>CM050165.1:269173235-269450735 GCA_027410445.1 Discoglossus pictus | reverse complement strand
GTTCAGCTTTCTAGCAGAAGCCTGAAGGTTTTGTGCCAATATTGACTGGTATTTGGAATTGTTCATAATTCCCTCTATCTTAACTAAGGCCCCAGTTCCAGCTGAAGAAAAACAGCCCCAAAGCATGAGCCTACCACCACCATGCTTCACTGTGGGTATGGTGTTCTTTTGGTGATGTGCAGTGTTGTTTTTGTGCCAAACATATCTTTTGGAATTATGGCCAAAAAGTTCAACCTTGGTTTCATCAGACCATAACACCTTTTCCCACATGCTTTTGGGAGACTTCAGATGTGTTTTTGCAAAATGTAGCCTGGCTTGGATGTTTTTCTTCGTAAGAAAAGGCTTTTGTCTTGCCACTCTACCCCATAGCCCAGACATAGGAAGAATACGGGAGATTGTTGTCACATGTACCACACAGCCAGTACTTGCCAGATATTCCTGCAGCTCCTTTAATGTTGCTGCAGGCCTCTTGGTAGCCTCCCAGAGCAGTTTTCTTCTCGTCTTTTCATCAATTTTGGAGGGAGCATCAGTTCTTGGTAATGTCACTGTTGTGCCATATTTTCTCCACTTGATGATGACTGTCTTCACTGTGTTCCATGGTATATCTAATGCCTTGGAAATTCTTTTGTACCCTTCTCCTGTCTGATACCTTTTAACAATGAGATCCGTCTGATGCTTTGGAAGCTCTCTGTGGACCATGGCTTTTGCTGTGGGATGCGACTAAGAACATTTCAGGAAAGACCAACTAAAGCAGCTGAAGTTTATTTGGGGTTAATCAGAGGCACTTTAAATGATGGCAGGTGTATGCTGACTCCTATTTAACACAATTTGGAATGTGATTGCTTAATTCTGAACACAGCTACATCCCCAGTTATAAGAGGGTGTGCAGACTTATGCAACCACATTATTTTTATTTTTTATTTTTCTTCCCTCCACCTAAAAGATTTCAGTTTGTTTTTCAATTGAATTGTACAGTTTATAGGTCACATTAAAGGTGGAAAAAGTTCTGAAATGATTTATCTTTATCTCATTTTTTTACAGCATAGAAACCTGACATTTTAACAGGAGTGTGTAGACTTTTTATATCCACTGTATATATATATATATATATATATATATATATATATATATATATATGTGTATATATACACACATACATTCACATATATACACACACAAAGCCATTTATATATACATACACACACATATATATATATATATATATATATATACACTGGCACTGAGACTTTATTAGAGGGCCGCTGCACAATGACATATATACTAGCGACTTGCAATAAAATTTGAAGCCTGGGAATGCTGTTTGCCACACAATGCGAGGCTCTCCCCGTCTAACTTGAGGGCCTAATGATGAGCACCTTCGGCGCTCATTGTGAGCCTCCCGCCCCCCCCCTCTACTTTACAAGCCTCGCGATGAGCCCGTCAAACTCATAACTTTTGGGCCTTGCGATGAGTGACTTCACCGCTCATTGCAGGCGTTGTCCAACCCGCAACTTTCTGGGCTCGCAATGAGCAACTTCGGCACTCATTGCGAGCCTCTCCCCGCTCTCTGACCCCTGTGTCTGTTTCCCCCCTCTCCCTTCCATGTGTCTGTTTCCCCCTCTCTCCCTACCGCTGTCTCTTTGCTTCCTATCCCTGCCCTTTGGTTTTAATCCCCTTATTTCTCCCCCCTGTGTCTCTTCCCCCTGTCACCCCTGTGTCTTTTTCCACCCTCTCCCTCCCCTGTGTCTTTCTCCTCCCTCTCCCTCCTCTGTGCGCTATGTGTCTGAAACCATTTTTGAGCTTGGGAAATAGATCAATTTCCCCAAGCCCGAAATGTGTTTCAGATTTACTGGCTTGAAAAAAAATTATGCCTTTACAGCCGCCTTCAGCGTTCATTGCAGCCCCCATCATTTCAAAATTTCAAAGTCTTGCGTTCATTTGGCACTCATCGTGGCCCTGTCAATGAGCGCCTTTGGCGCTCCTGGCCAGCCTTTTTCAAAGTCTTGCGGGCCTCGCGATGAGCGCCTTCAGCGCGCATTGCAGCCTCCGTCATTTCAAATTCTATACACACACACCCGCCCTGAACCTTTATGAGAGCACCGCTGCCCAATGACAAGTATATATAATCAAGTAACACCTGAAATTGTGGGAGGGTCCCTCTCCCCACACCACCACATAAAAACCCCACTCACCTGCCTCCAATCATTCAACCCATCCACCTCTCCCCTTTCACAACAATCTCTACCATCCTTGGCCCTCTTCTCAGGCCGAGATGACGTAGCTTTGGCCACACCACCAGCTACCAAGGGAGAGTTTCCCACACACACACACACACATATGTATGTATATATATATATATATATATATTGTGATGGTGTGTCACCAGAGGGCAGTAGAGATCCCTTCAAGACTTCTCCCCAGGAGTGAGATGGTTAAGAAGATCCTTAAAAAGCTTGGCTGTGGCTGCAATCAAGACTGGCTGCTGTCTCCAGGTGGAGAGCTGTTTGACAGAGGTGGAGAGTTGTGGAAATGGGCAGGGCTGATGTCAGAGGCCGCACTGAAAACTAATGGACCAAAGCCAGAAGCTTTGAAGAGCGAGCATGCAGATAAGAGGAACAGAAAGTCCCTGAAGGTGATGACCAAAAAAGGGATCTGCTTTGGAAAGAGAGGCCGGAGATACAGAGCCTAAGAGAGAGGTGAGAGGGAAAGACACCTCTGCTACCTATGTTTGGACTGTATGTTTTCACTTCTATTTAAGACAGTAAGGGAACTATAGTTTAGTTATGCAGGGCTTCAAGGAGAAGCTAGGATTTATTTTCTGTTTGGTTTATTTTCTGTTGTATGCGGACAAATAAACAGCACAAATCTGCTAAGCATTTAAAGGGCTCCTGCTTTCTCCATTTTGGTGCTGGATATTAGGGCACGGATCCTGAGAGTGACAGTGAATCTGTCACAATATATATATATTTATAGTAATTTAGTAATTATTAATCTATTTATATATAGATTAACAATGAGTATTGCAATTTAATTTGATACCTTTTGTATTGGACAGATTGTCTTATTTATAATGACGAGCTTTCAAGAGGTTTAACCTCTCTTTATCAAGTCTCAAGCAACACTAACATGAGCTGGAACCCTCAGTTTGAATAATAACAGCAGATGCAGATAGAGTGGAAACAGCATCTGACATTATCAGGTAAATACATATTTGGGGAATAAACACAACATAGCAAAGGAAACATATATATATATATATATATATATATATATATATACACATATACATCAATATATATATGAAAAAGCAGAGCACTGTAGTTCACAGGGATATATTTCCTGTTGGACAAACACCTCACTAAGAGTGCTAAGCCTGTTATGGTATAAGAGGGAAAAAAATCACATGAAATTCTGATAATGTGTTAGAAAACCCAAGTCTCTATTAAGTCCTGTGTTTTTAGTGTTGAAGAATGTGATCATCTTTATTTCAGATGCTTTTACATTTTCCTCTGAGTATTTTGACTTTTAAGTTTTGGATGGAGTGATCATTCTGGCTAAAATTGTGTCCTACTGGGCTACAATAACATTCATTATACTTTCTTATTGAATGCCTGTGTAAATTCATCCTTAAATGCATTTTTTGGCCGGTTTCTCCAATGTAACAGCCTGTGTCACATAAAGTACATTGTATTATTTAAGCTACATTAGACGATGTACATGAATATGATCCTTTGATGTTATAGGTTTTGTTATGTGTGGTTGTATCATCATTACAAATGTGTTGACATAACTTACAGGCACGTTTGTTACAAGGTTTAGTTCCATTTTTTGTATTCAGTTGTTCATTGGCCAATTTTCTGCTGACAAGTTTTTGTTTCAGGTTTGGTGGTTATTTAAATGCAAGGATGGGAGGTTTTGGGAATATATATTTTAATTCAGTATCTTCAATTAGTAATGGTTGTAAATCTTTGATTATTTTCCGAATTTTCTCTAAAATTGGATGGTACGTGGTCACTAGAGGTATACGTGAAGTAGTTTCTTTTGTTTTGTAGTTTAATAGGTGTTCTCGGGATATTTTGATGGCAGTGGTTATTTTGTGGGTAATAATACGGGGTTTGTACGATTCAGACAGTGTTTTTAAATTTTTATCACAGTCTCCAGTGTTTGAGCAAATCCGATGGTATCTAATAGCTTGATTATGGATGATGGCTTGTTTGGTGTGGGAGGGATGGAAACTGGAGCTGTGTAGGTAATTACATCTGTCTGTAGGTTTCCTATATATAGATGAGGGGAGAGTGCCATTGGTGATGGATATAGTAGTGTCTAGAAAGTTTACCTGTTCTGTGGAGAAATCCATTTTAAGTTTTATAGATGAATGGAAGGTGTTGAATGAATTATGAAAGTCTCTGAGTTTGCTTTCTCCTTCTGTCCAGATGATGAACAGATCATCTATGTAAAGATAGTATTTGTATGGTTTGTAAATGGATACAGATAAGAATGTTTCTTCTAGATTGGCCATAAATAGATTTGCGTATTGTGGAGCCATTTTGGTACCCATGGCAGTCCCCATCATCTGTAGGTAGGTATCTTGGTTAAAAGTAAAATAGAAAGCATGCGCCACACAAACAGTCGGCAGTAGGTAGAAAGTCCCAGTTGTAGGATTGGCGGGGGAGTTGTTCTAATTCCTGATGTATATTTTTAGGGAATGTTTTGAGGAGTTTCTTAAGTTGAAGAGTATATTTTTCTGTAGGGTCCTGGTTCAATTTCTTGTAGTAAGTGTTGTCTGACTGTTGTCTATTGGCTTCATTTATATAGTCCTGAGTATTCATGATAACAACTGCACCTCCTTTGTCTGCCGGTTTGATGGTGATGTTGGGGTTGTTTTTTAAAATCTTAATGGCAGTTCTTTCTGATGGAGTAAGATTGTGCAAGTCTCTTTTATATTGTGTTGTTATAATGTATGCAGTTCTCAGGCAAAAGCTTTCTATATAACTGTCCAGTTTGATATTACGACCAGGTTGTGGGTTGAAATATGTGGGTTTTTTCTTGTTGCAGTCTAATGATGTTGTGGTATGTCCCTTGTTGTAGAAAAATTCTGCCAGTCTTAATCTCCTTCTATGTCCGAGTATAGTTGTATTTTATCTAGTTTTATGTCTGGACAGAAAGACAATCCTTTGGAGAGAACAGAGGTCTCTGCTTGTGATAGTTGATGGTCTGAGAGATTTATAATTCCTGTGGTGTTCTGTATATGGTAGGTTTTTAGTTGTGTTGTTAGTAGAATTTAGGGCTAAATTTGGGTCGTTTTTTCTCTCTTCCTTCCGCTGTTGTATGTTGAATATATATATATATATATATATATATATATATATATATATATATATATACACTCTGAAAATTGAACAAGAACATAGTTAAAGGGACTGTGTCAACCCAAAACCAAGTTGATTTGTTTTCTTATTCTTAAATTGCATGAAAATGCGCTATATATTGTGTTAATCCATTTTATTCTACCATTAATCAATTGTTTCTGCATTTATATGCAAACTAGCAAATTGCCCGTCAAAAAATTACGGCAATAAAACTGTAAGCCAGGCAATTCTATTTGCCACACAATGTGAGGCTTCTCTGAACACCTTTGGCACTCATTGCGAACCTTTCCTCCCACCTACTGTACAGGCCACTCATTGCATGGTTCATTAACCTGCAAGTTTTGTGCTTGGGAATGCCATATGCCTCTTTCCAGCATCTCCCCCCTATACCCTTTGTGTTTCTCTTCTGTGTGTCTGCTGACGGTTTGTGTGGCGCGCACTGACTGCCGTTTGTTTTATTTTCAAAGTGACGCGAGCCTGGGGTTGTTGGTGTAAGTGTTAGTGTCTTTGCCGTCGTGTATTTTCTAAGTTCCGCGTGCCAGGCTTTGCTCAGCCTCATTTTCATCCAGTTTCAGAATTTATTTACGTTTTTCGTCCGCCATTTTTTTTCTCGCTTAGTTGATTTTCGAATGACGAAACACGTCAAATAAGGCTCAAAATCGCTTGCAACCTTACTCCCATGCTTCCTGGCTTCCCCCCTGTGCTGTGTGTGTATGTGTTTTTATGTTTTTTTTATTATTTTGCTTGTTTTTTGTGGTTTTCGTTTTCCGTGGGTCGTCCGTTAAATTTGTATTTTTCTGAGGTTGTATTTTTTTTTCACGAGCTTGCATGTGTAACGGCGCCGCTGGCTGCAATGAGTGCCTTCGGCGTTCATTGCAGCCTAAGTGCTGCGCGGCTTAAGTGCTCATTTCAGCCTAAGTCCCGCGTGCTTCAATGCCTCAACTGCACCTTCGGCGCTCATTGCCTAAGTCCTGCGAGCTCGGAAGGCTTCAATGTTTTGCTTCTTTGCTTGTTTAATGAGTGTGATCAGGACCATTAAATATATCCATCAACAAGGTCATAGAAGAGCCGTTTGCTTCCCTTTGCTAAGTGAGAAAATGCCTTAGGAAGTGATCATAAAAACAAGCTGAATGTTTCTTTAGCTTCACTTCAATTTTGTATCATTTAGCAAGTCATAGGGGGAGCATGTATGTTCATCTGCAGCTCGTCTGTGCCCATTTAATAAAATGCTCTCTTTTACAAGTCAAAAGCAGTATCTGCAATATTATATCTTATCAGTATTTCTTACTATTAAAATTAGATGCATCTCTGAAAAACTTGTCAAGCGAATATATAAAGAAATGCCAGTAGTTTCCCAATATATAAACAACAAAAAGGGGAGCAGGGTTTCTAACTTAAAAATGTCTAAATGCAGGATAGTATATACAGTTAATGTTTACCAATGGCTTAAATGCCTTTCTGAAAATGGGGTCAGAGTCCACATTCCATACTTTTGTTTACAGATACACACCAAAAAACGTAGTTGATGAGCTCTATACCAAGCACACGCATTTTATTGGATGAATAGGCACTTCTGGGGATAAAAAGTATATTTTGTCTCGATCAACACACCCTCAGGAAGAGGCAGACCCACAACATAAGATATTCTCCCTCCATACATGAGTTATATCTGGAGAGAGACAGAGGGCAGCAAAAGTCTCCCCAGCAAGGAGAAACATAACATCTACACAAAACACGCATTTGCATGCAGCTAAATACTACATCCCATGCAAAACTACATACAACTCCAATTCCCAAAAAGGGACATGGTTGACATGGGGCTCAGAGTTTGGCACTATATAATGTAAAATAAATGAGCACAGACATACAATAAAAGTATGTCCTGTCTCACAGGGGCTCCCTTCTGAAAGTAACATTTCTGATATTAATGGAACCCACATTCCAGTCATGAGCAAAAAAAGGAAAATGCACAAAAATAACATAAAAGGAGGAAAATATTAAATAGAGGTAAAATAGAAAAAAAATCTAGCCGTAATACAGGTGCAGAGAGTTACATCCTCAGGAATATTGCCCCCTATCGTTAGCACTATGTAAATTCCTCACTGGAGGAACCCCTCCTAAAAGCCGTTTCTACTGCAGAGAGTTAATACAAACACTCAATGGCTATATGAATTTCTTGAGTGGCGATTTTTGTATGGTTACTAAACAAATTCCTAGGAACTATTACGTTCACCTCCTAGATGGTTTTTTCCAGATCCTGAACAACTAACCATGGACCGGAATCTCAATGCTCTGCCTTTAAAGGTATATCTAAGTTTCCATGTTTTTACCTTTTTCTAATTAAACACATGCTGCTTATATCAGAAACCTCACATTACATTGAGTCATTCTAAACACACACAGAGTTATTTTATTTAAAAAATAAATTTGTTTTCCACACCCACAGAGCTCCTTACATAGGTACCTAATACCTACCAATAGAAACACTGCATTTGGGTACAAATTGTAACTGTTTACTAACCTTCAAGCCAACAGCAGCAAAGTGTAGAGATCTGACTCCTCCTTACTTCCTGTTCCCCTGTAAAAACGGGACTACACATCCCATGATTCTTTTGTGCACAAACTGGCTTTACAGATTGATACAATGCATTAGGTGTCTGTGATTGGCCAACATGAATTATGCATTTTATGCTCGTTTTAGCAGGGATTTATAGGGGTGTTAAATCATAAATACAACTGCTTACAAACTCAAGAGATTTAGCAAATATCAGGGTAAGTTTGTTAATGTTTATTTGGATTTTATTTTATTTTAGGTTTTCATACACGACTGATTCTCCTCTACCAGATGCACCCATTATCCATAGACTTAGATATGCCTTTAAATTGGGAAAAAAATGGAAAATTCCGTAAAGCAAAACTCTCTTCTGCGGTAAAAGAAATAAAAAAAAAGAGATATGGAACCTAGGCCAACGAACACAATCCTAGAAACTATTATGGATACAAAATTGCCCAATCCAACCTTATACCATGCTACTGGTAAAACAGGAAGCGAACTAGACCAAGTAGTACTATAAAACCATATAGAAAAAGCTGTCAGATGAGCTAATCAGAAACACTTCTCCAAACCCAATAAACTAGACACAATATGAGCTCATAGATAACGGTGAAAATCTACGCAAACTTTTTTAAAATAATTAATAACTGGTATTTTACACCGGTTAAAATTGCACAAATTTCTCATATTCCGATAGAAAAAATGTGTTGGAGAAATTGTGGTAAAGTTGCTCATTTACTGCACATTCTATGGGAATGTCCCAAAATAAGGCTATTTTGGAAAAAGTGTTTTATTTTCTTGTCCGAAATTGTGGGAGACCAATTCCCCTTTAGGGGAGAATGTAGCCTGCTACACATTTTTCCTAGTGACATCGATATAGAGAAAAAGTCTTTCGCGATTCTGACTTTCTCAGTGTCCAAAAATACTATAATCACAAACTGGAAGGCAGATATCGCGCCAGACTTTTCAGATGTCGTTCGGAAAATTAAATACATCCGAGAACTGGAGAAAAATTATGAACAAAAAGGTTGTATTAAAGCTGATCCATTAAAATGGAAAGTATGGGACCAAAAACAAGGTACAAAGTAAATATTAACATTTTTTTAGAAAGGTTGAAAGTGGAATGAAAGGGTGAGAATGACGATGTAAATGTATTTTTTATGTTGTAAAAAATTGCTGTAAATTTTCTACTTTATTTAAATTAAGTAAATAAAATAAATAAAAAAAAAAAAAAAAAAAAAAAAGAAAATCTACGCAAACAAAAATCTATCAAATTAAAACCCCACTTGGATTATTAACAAATAGTCCCAATAAAATTCAACATGTATTACAAACCTACTACCTAAAACTATTCTTTGGGCTAAACAGATATATACCCATATTATACGCCAATTTGTAAAAACTTGACCGCTTTCCTCTCTGGATGAAGTCAAATTGAAGTTCTTAACTCCTGGTTGATAATGGAAGAAATTAAACTGATGATCCAAAAACAAAAAAAAGAAAAATTTTGAAGGACCAGACATCTTTACCAACTTATATTACAAAAAGCATTTGCCACAACCAACTTACCTTTATAATCACGTCCTGGAATAAATTGAGCAGATATCACGGTTTTCCACAAAGAGCATAAAGGCGCACTTGAAATCAAAAACTACTGGTCAAACTCACTCCTTAATATGGATATCAATATATTATACAAAATCATGGTAAACAGAATGGCACAATTTCATCCAGTACAAAAGGATCAAGTGGGCTATTTCCTTTATAGACAAGATCTTGATGACATTAGCCAAACTGTAAATATTTCTCACCAAATCTCATTTACGTTTTTTTTCTGCTGACAACCTTTTCTGTAATGTAACCCTCCCACTAATTTCCTTTCCTACCTTCTTTCACATACTCATGGACCTTGTATGTATATGTGGAGTTCAGTCACTATAGTTAAGTCAGAGGCTCTAAACTTGACTTCTACCCCAGATGTAATCAGATTGACCAAACTTTAACTTCACTTGATTCCCACAATTATTTTGATATGTGGGCGTGGTCCCGAATGCAAAGGCTAACTACCTAAACATGCACATATGGTCACAGTTTCCTGTACAGGCAAAATAAACTCAGTCAAAACTAACCTTTTATACTGATGGGATGTCAAGATATCTCTAATTTCTAGATATGCCACTGCTACTTCTTCCTACAACACTCTCTTATATTTACTTTAGACATTAGATACTCTGGATGTATGTAAAACTACTTTTAGACCCCAAGCTAAATCACTCTAGCCTATTCTGCACTCTACTAGCTTCCCTCAGAACTAAAAAATTAGGTCATATTCACATATTCAAATTCATCCGGCACCACAAATCACCATGGATAGCAAAATCAACCACATATAGCCATAACGCTAGAGGAGGCCTCTAATGCTCTAACCTTAAACAAAAGCAGTTTGGTTAGCCCCTATAAACAAATGCAATTTAACACACAAACCACATTGGGTGCCACTGGATGATTATTTTATTACCCCTTATTTGTGGGAAACAATACTGCTGCCACCCAAACAGACTATTATAGGAACATCTACTTCTAGCCATCTTACCTGTAGCTGGGCCATTTGACACCATGACTTAGCAAAAGAAGTGACTCTCATGACACTTCTTATTCTTCACCATCAATTTCTACCTAGCATAGAATCCTTGTAATGGTGGCAATGGGAGAACGTAACAAGAATTTTCCATTCTCAGCCTTAAGGCACTCCCCTGACTTCACTACACCAATAGAAAGAGATAACCATACTATATGTCATTTGTTGCTTTATCTAATATTGTTTTTTCTAAAGATCTGAAAACATCTAGTTTGACAAATAAGCAACAATAGAGGAAATCAGGAAGGGGCAAATCATTTTTTCACAGTGCTGTATATATAACAATGCATACAAACATGGGAACAGTTGCATAATATTTATCAGCTGTTTAATGCTCATGTTTTTGTAAGAGAAAATTATGTTTAAAGTGACACAGCAAAAGTCTCCATTAGCATAGTAAAGTACCAATATTTATATATGAATACTTGCAGTTGGAAGTTATTAAAAATGTCCTCTAGTAATAGAAAAAAAGCTTTGATTTCACTGAATTTTTCCTGTCACTCAGCTCGCGAGATCCTCCCACCAGACTGACTTCAATACCTAATTACCCTCATTATTGATTAATGGCTTCCAGATTAAGTGCTGCCTTTTGCATGAGTCTTCCAATGTGTTATTCTGTAAATAGCCAGCCTCTGTTCTTCCCACAGAAGTCATGCAGAAAGCAAATAAATAAATATTGAGGTACAGTAATTAGATATGTAAAAAAAGACCAGTCTGGAGGAAGGATCTCTTGAGCTGAGTGACAGCCAAATTTTAGTAAATTAAAATGTATATTTCTATTACTAAATGACCTTTCTTAATAACTTCCAATTCCAAATATTAATATTTTTTGGGGTACTTTACCCTACTATACCCAACATAATCTCTGCTGTTTCATTTAAAGTGGGAAAATCAGTTTTGTGCAAATCCAACTGAAATAAAAATGGAATTTGGAAGAGGGCAAAGAAAAGTTTAAAATGTTTAACCCCTAAAGAAAACTCTTATAAGACATACTGATGCTACTATATACCTGAAAAGGTTATAAAGATAAATTGTTGGTCATCTCCCATACACTGGTAAAAATACAGATAAATGGGCATATTTTCCATGAGTACAAACTTTTTGTACACAGCTTTATGTACTAACACAGGTCATAGGTATTAGGTTGGTCGACTCATTTTACGCATTTTCTCCATGATATACCATAGTTACCGTATATAGATTCTCAGTTACTGAAGCAAAACCAAGAAATGGCAGAACGTATAGACCAGAGGTAAAAATCATAGTAAATCAGGCTTGGATCATGAGTGGCAGCAAATAATCATTTAAATGATATCAACTTCCAAGCTTTTAAAGTTATTCTTAAATAAATATAATCACATATAATAAAACTGCAAGTTCTCGTCACGCTTGCAAACCTCGTGAAGCGAGACGTTGAGGCAAAGAAGCCTTCCGAGCTTGGAGGACTTAGGCGAGGAGCACAGAAGGCGCTCATTGTCCTGCGATCCTCGCAAAGCGAGGCGAGCAGTTGAGGCATTGAAACACGTGGGACTTAGACTGAAATGAGCGCCAAAGGCGCTGCTGCGATACTCACAAAGCGAGGCGAGCCATTGAGGCATTGAAACATGCGGGACTTAGCCTGCAAGCAGTTAAGAAACGTGGGACTTACTTAGGCTGCAAGCACTTGAGAAGCGCGGGACTTAGAAAAAAAAATTCCAACCTCGAAATCTCGAGGGCAAAAAAAATACCTTGCAAAAATACGACTTTAAAGGCTGAACCGCAGAAATCGAAAAACAGGAAAAAATAAATAAATAAAATAAAAAAAATAAAATAAAATACTCACACACAGCATGGGGGGAATGCCAGGATGCCTGGGAGTGAGGTTGCACGCAAATTTAAGCAGAATTGGCTGAGTTTTGGCACTTGAAAATCGGCTAAGTGAGAGAAAAAATGGCGGCCGAAAAAAATGAAAACGAGGCTAAAGGAGACCGAAGCGTGCAAATCACCACCAGGCACGTACGAGTTTACCAGATACGTCCTCAGAATCTCTGGGTAAAAAAAACGACCTTGCAAAAATACTAATTTAATGGCCAAACCGCGGAAATCGAAAACCACAACAAAAAAATATATAAAACAAACATCACACACAGCACAGGGGGACAGCCAGGACGTCTGGGACTGAGGTTGCACGCCAATTTAAATCGCATTTAAGTAGTTTCAGAACTAGAAAATCAACTAAGCGAGAAAAAAATGGAGGCCGAAAATTTTTTAAACGAGGCAAAAGGAGACAGAACGTGAAAATCACCGCCAGGGACGTACGAGTTAGCCAGGAATGTAGGAGATACAAAATATACGATTACAATGGACGGAAAATGCTTGCGAGCCAAGTAACACATAGAAAAAAGCCGCCATTTTACAACACTAACTTGCAAATAGTAACATTACGATTCAAAAATGGCGCTTTACCCAACTAAACAAATGGTTTGGCCTCACACACGCAGCCTATTTACACTGCACACTTGGCACATTGCTGACACTTTTTCCTCAGGTGATCAACACCAATGTTAAATTACACTGCGATGAGCAGGCAAACTCGCAATTCTGACTACTCGCGATGAGCGCCACAGGTAGTTAAGTTCGCAATGAGCGCCGCAGGCAACCGCGAAATTCGATAACCACATTGCGAGTCCTGTAGGAGTTATGCTGTTAGGCTGCAATGAGCGCCGTAGGCCTGCACAACTTCTCATCACCCCCAGATGCAATCATTGCAGGGCTCGCGATGAGCGGCCCACACAACTCCTTACCCCCGGATGCTTCACAATACAAAACTCATTCTGTGGATCTGTTCAACTCATTTGATAAAGCTACCCAGAATCCTTGGTTGCCTGTGAGAGGCGCTGGATACGCAGGACTATCCCTAATATTAATAAGGCGTGGGACAAAGAGCCTTGGATACATTGGTTTCAATAATAAATAAATAAAACAATAAATAATAACATAATAGTAATAATACATTACTGAATTGTTACACTGCCATCCATGGGTGCTAAGGAGTCATAACAATTTATTAGAGTGTCATCTATTGGATGTGGAAATATAAGTTTCATTCTTGCAGCACCATCTGTTGGATGTAAGGGTAAATGACAACAGTGGAAATAGTTTTTGTAGCACCATCTATTGTATATAAAGGTGTAAGGAGTCATAACAATAAATTACAGCGCCATCTATTGGATGTGGAAATATAACTTGCATTCTTACGGCGCCATCTGTTGGATGTAAGGGTAAATGACAACAGTGGAAATAGTTTTTGTTGCTCCATCTATTGGATATAAAGGTGTATAATACTAACAAGCCCCATTCTTCTAATGTCACCTATTGGAGATGAGGACGTAAAGTACAGGGAAGAGAGGCTTGCAATCAGCGCTGAAGGCGCTCATTACAGGGCTTGCGATGACCGCCAAAGGTGCTCATTGGGAGCCTCTCCCCCCCTCTACTTTACGTGGCCACAGAAAGTAGAGGGGGGGAGAGGCTCGCAATGACCCCCGAAGGTGCTCAGAGCGAAGCATGAAAGTGGCGGGTTGGCCAAGGCCTGCAATGACGGAGGAGAGGCTATATGACGTAATTTTTGATGGGCAAGTCGCTTTATGTACTAACACAGGTCATAGGTATTAGGTTGGTCGACTCATTTTACGCATTTTCTCCATGATATACCATAGTTACCGTATATAGATTCTCAGTTACTGAAGCAAAACCAAGAAATGGCAGAACGTATAGACCAGAGGTAAAAATCATAGTAAATCAGGCTTGGATCATGAGTGGCAGCAAATAATCATTTAAATGATATCAACTTCCAAGCTTTTAAAGTTATTCTTAAATAAATATAATCACATATAATAAAACTGCAAGTTCTCGTCACGCTTGCAAACCTCGTGAAGCGAGACGTTGAGGCAAAGAAGCCTTCCGAGCTTGGAGGACTTAGGCGAGGAGCACAGAAGGCGCTCATTGTCCTGCGATCCTCGCAAAGCGAGGCGAGCAGTTGAGGCATTGAAACACGTGGGACTTAGACTGAAATGAGCGCCAAAGGCGCTGCTGCGATACTCACAAAGCGAGGCGAGCCATTGAGGCATTGAAACATGCGGGACTTAGCCTGCAAGCAGTTAAGAAACGTGGGACTTACTTAGGCTGCAAGCACTTGAGAAGCGCGGGACTTAGAAAAAAAAATTCCAACCTCGAAATCTCGAGGGCAAAAAAAATACCTTGCAAAAATACGACTTTAAAGGCTGAACCGCAGAAATCGAAAAACAGGAAAAAATAAATAAATAAAATAAAAAAAATAAAATAAAATACTCACACACAGCATGGGGGGAATGCCAGGATGCCTGGGAGTGAGGTTGCACGCAAATTTAAGCAGAATTGGCTGAGTTTTGGCACTTGAAAATCGGCTAAGTGAGAGAAAAAATGGCGGCCGAAAAAAATGAAAACGAGGCTAAAGGAGACCGAAGCGTGCAAATCACCACCAGGCACGTACGAGTTTACCAGATACGTCCTCAGAATCTCTGGGTAAAAAAAACGACCTTGCAAAAATACTAATTTAATGGCCAAACCGCGGAAATCGAAAACCACAACAAAAAAATATATAAAACAAACATCACACACAGCACAGGGGGACAGCCAGGACGTCTGGGACTGAGGTTGCACGCCAATTTAAATCGCATTTAAGTAGTTTCAGAACTAGAAAATCAACTAAGCGAGAAAAAAATGGCGGCCGAAAATTTTTTAAACGAGGCAAAAGGAGACAGAACGTGAAAATCACCGCCAGGGACGTACGAGTTAGCCAGGAATGTAGGAGATACAAAATATACGATTACAATGGACGGAAAATGCTTGCGAGCCAAGTAACACATAGAAAAAAGCCGCCATTTTACAACACTAACTTGCAAATAGTAACATTACGATTCAAAAATGGCGCTTTACCCAACTAAACAAATGGTTTGGCCTCACACACGCAGCCTATTTACACTGCACACTTGGCACATTGCTGACACTTTTTCCTCAGGTGATCAACACCAATGTTAAATTACACTGCGATGAGCAGGCAAACTCGCAATTCTGACGTAATTTTTGATGGGCAAGTCGCTAGTCACTAATATAGGTTTTGTTGCGTGTAATGCTGTTCTAGCCCATGCACACAATGGAAACTATAGTCAGCAATGCGGAGGGGGGGAAGAGACACATCAAATATTATACCGTCATTTATGACCGACAAATGACTAGTAATAATAATGATAGTTTCAGTACTTCACAAGGCCCTGAAAGCAATATCACATTTGGCCCCAAAACAAATGTGGGCTCACTACCTGAATACAAGGCTTACGTTTGAAAATATGTTGCAATCTTGCACAAGTACTCTTTGTAAACACCATCCTTCTTCAGTTGAAAGGTCAGATGCTCCACATCTCTTGTAGAACTTGATTAATGGCTCATTCCATTCTGCGATGAGGAAGTGCATGCTGCTGGAGCAACACTTCACAATGATCAGCTATAAGCTGTTATTTTACCCCATAAGGTAAGGTAAAGGTAACCTTTTTCTCTATGTATAGATGAAATGGTCAAACATTTTAAATAGAGTGACAAGCGTTCAGGAGGAACAACTTTCTTTATCAAGTCAAAAACAGTACTCGTTGTATGTGACTTTTACATTACAGGGAGTGCAGAATTATTAGGCAAGTTGTATTTTTGAGGATTAATTTTATTATTGAACAACAACCATGTTCTCAATGAACCCAAAAAACTCATTAATATCAAAGCTGAATATTTTTGGAAGTAGTTTTTAGTTTGTTTTTAGTTTTAGCTATTTTAGGGGGATATCTGTGTGTGCAGGTGACTATTACTGTGCATAATTATTAGGCAACTTA
Organism: Discoglossus pictus; assembly: GCA_027410445.1. Classification (NCBI taxonomy): domain Eukaryota; kingdom Metazoa; phylum Chordata; class Amphibia; order Anura; family Alytidae; genus Discoglossus; species Discoglossus pictus. The sequence continues at coordinate 269,434,280 of CM050165.1, read as the reverse complement.
ACAAAAAACAAATATATACCCATTTCAATTATTTATTTTTACTAGTGAAACCAATATAACATCTCAACATTCACCAATATACATTTCTGACATTCAAAAACAAAACAAAAACTAATCAGTGACCAATATAGCCACCTTTCTTTGCAAGGACACTCAAAAGTCTGCCATCCATGGATTCTGTCAGTGTTTTGATCTGTTCACCATCAACATTGCGTGCAGCAGCAACCACAGCCTCCCAGACACTGTTCAGAGAGGTGTACTGTTTTCCCTCCTTGTAAATCTCACATTTGATGATGGACCACAGGTTCTCAATGGGGTTCAGATCAGGTGAACAAGGAGGCCATGTCATTAGATTTTCTTCTTTTATACCCTTTCTTGCCAGCCACGCTGTGGAGTACTTGGACGCGTTTGATGGAGCATTGTCCTGCATGAAAATCATGTTTTTCTTGAAGGATGCAGACTTCTTCCTGTACCACTGCTTGAAGAAGGTGTCTTCCAGGAACTGGCAGTAGGACTGGGAGTTGAGCTTGACTCCATCCTCAACCCGAAAAGGCCCCACAAGCTCATCTTTGATGATACCAGCTCAAACCAGTACTCCACCTCCACCTTGCTGGCATCTGAGTCGGACTGGAGCTCTCTGCCCTTTACCAATCCAGCCACGGGCCCATCCATCTGGCCCATCAAGACTCACTCTCATTTCATCAGTCCATAAAACCTTAGAAAAATCAGTCTTGAGATATTTCTTGGCCCAGTCTTGACGTTTCAGCTTGTGTGTCTTGTTCAGTGGTGGTCGTCTTTCAGCCTTTCTTACCTTGGCCATGTCTCTGAGTATTGCACACCTTGTGCTTTTGGGCACTCCAGTGATGTTGCAGCTCTGAAATATGGCCAAACTGGTGGCAAGTGGCATCGTGGCAGCTGCACGCTTGACTTTTCTCAGTTCATGGGCAGTTATTTTGCGCCTTGGTTTTTCCACACGCTTCTTGTTGACCCTGTTGACTATTTTGAATGAAACGCTTGATTGTTCGATGATCACGCTTCAGAAGCTTTGCAATTTTAAGAGTGCTGCATCCCTCTGCAAGATATCTCACTATTTTTGACTTTTCTGAGCCTGTCAAGTCCTTCTTTTGACCCAATTTGCCAAAGGAAAGGAAGTTGCCTAATAATTATGCACACCTGATATAGGGTGTTGATGTCATTAGACCACACTCCTTCTCATTACAGAGATGCACATCACCTAATATGCTTAATTGGTAGTAGGCTTTCGAGCCTATACAGCTTGGAGTAAGACAACATGCATAAAGATGATGATGTGGTCAAAATACTAATTTGCCTAATAATTCTGCACTCCCTGTAGATTTTATAGAAAAAGAACCCAGAGAAATCACAGATCTTTGCGGGACAGAAGGCATCATAATAAAATAAACAGAAAAATATGCGAATTGTGCAGATGGCAGGTAAGAGAGAAAAATTTATGTCTATATTGTATTATTATTGTAAAACAATCACCAAAGTGATAAAGACATATTGATGAGTTTTAATTGAGTAAGAACCACAAATGTTAATGTGCCAAAAAATCCAAGTTCATGTTAAGACCTATATTTTTGGTTTAGTAGAATTTGAGCATTTTCATTTCAAAAGTTTTTTCCACCTGGATGTTTTTGTGTAAAATGGTGTCCAACTGGGGTCCAATAACTCTCCTAATTGTGCTTTTTGAAGGAATGTCTGCACAGATACATCCTCAGGTGCAGTTTTTGACCATTCACATATATTACATTGTATTATGTAAACTGCATTGGAGGATATGCATAAATATGATCCTGTGATGTTATATGTGTGGCTATGTCATCTTTACAAATATATTCTGGCACATTTTACAGATAGTCTGTTGCAAGTTTACATAAATGGGCTGTTGCATTTGAAAAACAAAAACTGCATCCAAGGATGAACCTGCACAGACATTAAACAGCAGAATGAAACTGAACCTCAGTTGGATACCATTTTACCCAGAATGATCACTCCATCCAACTCAAAGTGAATTTCAAAACCACCCAGGAGAGAAAAGCATTTGAAATGAAGATAATCACATTCCTCAACCCTAAAGATACAGGACTTTACATGAACATTGGTTTTCTGGCACATTATCAAACTTTTTTTGTTATTCTGCCTCAGTTTTTCTTATGTTTTTGCTGTTCCATTATAAGGCATTAACATGTGATGGTATTTATGGCTTTGTTGATTGCTCTGCAATATAATGGACACATATATACATAAAATGTTCTCTCTTATCTCCCTCTCTGACCTTGTGCATTCATTCACACAATTCACATATTTGCTCTGACCAATTATTTATTATTTAATTAATAATTATATACCTGCTATTTTTCAACATTCTTTTTGTATTAGATCTAACATCTAATATTACATTGGGAAAACCAGCCAAAACACATCGATATTCCATCAAAAAGCACAATGAAAACAGTTAATGTACACTAGTTGGGCACCATGTTACCCAGAATGATCACTCCATTCAGAACCTGAAAATCAAAATACTCAGAGGGAATTTCAGAAACATCCAGATGAGAAAAACATTTGAAATGAAGACGATCACATTCTTCAGAACCAAAAATACAGGACTTAACATTGACTGGGGATTTCTAAACACATTCTTTGTTTTTCTACTCTTTAATATGTGGGGATATTTACTGCCCTAACTTATATAACTTTTTTTCTCTTATATAAAACCTTGACTGATCAGTGCATGATTTATGATGCCTGCCACTTTGAATCCTTATTCAGTATTGCTTCTGAATTGATAAAGAGAGGTACAACTATTTTGTTGGACAAACATTTCAGTTGAAGTGACAAGCTTTGGAGAGATGCACCTCTCTTTATCAGTCAGAGCAACTCTTGAAAGCTTGTCACTCTAACTAAAATGTTTGCCCAATAAAAAATATATCACTATATACTGCAATACTCTGATTAGCCATCTAGATTAATGACATTCACAGCTACCATACTCTTTGTATAACAAAAAAGTATGTGCCACTGATTTCCATAAGTACTAATAAGGGGAATGGAGGGGCTATGTTATGAAGAAAGGCTAACCAAATGAAACTTATTTTCTCTAGAAAAAGGGCGTCTGAGAGGGGATATGATTACCCTATATAATATATATCCAGGGTCAGTATAACAATTTGTCAACAGAGCTTTTTGTGCCAAAAGGTTTTCAACTGACAAGAAGACATCATTTGAGGATAGAAGTAAAAAGATTACACCTTAAAGAAGGAAAAGCGTTCTTCACAGTAAGGGTGGTTAATCTGTGGAATTCTCTACCAGAGGAGGTGGTGACAGCGGATTCGATAGATAACTTTAAAAGGGGACTGGATTTATTTATAATTAAAAAGGGAATTCAGGGTTATCCTGGATAAATAGAGAGAGAGTATTGATCCAGGGAGGAGTCCGATCGCCAGTATCTGGGGTCAGGAAGGAATCTATTTGTTTTCCCTTTGAGACAATTGGCTAAGTTTCACTTGTTTTTTTCTGTTTGCCTTTCTCTGGATCAATTAATTAATTATTAATTAATAATGAATTAACAATGAATTAATTAACAACTAATCTGCATATTCCAGATCAGAGGAGATCTTAAAAGGTTGAACTAGATGGACTGAAAGTCTTTTTTCAACCTCAATTACTATGTAACTATGTAAGTAGTTGTTAAATACTGTGTGTTGTATAACTGAACATGTGATTATCAATCACAGATATAATGAGGGATTCTTGTGTATATAAATACACATGCAGCTTCAGAAAAGCAGAGAACTACAAAATGCTGCCCCTAGAGGGAGCGTTTGCACCACGTTGCCATTAGAATGAATGTTTATGTGGCACAGCGTTTATGCTTGGTGATTACAGTAATGGATACATGCTGTGTATCTAATTAACCGATACCTATTATGTTTTTCCTCATATCAAGAAGCATTTAGAAAAATACTGTAATCTCTAAATTTTAAGCAAAATACACTATGTGGAATGGTGAGAGGAAATACCATATTTACTGTGCTAGTCATAAGTAGGGTGGTTTGTCCCAAATCCTAATAGATAAAACACCATATATGTTTTACTGTATTCAGATAATATAACATTGAGTCTTGTTATATTGGAATATATGAACTTTCAGTGATCAACATTCACTGTGTTATAATACAGGCAAAATTATCTTATAATATAAAAAGTAGTGTCATGTCACGTAAAAACCCAAACCCATAGATGATATGATTATCACATGTTGATTCGGTCCTATCCTGTTTTTTGTGCGCCGATGTTTGCACACCGCCGCATGCACACACTCGCGCCGTCATCTAGTTGGGAAAATGAGTTACTAGCCCGCATAAGGCGCGCAGACAGAAGAGGCCTTGGGCTATGAGAGTCCAGGGCCGAGTGCCCGCGCCGAACATATCGATGACCTCACTGACGATTCTAGAGCGGCGCACATAAAACAGGATAGAGCCATTGATTCTTGATATATTGTTAAATTTTCCTTTCAGTTCCCTGGACATCTACTGTAGATCAGCAAAGATTTGAGGAAGAGGAGCTGCATCAGCAGCATGTGTGGAACAAGAGGAGCTGCAACAACAGTCACCACATGCCGAGGAGGAGGGCAACAGATTTATGTGGCCACTGGATACATGAGCTGGGCTATTCCCACATCCTTTTGCAACATCTTATTGGGAGGGCACAGAGGAGGGACAGGAAGGGGGGACAGGGGCACAGAGGTTGGGACAGAGGCACAGAGGTTGGGACAGGGGCACCGAGGTTGGGAAAGGGCCACAGAGGTTGGAACGGGGGCATAGAGGTTGGAACAGGGGCACAGAGGAGGGACAGGAGCAGAGAGATTGGGACAGGGGCACAGAGGGGAAACAAGGGCACAGAAGGGGGACATGGGCACAGAAGTTGGACAGTGGTACAGAGGGGAGGACAGCAGTACAGAAGGGGGGGGCATCAGCACATAAGGGGGGACATCAGCAAAGAGGAGGGGGGACATTGGCACAGAAGGGAAGACAGTGGCACAGAGGGGGGACAGGGGCAATCTTACCATTATTTATGACGGACAATTTTCTAGTAGTCACTAACAGAATTACTGTGACACAGTAAGCGACTGGCTTTATAAATATTTATACTATTTATTTTTAATATCGTTGTGCTTCATTTCTGACATATATATATATTACATTTGTTTAATTTCTATATATACAGTGAGGGGATAAAAGTATTTGATCCCCTGCCGATTTTGAACGTTTGTCCATTCACAATGAAATTATCAGTCTATCAGTTTAATGGTAGGTGTATTTTAACAGTGAGAGACAGAATAACAAAAAAAAAAAGAAAAACGCATGTCAAAAAAGTTATAAATTGATTAGCAGGTCAATGAGTGAAATAAGTATTTAACCCCTTCGACTTAGTACTTGGTGGCAAAACTGTGTTGGCAATCACAGAGGTCAGACGTTTCTTGTAGTTGGCCACCAGGTTTGCACACATCTCAGGAGGGGGTTTGTCCCACTCCTCTTTGTAGATCCTCTCCAAGTCATTAAGGTTTTGAGGCTGATGTTTGGCAACCCGAACCTTCAGCTCCCTCCACAGATTTCTATGGGATTAAGGTCTGGAGACTGGCTAGGCTGTGTGTTTTGGGTCATTGTCATGCTGGAATACCCATCCACAACCCATTTTAAATGCCCTGGCTGAGGGAAGGAGGTTCTCACTCAAGATTTGACAGTACATGGCCCCGTTCATCGTCCCTTTGCTGTGATGCAGTTGTCCTGTCCCCTTAGCAGAAAACACCCCCAAAGCATAATGTTTCCACCTCCATGTTTGATGGTGGGGGATGGTGTTCTTGGGGTCATAGGAAGCATTCCTCCTCCTCCAAACATGGCACAACACTTTCACCCAGTTCTCCTCTGAATCATTCAGATGTTCATTGGCAAACTTCAGACGGACCTGTACATGTGCTTTCTTGAGCAGGGGGACCTTGCGGGTGTAGTGCTTCAGGGCGTAGTGTGTTACCAATTGTTTTCTTTGTGTCTATGGTCCCAGCTGCCTTGAGATCATTAACAAGATCCTCCTGTGTAGTTCTGGGCTGATTCCTCTCTGTTCTCATGATTATCATGAGGTGAGATCGTGCATGGAGCACCACACCAAGGGAGACTGGCAGTTATTTTGTGTTTCTTCCATTTGCGAATAATCGCACCAACTGTTGTCACCTTCTAACCAAGCTGCTTGACAATGGTCTTGTAGCCCATTCCAGCCTTGTGTAGCTCTACAATCGTGTCCCTGACATCCATGGACAGCTCCTTGGTCTTGGCCATGGTGGAGAGTTTGGAATCTGATTGATTGATTGCTTTTGTGGACAGGTGTCTTTTATACAGGTAACGAGCTGAGATTAGGAGCACTCCCTTTAAGAGAGTGCTTGTAATCTCAGCTGTATAAAACCTGTAAAAAAGACACCTGGGAGACAGATAGGAGATCAAATACTTATTTCCCTCATTGACCTGCAAATCAATTTTATTGATATGCGTTTTTCTCGTTTTTTGTTGTTGTTGTTATTCTGTCTCTCACTGTTAAAATACACCTACCATTAAAATTATAGACTGATCATTTCTTTGTCAGTGGACAAACGTTCAAAATCAGCAGGGGATCAAATACTTTTTTCCCCTCACTGTAGTGGAGTAATCTAGATGAATAATCAGCAGAGTATTTCTGTATATCATGGTACCTTTTTTGTTGGAGAAGCATTTTAGTCAGAATGGCACGCTTTCAAGAGCTGCTCTGACATGATAAAGAGAGGTGCAACTCTTGAAAGCGTGTCATTCTGACTAAAATGTTTGTCCAATAAAAAATTTATCACTATCAGCAATACTGTGATTATTCCCCTAAATTTTATTACAAATAATATACCAGCATAAAAAAACAGAATGTGTTATATGAAAGTGTACATATTATATATGTTTGTCCATGTAGTATTTTGGATGTGGTTACACTACTTTTATGTTGTTTGGACATTATATATAAGGAATAAAATACACCCATTTGAACACAATTGAAAATATTACATGTTGCCTCTGAGATCTGTGACCTTACATATAGGGACCTGAATGTCACAGTGCAATGTAATATCTTTTTTATGTACACATGCATATGTGATATAGATTAGTAAGAAAGGGCAAGAAAAAGCATGTCAATATACATCTCACAAGATGCGACAGCCTGTGCAAAGGCTAAGAGTAGAGCTTTTAAGGAATACAGATACATAGGGATCAATAGAAAGGCAGATTAGACAGAAGGAGGATAAGCACTTAGGCCCTCATTCAATTGTGATTTGGCCAATTGAATAGGGGTCTAAATAAGCACATAACATATTTTTTTTAAATAAGTTTTTAGTTAGTGAAAAACTTGCTTTTGGATAGATATTTACTAACTAAAAACTTCTTTAAAAAAAATATGTTATGTGCTTATTTAGACCCCTATTCAATTGGCCAAATTGCAATTGAATGAGGGCCCTAGGATGGAAGATGCAATTAGTCAGCTATTCACTGGTGTTATTTATTTCATTTTTTGGTTATCATTCGGTGTAAACAGCATTATCTCTTGGGCAGATTGTGTCAGTTTACCTTTATTTCAGGTGTGTTCTAGTGCAATATATTTACTTTTCATGCTGTTTTGGCATCTGCCCTGTTCCAATATACTAGTGATATGTACCATATGTGATTTCATATTAACAAGTTTACATTAAAAGTGGATAACTAAAAATAGATTTATCTTGAAGAGTGCTTACACCTCAAAGGGCTACAATATGATTTGAAAGCAATAACAATTAGTAAAAACAACTTTGCAATACACTGTGATTAAAAAAATTAACGTTAGTGTGTAAAACACTGAGATACAGCTGCTGGTTTCCCCCGGATCTTTAGGCTGAACGTCCTTCCATTTTTTAAGCTGTTGCCGAGTGTGTAGCTCTTTTTCCCAGGTGTTGTCAGTAAAGCTGTGCATTCAGTGCGTAGCTGCAGCAATTTGTGCTCCACACTCTGCAGCAGTCTGGAAGATGTGGAGATCACCATCCTAAAGTTAGTGAAGAAAACAATTATTTTCAATGTAAGGTACCTCACAAAAAGTTACATTTTTATGAGAATAAATTAAAAAGCTGTGCATACTGATCTTTACTAATTAAAGGGCCACTGGAGTCATATTAAAAATATAATATTTTGCAGAACTACACATGATAAATAGTTTTTAGAAAGCAAACCATTAATATAGCATTTATTATATTATCTTTTACATGCAGTTTTGCCGCAGAGGAATCAACCATTTTGGTTTCTGATGAGAAATGGCTGAGCAAATGCATCTCATGAATGTAAATAAAGCCTATTACTGCTCAAGGGTAATGTGGCAGCTAAAACTTTCAGTGTTAGTAGCCTAATGGAAATCTCATCAGTTTACAAGGACACAGCACCCAGGAGGCAACAGCAGAAGGAAGAAGATCAGTGTAATCTGCAGTAAAGAATAATTCTATATAAAAGTGACATATTTAAAACGTGTGTTTTAGTTTTGAAAGCTGGGCCATTACTTTAACAAACTAATATACAATGCTGTCCAAGTCTAGGTACAGCAACAAACATGTTATCAGACATTGTTAACCTATAGCATTTCTCTATATTATATATGTTCTGGAGCAACGTATCATTGTTGTCATTGATCACAGAGAAAAACTAAAAGAATAGACAATTGTGTATAAATCGAATATTTTTGTCACAAATGGCATACAGTGGCAGAAATGATAGTTATCAAAAACTTGAAAATTGTATATAGATGAATTACTAATGTTTTTCTCATCATGATGGATAGTATACTAGATCTCAGAAACCCAAATAAAACAAAACTTTATATTGAAAGACACTGTATTATTGCACATTGTTTACTACCTTTAGTGTTGCTTCCAGCACAACTATGGATCTACATCTGAGCCCCAAGCATTTATGTTTTCTGTGCAAGGAACCTGCAAGTAATAACAAGTTATACAGCATAGCAATACACTGATGTTATGTTTTCTTTCTAATTGTAGTGCCCGTGTTAACCTGCTTTAATTGGACACGACCATCAGAAATACTAATAGAGATAATGGCACATAACAGACTAGAATAGATTTTTCTGTCCAGCAGTTTGCAGACTTTCCCTTTATGTAGGCGTTAAGTAGTAACAAGGCAATATTCACTAAATCTTCACAGACTGCAAAGTGGTTCCATGAAGCTGATGTGCCTTTAATCAATTGGAAAGTGAATTCAAAACAACTACAGTGTTAGGGAGGTGCGAGGGGGGCATAGAGCCCCAGGCATCACTAATGTGCCTTCCCCCAGGCTCCCTCCTACCCCCTTGTCCCTCTCCCCTCTAGTCTCTACATCCCTTAGCCTCTCCCCCATCATCTCTCCCCTCTGTGTTCCAGCCTGGGTGATGCTCCTCCCCCTGTCGGCCCCTGCTCAGTAAAGGAGCATAACCCAGGCGGAAACACAGAGGTAAGATACAGGGGAGAGGGGGGAGGAGGGAAGGGAGGGGAGAGGGGGGAGAGGGGGGAGAGGGGGGAGGAGGGAAGGGAGGGGAGAGGGGGGAGGAGGGAAGGGAGGGGAGGGAAGGGAGGAGAGAGAAGGATGGGAAGGGAAGAGAGAAAATGTAGGGATGGGAGGGAGAGAAGGGAAGGGAAGAGAGAGAAGGGAGGGGAGGGAAGAGAGAGAAGGAATGTGAGGGAAGAGAGAGAGGTGAGAGAAGGGAGGGAAGGGAGATGAGGGAAGAGAGAGAAGGGAGGGGAGGCGGCAGAAGAGAGAAGGGAGGTCGTAGTGTTTTTTTCTAAGTCCGGCTTCTCATGCCAGCAACTGCGGCCCTCGCTTCGCGTTAGCAACAACCCGCTTGCTCACAACTATATATGTTAAGAAAATAAATTAATAGTATTCACACCTGAAGGGGGGGGGGGGGCAGCAAACTCGTGGACAGCCCTGGGCGGCAAAAGATCTAGCTACGCCACTGCCAAAATGTAGTGTTTCTATTGGAGCCTCTGCAAGCAGCTCTGGGGTGTGAACACATTGCAAGCTTCTCCCCCCCCCCCCCCCCCCCCTACTTTACTGGCCTCGCGATAAGCACCTTCTGTGCTCATCACGGGCCTCGCATTGAGCGCCTTAGGCACTCATTGCGAGCCTCTTCCCCCTCTACTTTCTCTCCCTCCCCTGTGTCACTTTCCCCCCCTCTCCCTCCTCTGTCTCCCTTTGTCTTCTCTCTCCCTCCCATATCTCTTTGCCCCCTATCTCCCTCCCCTGTCTCTCTTTGCCCCCTCTCTCCCTCCCCTGTCTCTCCCTCCCCTGTCTCTCTTTGACCGCCTCTCCCTCCGGTCTCTCTTTGACCCCCCTCCCTCCGGTCTTGCTTTGCCCCTCTGCCTCCCCTGTCTCTCTTTGCCCCCTCTCTCCCTCCCCTGTCTCTCTTTGCCCCCCCCCCCCTCCGTCCCCTGGCTCTCTTTGCCCCCTCTCTCTCACCCTCCTCTGTCTCTCTCCCCCCCTTAGCATTTTCAGGCCCCCTCAGCCCCCTTCTGGATCCCCTCAGGCCACCCCCCTCCCTCCGGAACCCCTCAGGCCATCCCCCTCCCTCCAGATCCCCTGAGGCCCCATCCCTCCCCCCTCCCTCTGGATCCCCTCATTGCAGACCCCGTCGGGGTTGTTGGTAACGAAGTTTCAACTGCGGGGCTTGCTGTGTGTGCCCGCAATTTTAACATTGCATTACCAACATCGTTGGGCAACCCTGTAATTACGATATCTCAGCCTTATTAAATTGCAATTCGGCCAATTGAATAGGGCTCTATATAAGCACAGAGCATATTGTTTTTACAGAAGTTTTTAGTTAGTGATCTTCTATCCAAAAGCAAGGTCTTCGCTAACTAAAAACTTCTGTAAAAAAATATGATATGTGCTTATATAGAGCCCTATTCAATTGGCTAAATCGCAATTTAATAAGGCTGTATATATGTGATGAATCTGTATGTGTGTAGAATGACTCCATGTAATGTGTGTATGTGATATAAGCTGCATGTGTTAGATTAGATAAAGGGAAAACCAGGGAAACTTAGATATACGTTTAATTAATGGTGAGCAAAAATGAGGTTTAGCATAAACATTTGTATACTGGCCCTTTAAATACACGAGTAAATAATAAAACCCCTCATCACCAGCTGACTTCCACTTACTTCCAAACTCGGAAATAAAATATATATAAAGTCACTAATTGAAATTCGCTGCAACACACATAATGATGTCTATAGTGCGACTGTATATTCTAAACAATCACACGACTCTCCACACGGTGGCGCTAAAGCTTCACAGCAATGTGCTAATAAATTGCACAATAATATTGTAGGATGATATGATGTGTATAGACTGGCAGGTTGTGTGTGTGCGCTCTGCACTGTCCACCTGTGTGAGGGTGGGGCCAGGAGTGACCTGTGCTACTGGACTCCCGTAGTGCTTTGCTGCAGCTCCTCCTCCCTGGCAGTGACTGGGCGGTGCTGTGCAGGCTGGGGGAGGCTGCTCACACTATGCTTGTTTGTAGTGCTTGAGATCAGTGTGAGGAGTGGAGGCATATACATATACACACATATACACACCCACAGAGGCATCATCTGTCACACCCGGTGCAGCAGTCAAAGAGCTCAGGATCTGCTATCCTTGGCTGGCAGAGAGGGTGAGGATGGTCATAAGGGTGTTTGTAGCATCTTCCTCCAGCTCTGTGACGGTGAGTATATCTATGTGCCTGGCATATGCATTATCATGGGGGGCACCTTGCTGTGACCTGGTCAATGTCCAGCAGCCTGTTGCCATGTTTGTATGAGTGTAAGATACAAGTACTTCTTATAGGTACTCTCACTTGTGCTGAGTTATAGTGCTTTATATACACAGACAGGTTGTAAAAAACGTGCTATGTTATCACTACCAGGAAATACAATATGTTTATTGGTACATTGGGCAATGTTATATTATTGTATTTATGTATTGTGTGTGCTGATGCACATAATGTTATCTAAATAGAGAGACTCAGTTATTATATTGTTGCTATATATATATATATAATGTCAGGTTTTGCTATTTATTCAACACATAATCATAGCTGATCACTTTAAAGTTCTATAAAAGTTTTACAACTAGTGTAATAATAGGGGTTTGTGTACCTCAATGAAGCTGTGAGCTATACCATGTAGGTTCACCCAAGGTGGGCAGAGAGGTCAGACATATTGCAGTTCACTAGAGAAGGAACTGGCAACCTATTTGAGTATCTTTGCCATGAAAACCTTATGGATGAACACAACTAGACACAAGATGTGCCTGGTGTGCTGTGGTCCATAAGGTCAAGGAGAGTCGGGCTCGCCTGAGTAACTAAACAACAACTAATATAAAGAATAATGCTTTCAGCTGTTGAAAACTCATCCAAAAAGTGCCAAAACTGGAAGCAGGATCCAAGGGTATGCCTTACATCCATGGAGGCTTGTAATCCAATTATGAGATACCATGTATGCAAAACATCCGAGGGACCTATCCTCTTATGGTAGCACAGCACAAGACAGCGGCGGTGAGCATCTGCTAGATACCGCTGCCGATATTCCGGTGCCATATTATAGTCAATGCTTAGGTAAACTGTTAGGGTTAGTTCAAGGGTTAGGTTTAAATTATAAGCTTAGAACTTCTCTCACATATCACCAGCGCCATCTAGTGGTTGTAGGCCACACTGCAGTGACAGACCTGCCCCAACACTATAACAGGATAGATCCCATCCTAGGTTATGACATGTTTGTTGGCTGTGAAGATGAAATGGCACAGGTGGATGATGCACTTATATGGGGATTCCCTTGTTGAGCAATTTCACAAAATCTTAAAATAGTGTCTTTTCTTTAGTATATTATTTCACCTATTGTATATGATGATTTTGATCACCCATGGAAAGAAAAAATTTTTTTTTACTTTATCTTATAGATTTTATACGATTTTACAATATGAAATATCAAAGGACGAACAAAAGCACCATATCAAATATCAACATGAAGAAGGGATAGAGAAAAAATAAATAAAATGGGTTGTAGGAGAAGAATCTGAAAAACAGATATAGCCATATCAGGATTTAAGATCAAAATCATTTTCATTACTCTGTTGAGCATGTTAAACAACAAAGCAAGGTATTATCCAGTAATACAGTAGATAGTGTAGAACCAAATCATAGAAAATGGTGTGTGACATTCACTGTTTATCAGTGGGTTACAGTACAAAGTTCAGTTTAAACCAGATGTTTTCATTTGTAATGTTCAGAGTGATTTGGGTGGTGTTGCTATAAGATAAAAAATTACGGACAAATTCCCTAAGTGACTAAAAACATTGTTATTAAAGTTGTTTTAATTCCACCAATACATTATCAGCTGGTTTGTTTTAGCACAGGGCTTGACAAAGTCTGGCGGCCATGGCTCCTAAACTTTTACTGCTGGTTCCTAACATTTTGATTGTTATACGTATATTTCTATATATAATCCATAACTTGTGTCAAGATTCCCATGACCACCCTTTGGGCTCAGTAATTTTATAGTATGTTTTATAGTTATGTAATATGTTATGTTGATTACCCTGTGTATGTTAATTACTGTATGTTATGTTGCTTCCCTGTGCATTTGACTTATGATGTTGGAGTCTGTACGTTTGGTTCATGAACAGTTAAATAATTTAGAATGTTGTTATGTCAGTCAGTAACTGCCAGATTCAGTTATGTTGTCAGTCAGTTGGTAATCCTGTCTGTAGAAGAGTCTGCTCTGAATAAGGATACATTAAGTATGTGTATGCTCCTAAAGAAAAGTGAGGTAACATATCTTGCTGACATATGAAGTATGTGTATGCTCCTAAAGAAAAGGGAGGTAACATATCTTGCTGACATATGAAACATGTGTATGCTCCCAAAGAAAAGGGAGGTAACATATCTTGCTGACATATGAAACATGTGTATGCTCCCAAAGAAAAGGGAGGTAACATATCTTGAATACATGTATATGTCAGCATGCCTAGAGAAGATACTAATGAAGTGGATGTTAAGTTATGCTTCGGATGTCTTAAAGTGAGGGGGGCAGATATCACAGTCTCTGACTAGGTGAATATGTATATGGAACAATATATCTAGTAGAAAATATATATATGTATTAAAATACTAAAAGAAGATAAGAGCTATCACTGTCTGACTGGATTGGATGTTATGATACCTTGCATATGAATCATTGTTAATGACTGTATTGGCCATTTCTACAAAACCAGAAGATTCACAGACTGTTACAGAATATTATCAGTTCAAGTTAAACATTCCCCCACTGAACCCGTTATGAAGTTTCCACAGCAATAAAAGCCGTTCCTGATTTTTTTATAATGCTGAGCCTGCTTTCATATTACTAAATATTGGATCTGAGTAAGAGCATTTTAGAGACATCAGCTTTCTTGGTGATGGGATCAAAAGAGCCTGAAAGGTCTGTTGGGTAGGATTGGCCACAACAGCCTTATCAAGCCCGGCTGAAGAAAGCAGATCAGTACAACCTGGCTCCTAGAAAAAGTTTGCTTGGCTCCTGAGTTTAAGATAAATTTGTCAACTCCTGTTTTCGCACCATGATAACACATTGGTAGTAACAGCATTGCTCCATTTATATAGAACAATCTGATCCATTACTGCATGCCCAGCTGCAAATAAGACTTCTAATGAAATAGCGTACTATATATATGATGACAGGTTAATATGGTTTGCAGGTCCTGTTGGTGACATATACAACATTCTTCATTTTAATATGACAAAAATATCAAACACTCATATGAACTCTTACTTCAATATATTTGTTACAAAATTAAATCTCTATCCTCTTTTCTAATGAATCCTAAAGATTCATTCAGCCAATCATAATATGTCCAGCGGCCTGGTGCTGCGCCGTTATGAGAGCCAGTGCAAACTGATGGTAGAACATTCTGTTTGAGCAAAAGGGCATTGTAAGTTTGCGAGTTTTTCATTTGTGTGTCCGTGTCTTGGAAACAAGCACTATGTACATTTGATTATATGCTCAAAAACAGGGCCCTCCATTCTTTAAGGTGTTAAGTTTGTTTTTTGCCATGTACTAACCACCTGTACAGCGCTACGGAATATGTTGGCGCGATATAAATAAAGATAATAATAATGAGCACAAACGCTTTAATGCACTTTTTACCCAAGCATAGCAATGGTCATTACAATTGCCATTTTCGGAGCCAGGGTGTGGATTTTATATGTAAGTGGTGCACCATGATCCACGAAATGTTCTTTGGAATGGTTTGGATTGTGAAATGTAAAAATTCCACTGAAAGTACTTTCAGAACATAAACCAGATTACCTCATTTATGTCAAACAAATATCAAGGAAAATATTTTACATTCTTTAAGACACAAGACAAAGGAACATGTATTTTATATGCAGCATATATGCTAACTGCCTAGTACAGTACTCTTGAAAATAAATCTGTTTTGTACTCTGTTTACATATCACTAAGAAACTCTTCAGATTGAATAAAGATTATTTTCAATAGCTTCCAAATGTCTGCATCCAAATAATTCAGCTAGAACTGTGAAAGAGTGGCTGAGGCCTGCACAGACTAAAATCAGATTTGTTCTTCTTGCATTCATCACATATAATTGTCACTGTCTGGAAAGTTTGTTATGCTGGTCACGCTTTTGCGTCCCTTGCGAAGCAAGGCGAGCCATTGACTCACGCACGACTTGGACTGCAATGAGCGCCAAAGGCGCTCATTGCAGCCAGCGGAGAATGTGAATAAGACAGAGTCGTAAATATTATAACATCGTAGGGTGATCAGATACCATAAAGCTGTGAGGACTAGAAGCAGGTCAGAGAGAAACCAGAGAAAAACAAGGAAATGAGAAAAACATCATATAAGGAATATAGGTTATTAAGATAATGCAATATTTACATTAAATCTCACAGTTATTGTATTAAAGTGTGTTATCAGTTTGATTTCAAATGTCTTTCTTTCTTGTGTGTTTTTAAAATGACCTCTGGGCATTACATTTTCAGGTGTTGGATGGAGTGGTTGTTTTGTGAAAAGTGGTGTCCCAATTGGAGTACAGCAACTGTCATCATTGTGATTTTTGATGGAGTTTCTGTGCAGATTCATCCTTAAATGTAGTTTCTGGCTGGTTTCCCCAATGTAGTATCCACTTTCACGTTGAGTACATTGTATCATGTACACCACATTGCATGATGTGCATGAATATGATTCCCTGATGTTGTAGCTCTTGTTGTTATGTGTGGCTGTGTCGTCTCTTATATGTGTAATCATTTAATTTACAGAACATGATCACAACTGTGAAGATGTTTTTTTTTTATTGTCGTCAAGCAAATAACGGAAAAAGTTAATGTGCATAACTATTCACCCCCCTAAAGTCAATACTTTGTAGAGCCACCTTTTGCGGCAATCGCAGCTCCAAGTCGATTTGGATAAGTCTCTATGAGCTTGCCACATCTTACCACTGGGAATTTTGCCCATTCCTCCTTGCAAAACTGCTCCAGCTCCTTCAAGTTGGATGGTTTCCACTTGTGAACAGTAATTTTTAAGTCTGACCACAGTGTTTTATATTGGATTGGGGTCTGGGCTTTGACTAGGCCATTCCAACACATTTACATGTTTCCCCTTAAACCACTCAAGTGTTGCTTTAGCAGTGTGTTTGGGGTCATTGTCCTACTGGAAGGTGAACCTCCGTCCTAGCCTCAGAGTGGTACAGGTTTTTCTCAAGAATATCCCTGTATATAGCGCCATCCATCTTTCCCTCAACTCTGACCAGTTTCCCAGTCCTGGCTGCTGAAAAACATCCCCACAGCATTATGCTGCCTCCACCATGTTTCACTGTGGGGATAGTGTTCTTTGGGTGATGTGATGTGTTGGGTTTGCGCCAGACATAGCGTTTTCTTTGATGGCTGAAAGGTAAAATTTTAGTCTCATCAGACAAGAGCACCTTCCTCCATACATTTTGGGTCTCCTACATGCCTTTTCGCAAACTCAAAACGTGCCATTTTGTTTTTTTGCTGAAACTAATGACTTTCTTCTGGCCACTCTGCTATAAAGCCCAACTCTATGGAGCGTACGGCTTATTGCCGTCCTATGTACAGATACTCCAGTCTCTGCAGTGGAACTCTGCAGCTCCTCCTGGGTTATCTTAGGTCTTTGTGCTGCCTCTCTGATTAATGCCCACCTTGCCCAATCCGTGAGTTTTGGTGGCAGCCGTCTCTTGGCAGGTTTGCTGTTGTGCCATGTTCTTTCCATTTGGTTATGATATATTTGATGGTGCTCCTGGGGATCATCAAAGATTTTGATTTTTTTTTTATAACCTAACCCTGACTTGTACTTCTCAACAACATTGTCCCTTACTTGTTTGGAGAGTTCCTTGGTCTTCGTGTCAGTGTTTGGTTAGTGGTGCCTCTTGCTTAGGTGTTGCAGCCTCTGGGGCCTTTCAAAAAAGGTTTGTATATGTAATGACAGATCATGTGACACTTAGATTGCACACAGGTGGACATCATTTCACTAATTATGTGACTTCTGAAGGTAATTGGTAGCACCAGAGCTTTTTATGGGCTTCATAACAAAGTTTTCTATTTCTAAAAAAATAGTTTTATGTATATATTTTTCTCATTTCACCAACTTAGACTATTGTGTTCCGATCCATCACATAAAATTCAATTTAACAAAACATTGAACTTAAGGCTGTAATGTAATAAAATAGGCAAAAAAGTCAAGGGGGGTGAATACTTTTGCAAGGCACTATACATATATATATATATATATATTACTAGTATTATTTATTATTGACTTTTATTTGTAAACCGCCAACATTCTGTATTGCTGTGCTGTACAGGGGTTAAGAACAAGAAAGTATACAATATTAGCAACTGTAGAAGATGGCTATATAATATTATATAGCCTTATCAATGCTTATTGACTGACAGTGGCATGCCTAGGGCACTTAGTTTACTTACTGGGACCTTTCTTAAAAAAAAAAATACAAAAAAAACCCCACTTTGAAATAAATTAAAATATCCCATTTCAGGTGCAAAAAAACACAAAACAACAAAACAACACTTTTCATGTGTTCATGTCTCTTTAAGATTGAACACACTCTAAAGCATATTTTGTTGTACCAACATATTATAAATACCTATACAATGGGATCATAATGGCATAATTATACCATACAATAAACTATATCTATTTTAATATATTTCTGTTATGTCTTTGCTAGATTAGAAACACATGCTAATATTAAAGAGCTGGAACCCCAAGAGATTTAGATTGAATTTCTTTTTATTTGTCTTCGTCTCTCTTTTTTTTGTTTTTAATTGACAATATAAACTTTGGTTCAACAATTGCATTAAACTGAACAATGTAAAATGAATACATTTGTTTGAAATGTTCAATAAGTCTTGGCATATGTCCTTCTAATGATTAATTGCACATTGTTTTAAAGAGCCACTTGAGTCTGACAAAGCAAAAAGTAACTAGTTTTTATTTTGGAAGAAAATACATTTTGATACTTGTGCTGGACAGGGAGGCATCCATGAAATGCTGGTGGGAGTTAGGTATGTGAGAAGGGGGTTACATTTCTGGACAGCAATGTCTGTGAGGGGGAAATGGTGTGATGTCAGATTAATTTACCTAAGTCTTCTGACCTTTTCATGTTTCCTTATTCCACACTCCTCTCTCCACTGATGTGTAACCCCCCCCCCCCCCCCCCCCTTCATGTGCCAACTATTGGGAAGTGATTTATAAAGACAAAATAGATACTGATAATCTCCAAAACGGTTTTTCTCTTCATGGCTCACCTAGCTGCTAATGCTGTTAGTTTATTTCATATTTCACAAACAATTGCCTTTTTTTTTAACTACAGTTGCCCTTTAAATAGAAACTGTCATCACCTAAAAACTCCAGCATGATGTAGACCTTTTTATTACAGAAATGATTTTAAATTATGTATTCTGAACTCTTATTAATCTCTTAATATTACATATTTTGCAAAGTCTTTTTATATATATCCCTCAGATCATATATGTTGTCATTAAAAACAATTTGGTATAATTTTAAAATGTAATTTTTTTTTTAAAAGGTTTGACATAGAATTGGTGCTTAAGTGTCTGCTACAAAAATACATTTGATTTACATGAAGTACAGTATGCCTAACAATGATACTTTATCAGCTTTTAGCAAACTGTAAATGAACCTAAATGGATTACTGTAATACACTGCACCACAACTAGCTGATACCTGAGAGCTGCCACAATGTCATTAGGGCTTACCTTAGGCAAGTGTCATAGAGGGCTCCAGACGTGGACCCCTTGCTCACAGTGCCTTAGGGAGTTCAGCTGCACCTCACTGACGAGGCCCAAGAGAGGCTGAAACGTGTCTGGGGTTTGCTGTTTCTCCTGTTCAGGGTAGAATTGCCTGGTATTTCAGGGCTAGGTCACTCTTTTGAGTGAAACCAGACTGTTATATTACAGGATATTTCTCCCTGCACAAGTGAGATAAAAGAGGCTGCTCTCTGAGTTAGGTAACCAGACCTATAGAGCAAACCTACTTTTGTTCGTTTTCAGATTGAGAGCCTCTGCATCATACTGACCAAACCAAGAGCACCGAACCTATTCAAAGGTCATGAAAGGTTTGAGGATTCAGATTCTGCCCAAAATATTACAAATAGTTCCCAACTTGTTTCTCCACTCTATAGCTCATGAAGATATTATTATTATTATTATTGTTTATTTGTAATGCACCAACATATTTCATGTCACTATACTAGGGTAAGTTCAAGGCAAAAACAATAGCAGTATTCACATGATGCAAAGGATGGATGGCCCTGTCTTTGAGCTTAGAATCCGGTGTCCATAGTGCTTTCCCCAAAGCATTGTGCAGGATTGAAAACTCACAGACTTACAATCTAGGGCCCTCATTCAATTGCGATTTGGCCAATTGAATAGTGCTCTAAATAAGCACATAACATATTTTGTTTAAATAAGTTTTTAGTTAGTGAAAACCTTGCTTTTGGATAGATGTTTAGTAACTAAAAACTTCTTTAAAAAAGATATGTTATGTGCTTATTTAGAGCCCTATTCAATTGGCCAAATTGCAATTGAATGAGGGCCTAGGTGAGGTACCAGAGAGTAAGAATTAAGTTGTACTGGTTAAGGTGGAAGTTAGTGAACTTCTAAGTACAGGGGTTGCACTGTCTAATAATTACCAATGAGTGGCACACTGCTGTTAGAGCGAGGCCACAGACAGGTTAATTTAAAACTCTGCATTTCACAGTCTGTGTTCACGAGCTGCAGAGGGCAGACCCATACAGGTACAAACTGTATGATTTTAGGCAGAAAATCAGGACACATAAACACTTAATAAAATAAACTACATAAAAGTAAATGGATACATAGGTATATTCCTAGTGATATGTAGAAACCTCCTATGTCCCTTTAACTAGAATAAACTCCCCTTTCCCACCTTGTTTCTTTTTATATCAAATATACACAGTGGTGGAGTTCAAGATATTATTTACTTGCTATAGTCTAGTGCCACACTTTCTGGATTTTACTGTCCCTGATGGGAGGAGGTCACCTTTTCTCATTTGATTGCTGCCACGCAGTACAATCTGCCTCACTTTACCGAAATGAAGAGAAAGGAAATTAGGGACACTTTCTTTTTTTTTTTCTTTAGAAAAATATTCAATTTAAACAACATATGAGCCTATAAGCATTATAACCCAAAATAAATGGATAATGATCAGAAAATCAAAATCTCTAATTTGATGAATTGTTACAATAGCAAGTCCTCATTTTATAAACGGATCGATGTAATTTTCCGACTGACAGCTTCCATGTTCCCTGTAATCCTGGTCTCTGATGAGCTTTACAGTAGAATACATTGATTTAGCTCTCATACCATGCAAGTGAATGCAAGAGCAGGATCTAGCACAGTTCATCAGTCCGATGCACATACAATAGGACTTAATACTCCCTGGGTGAAAAGCATATTTTGAGACTTCTTACAGTAACAGGATTAACTGTACAATCCACATAATGCTTTCTTACATTTTCTTA
This sequence comes from Discoglossus pictus, assembly GCA_027410445.1. NCBI lineage: Eukaryota > Metazoa > Chordata > Amphibia > Anura > Alytidae > Discoglossus > Discoglossus pictus. Next base: position 269,413,079 of record CM050165.1, on the reverse strand, counting down.
ATTTATTATATTCAGTCAGAAAACCTACATTTATGCTAATTAGTGTATCAGCACACTTAGACATCGGGGCGGAGGGGGGGGGGGGGATACAGCTCATGGTATACAAAGATTGCCCAGGAGCTTCTCCACACGTACATACACATACTGTAACATCTGGGGGATATGCTCCATGTTGGCAGATTTTATTTATCCTAAATATTATCTTGGTATCAACCTAATTTCTTGCTGCATTTCCCTGGCGGCTGACAATGCTGCCCAATATATTGTATCATTGAAAATAGCACGATTTTTTTAAAATGAAAACTTAAAGTGAAGCAAACTATTTATACTAAGCTCCCCTGAGTGATTCAAAATGTGAGGACAATCTAGTTATTTTCAATTATATTATTTGGAAGCCATGGTGCTTTAAGCTCATCTCATTTCCCAAATCCAAACAATATGCAACTGGAGCAGAAAGCGCTTTTAAAATCTAGTGACTTGTTATCCATCTTTTCAAAAATAAGAGTATGGTTTTACTATCCTGTTAATTGATATTGTGAGAAATACACTGGCTAAGCCTTCCAAGGAGCCCAACAAGTTAAAATAAATAAAATGTGGGAAGTGCCATCAAAACAAGATTTTATGTGCACAGAGGTAGCCCCGCCAACAGATCTACCATGGCTCGAACAACATAAAAAAAATAAAAAAATCATGGGGGACGGGCCAGGATGCCTGGGAGTGAGGTGGAATGCTGTTTTACAATCCTAACTTGCCACTAACAACATTACGCATCTACAGTAGCGATTTACTCAAATAATTTGCCCTCACGCACGCAGCCTACTTCTAATGCACTGTTGGGACAATGATAAATCTATCTCCTCAGGCCAGAGACAGTCCAACTGGACATTATATGCTGCAGGACAATAAAAAGAGATTGTTACTTCTTCAGGCTATTGATTGTTACATATATTTATTAGGAAAAGGATATATTAATTATTAAATTAATTCATTAATTGGTATTTAAAAAAAATATAGAGAGCAGCCAAAGGACACGCAAGGAGAGGCTCGCAATGAGCGCTGAAGGTCCTTAGAGTATAAAAAGCTTAACATTGTGTGCATTGCCATGGCTTCAAATTTTATTGACCGTTTTTTTTTTGACGGGCAAGTCGCTAGTAATAGTATAGCATATAAAAAAAATCTATTTCCTTACTATAATCTATTTTAGCCTACCACTGCAGATAACCAGCAGCATGATGTCAAATTTGAACTCTTACAGGTTCGGTATAAAATCCCTGAAATGCTGATATGGAATAAAAAAATCACAATAGCTTGTAACCTTGGATAAACCCAGGAAGGCTTGTAAATGAACAGTGTATTAAATACTGTATATCTATTTTGGCACAAATGTAACAAATGAAATCGGACACTTTCATTCAGTTCCATGTACTTCCTGACCTCCCTCCACTATTATCTATTTGCTTCTGCCACTCGCCTCTCTATTCTTTCTGCTTACACCCATTTTACCAGTGACCTCACAGTGTGGTGTATATCAGCTGCCGAGGAGGTAAAAACACTTGTTTTTATACAGAAGTTATAAAGTGGTTGGAATTATCAAATATAAATTCCTATTTGTATACCAGATAAAATTTACAAAAATATATAAATTATTTATTTTAATTCTTCACATATTCTTTTCTCCACTTAAATAAATTAAATGACCACTTAAGTACCACATTTTACCGTACTAGACTTAATATTGAATAAAATGTATTTAGAAAGTAAAGCAATTATATGCAGCCCTTTAAGGTCTACTGCAGTTCAAAAAAGTAGCGTTTAAAATTATACTTTAAAATGGTATACTACACATATGAGAGATAGTGGATCACTTTTGCTATAAATTTGAGATTTTAGTCTATTGAGAAGGCAAAAGGTTTTTTGAATGTAAAAAATAACACATTCTTTAATGGGTTACTATTATCTCGTTCCGCTGCTGTGGACGCCATTTTACTTTCAAATGGTCTGTTTCATGAAGTGGCAGGACACTTTTAATGCAGGGTGATATCTAGATATCTATTGATGCAATAGAACCTATTTGTTGGGTATATTTGTTGACAGAAGCTGCACGAAGCAAACTCAATAAAGAAAATGGAAGCATGCCGTAAATAATAGACTATAAAAGTTAAAAATCAAAGTATTTTTTTTTTTACTTTCTAAAACTATATACCGTATATCAAGTTAGTTATTCAAAAGTCCATATAGAAAAATAAAATAACCACAGTGATTATTTTAATAATGTCAAAATCACACTTACTTTTGCCATTTTATCTTTCCCTTCCTGACCTGATTACATTTAATAAAATGTATTTAAAAAGATTATGCCTGCATTTATTTGTGTAAAAATGATTGTTGAGGTGTTGTTAAGTACTGAACTATCAAATTGCCTTTTGTTTCTGTTTTTAAATGCAAATCTCATACTAATTCTGTCAAAAAAAAATTAATTACTGTACTTATAATAGGTAAATCATAGGTGTTGGAGTATTAAGTACTATTTCCCTATTGCTACTAGCATGCCTTTTCTCACCCATTAATGCACCTCCCCAGCACCCAATTTTTCATGACCCAAATGGTTTCCATGTCTTTTGCTGTGTACAGAAAAATGAGAAGAAGATGAAGGCTCACAATATAATTTAATTTAGCAAATCAATCAATAGTACTGGAGCCTGGTGCTATATTGTGTTTTCTTCCTCTCCGCTCAATATGGCCTTTATCTGAGTAAATAAATGTTCTGCCTCAACAATACTTTTTTTTTTGTTACATCTAGGCCCAACTCAAGTTATTTTTAATATGTTGTTGGGTGTTTACTCTATCAGCTCCCTCTGGGTGTGTTTTTTTATTTTTAGTATTGTTTTTTTACCACACATTCCTTTACTATGAGGTATTGAACAGTTTGTCAAATTTCAGCTGAATAAGTGTATATATGGCAAAAAGTGCAGTTTATTCAACAGCACTAATGTGTCATCTGTGTATATGTGGCAGAGGTCAGTATTTCTAGAAAGGGATTTGTGACTACACTGCCCACATAGTTAGCATCTGCAAGCTCAGAGGAAATGGCAGGCATTTAAATTCATTCTAGCAACTTTTCTAGTGTGTGTTTTTTATTTTTTTATTTTACATGGCAATTAGTGTAGAAAACGTATTTTTATTTCCCAATCAAAGTCACTTCTTGAAAATGTTCCCCTCCATTATCAAATACAGTGTTTTAATATATGCATGTAAAAATACAAACTCATTTGCTCTCCTTTGATCTTGGCGGGCTGCCATATGAGCCTCTTTCCTCCCTTACATTATAGCATGTCACTGTATAAGGTGGGCGGAGAACAATCTTTGAAACTCCATATTGCAGTTCCTAGTGCAGGAGCAAGCAGCACATGATCACAGAGATCAAAAGGCAGTGACAGTTTCACAGCCTGCTGCCCAACCCCTAACACAAACATACTCTGCATACTAGAGAGGAGAGTTAAATGGCAATACCCTAAAGGCAAGCTGAGGGAACAGAAGGGGATATATATATATATATATATATATATATATATATATATATGTATATGTATATATATATGTATATGTATATATATATATGTGTATGTGTATATGTATATGTATATTTATATGTATATGTATATGTGCCTTGCAAAAGTATATTTACATTACAGCCTTAAGTTCAATGTTTTGTTAATCTGAATTTTATGTGATGGATCAGAACACAATATTCTAAGTTGGTGAAGTAAAATGAGAAAAATATACACATAAAACTGTTTTTTAGAAATAGAAAACAGAAAATTGGCATGTGCGTATGCATTCATCCCCTTTGTTATGAAGCCCATAAAAAGCTCTTGTGCAACCAATTACCTTCAGAAGTCACATAATTAGTGAAATGATGTCCACATGTGTGCAATCTAAGTGTCACATGATCTCTCCTTACATATACACACCTTTTTTGAAAGGCCCCAGAGGCTGCAATACCTAAGCAAGAGGCACCACTAACCAAACACTGATATGAAGACCAAGGAACTCTCCAAACAAGTAAGGGACAATGTTGTTGAGAAGTCAGAGTTAGGTTATAAGAAAATATCCAAATGTTTGATGATCCCCAGGAGCACCATCAAATCTATCATAACCAAATGGAAAGAACATGGCACACCAGCAAACGGCCGCCCGCCAAAACTCACGGACCGGGCAAGGAGGGCATTAATCAGAGAGGCAGCACAGAGACCTAAGGTAACCCTGGAGGAGCTGCAGAGTTCCACAGCAGAGACTGGAGTATCTGTACATAGGACGACAATAAGCCGTACGCTTTATAGCAGAGTGGCCAGAAGAAAGCCATTACTTTCTGGAAAAAACTAAATGGTACTTTTTGAGTTTGCATGTGGGAGACTCCCAATATGTATGGGGGAAGGTGCTTTGGTCTGATGAGACTAAAATTTAACTTTTTGGCCATCAAAGAAAACGCTCTGTCACAAACCCAACACATCACCGAAAAAAACAGCAGCCAGGACTGGGAAACTGGTCAGAGTTGAGGAAAAGATGGATGGTGCTAAATACAGGAATATTCTTGAGCAAAACCTGTACCACTCTGTGCGTGATTTGAGGCTAGGATGGAGGTTCACCTTCCAGCAGGACAATGACCCCAAACACACTGCTAAAGCAACACTTCAGGGGAAACATGTAAATGTGTTAGAATGGCCTAGTCAAAGCCCAGACCTCAATCCAATAGAAAATCTGTGGTCAGACTTAAAGATTGCTGTTCACAAGCGCAAACCATCCAACTTGAGCTGGAGCAGTTTTGCAAGGAGGAATGGCCAAAAATGCCAGTGGTAAAATGTGGCAAGCTCATAGAGACTTATCCAAAGTCACTTGGAGCTGGGATTGCCGCAAAAGGTGGCACTACAAAGTATTGACTGTAGGGAGGTGAATAGTTATGCACATTGACTTTTTTGTGTGTAATATTGTCCTATTTGTTATTTGCTTCACAATAATAATAAATAAAAAAATCTTGAAAGTTGTGGGCATGTTTTGTAAATTTAAATGATGCAAATCCTCACACTATCCATGTTAATTCCAGGTTATGAGTCAATAAAACATGAAAAATGTCAAGGGGGATTAATACTTTTGCAAGGCACTGTAGATAGATAGATAGATATAGATAAAGATAATAATGTCCTGTGAGTCCCCACAATTGCTTTGTATTAAACATAAACATGTGATAATTTTTAATTCAAAAGTTTTCCGCTCTTTGATAGTTTTGAAATGTCCTCTGAGTAATTTGATTTTCAGGTTTTGGAGTGATTATTTTGGGAAAAGCGATGTGTTGGGGTAACAGCCTGTGTAGATTCAACCTGTGTGTGTATATGTGTATACTTTTTAAAGGGACACAAATTGTTTTCTCACTATAGTGTCCCTTAAATTACTTAATTTGTACTTGATCTTACAAAGTCTGAAGGCCGTACCATAAATTCAGCCTAAGCTGTGTAATCAAATACAACTTTACACACGCAGAGGAGTGGGAAATCCCCAGGAGGCAGTGACCTGAGCTTTTAAAAGTGTGTGTATATTTGTATGTATGTATTTATTTATTTATTAAAAGCCACAGAAATATGCATATTCTTTACAGTCAATCCCCCTACTCTGCTTTTTTTGTGGACCTTAATTCTGTAAAATCAAGAAGATTTATTTCCAGATTCTGCAAAAAAACAGAAGTTCTCCGCTAGAGTTGAGACAGTCCATTCTATAGTTTTGTAGCTCTCAAACCTCTGTAATATTTCCAGACTCTTATAAAAAATAATTTTATCTTTTGAAGACACATTACTGCTGTAAGTTTTTATAATTACAGAAATAAAATTTATGGTGCACAAAAATGTGAGAGCTGCAGTCTGTAGGACATTGATAAGGATCCACCCAGAAACATGGTTTCATAATCACACAACAATATTTATTTTTTAGTCAAGTATTTAGCTCTTTAAACGCATGCCCTGTAACAAACAGACCAATAATGATTTTGTGACTTCCTCATTGACTTATGCCAATTTAATGTCTAAAATGTCATGGATGACAAAATTACATCCTTTCTAAGATATGCTTTTTTTAAAAATATTTTAAGTTGTCCCTCCACACAAATTAATGTAATTTAAATATATGTTTTATTGTTTTGATTTTTGCAAAGTAAATCATTTTTATATTTTTTTGTGTTTATATATATATGTATGTATGTATGTATGTATTTGTATGAATACTGAACCATATTTTTCTATTTTTTTTTTTTTTTATTTAGTGTATTTCTTAAATTTTGTTTTGAAGGCAGACATACATTTTTTTTGCAATCTGATATTATAACTGTTGTTCGATTTATTGATTACATAGCTTTTTCCAGGCTATTAATCTCATCACTGTGAGGTGACCATTAGAGATTTCATGTGTCCATTAGATGGCTTTTACTATTACAGTAGACTATCTGTTATCCGGCACCCATGGGGATTGGTAGATGCCGGATAAATGTAGTTACTGGTTGCTTGAGAGTGACATATAAAAGAGGCCTAGATTAGCTACACATAGGATGCTCTGCTAAGTATATTTTATTTTTCATGATATGCAGTTTTGGGCTAATTTATCAAAATACTGTCATTTTTATAATTACTTGAAAGAAAACACAAAAACATAAGCACACTTTTTCAGGAATAACAAACAAAAATGTGCTATCTTTGTCCCTTAAAGATCCTTCAACCCGGAATGCCATTTTTGTTTAAAAATATATCCAGTCCATTTTTAAAGTTATATATCGAATCCACTGTCATCACCTCCTTTGGTAGAGAATTCCACAGATTAACCACTCTTACCCCCTTCTTTAAGGGGAATTTGTTTTACTTCTAACCTCAAGGATGTCCTCTTATCAAATCTCTTGGCCCAAAAAGTTGTCTGACAAATCTTAAAAATGACCCTGGATGTATTTATATAAGGTGACCATATCCCCTCTTAGACACCTTCTTTCTAGAGAAAATAAGTTTAATTCGGTTAATCTTTCTTCATATCTTTGCCCCTCCATTCCCATTATTAGTTTTGTTGCCCTTCTCTGTACTTTTTCTAGCTCTAAATTTAAATTTTTATGAACTGGTGCCCAAAATTGTACTCCATATTCCAAATTAGGGCGTACTAGAGATTTGTATAGTGGCAGAATTATATTTGCTTCCCTTGTTTCTATACCCTTCTTAATACATGCTAATATTGTATTTGCCTTTGAAGCTGCTGCTTGGCTTTGAGCACTGTTACCTAGGTGGTTGCCCACTAGTACTCCCAAATATCTTTCAATACCTCATACCCCTAGATTTGCTCCATTTAAGAATATACATTGCATGGATATTTTTCCTTCCCAAATGCATAACTTTACATGTATTCATATTAAATCTCATCTGCCATTTAGATGCCCATTTCTCAAATTTATGCAAATCCCTTTGGTTTGGAGGGAAAGTACATCATTTTCTGATTTAACTACCTTGCACAACTTAGTGTCATCAGCAAAAATGTTAGACAATACATTCCAGTCCTATTTCTAGGTAATTAATAAATATGTTAAAAAGGAGAGGACCTAATACTGAACCCAGAGGAACCCCACTTACCACACTCGTCTAATCTGAGTGTGTTCCATTTACAACAACCCTTTGCTTCCTGTATTCTCTTTGTCATTCAGGTTCTGTGGCGTTGCTTGCTAGCCATACCTTCTGAATTTGGAGTGATAAGACACATATCCTGAGCCATAGTGAGCCCAGTGTGGGTATTGTGCCAAATGTTTTCTTGTTTGTTAAAACTTCTTGTTTTAGTATTTGTTTGTCTCATGGTGTTTTTCTCTTTAACAGATAAAGAAGAGGCAGCAGGATGTGGTCCAGTTTATGGAAGCCAACAGAATTGAATTTGAAGAAGTAGACATTGCCATGCTAGAGGAGCAGAGACAGTGGATGTACAAAAACATTCCCATGAACAAACAGCCTGAAAAAGGCAATCCTCTGCCTCCTCAAATATTTAATGATGACTTCTACTGTGGGGTAAGACTGCCTGGAATTCCCCAACAACAGTTTGTTTGTGATTTTATATATAGTAAATATTCATTGATAATTTTATTAACCAAGCAGCAATTAGAGTAATAACATATTTAAAGGTATTTACCGGAATCAGATACTTAAATGACATACATTGCAATTGATCCAACATTTTGGAGGGCATTCCAAAATTGTAATTTATCTGTTTGTTTTTTTTACACAAAAACTAATCAGACATATGAGTTTCATGTGATGTTTGAAAGTTATAAAAAAAAAAAAAACAGGCTTCATTTTGCTTGATCAGGCAATGCTACCCGATCCCTCCACTGCCTACCTTAACCCTGTGAGCTCCTGCTGCCACCAGAGTGCATGTGGAAAGGAATGCGGCTCTGGGTGACTGTGATTGGGGTCACTGACTGACAACGGAAGCAGAGATCCGCTGCCAGAGCAAGGAGGTGCCTGATAATCACAGTCCATATTATATATTCCTCATACATCCTCCTGACTTTACACTTTTTACGCTACCAAAACTACAGTTTTCCATTTAATTATCCTTCAGTCCTTGGCCACATTTTTTCATATCACTCTTATCTAGTTGTTACATGGATTATTTTTTATATTGACATTGACCACTTTCCTCGTATTGTAATAATCCCCTATACAATATTGCCCACCCTATTATAAACACCTATAGGTAAGAGGACTGTGGTTCCTGTATGCTAAGAACTTGACACTAAAAACAGGCACTAGTACTTTAGACATGTGGACCCAGGGGCGAACTACCACTGGTGGCAGCAGAGCAACGCACCAGGGGCCTCTTCTGTATGCCCCAGTGCTGTCTTCATTTTTATTATTTTGTATTTACATTTTTTTTTATTTCTGTGGTGTAGTGCCCACCCTCAGACCCCCTGCAGAGCCCTTGGCTACACCCGTGCCATACCTTGCTTTGAGCATCTTTGGGGGTATGCGGATGAAATTCATTGGTGGTTTAGCAGGTAGCACTATCCCTCCTCAGCCGGCACTTCTTCTGGCAGGGTAGGAAATTCTGAATGACATCACACACGTGACTTACGGTAATTTGGGATTCCTTGCCCCTTTGATGAAGAAGCACGGGCAGTGGAGGTGTATCACTACCTGCTGAACCACCTATGAATTCTTCCTAAGATTCCCACATTAAGTTAGTGTCTGAGGCAGCCGAGGGAACTGCAGGAGGCCGCTACACTACAGAAGAAAAAAATGTTTTTTTCACTGGGACTTTGCATTCACTAGCTTTGCCACTGCCTCTATATATGTATTAAAGAACTATATAACCGTATACGGAATTAAATAAGCTTGTATTTTTCCAGATTGTTATCTTGGAGTTTAAAAAATAGCTTTGGTAACCAGGTATTGTTTTTGCTTTCAAATCTCTGACTAATCTCTGCTTTTTCATTAAGCAATGCACTGTCACACTCAGCAATTCTCACAGTGAGAGGATTACACACATGTTTGTTTTGTGGGCTGGACGGTAACTGTCCTTCTGTCTACATTGTGTTATAAAAAACTGTGCATTTCTGTTTCCTATTTCCCTAGTTCGTTTCACTTTATTGTAAATAGTACACTTCTGTAAGTATATGTGAGTGTAAAATATAAATATATTTTTTTTTTAAAGCAATTTAATTAAAATCTTTCTCTTACATTATGATGGTTAGAAGGAGTTTCTGTCCCTCCGCATACTAATTTCTACTGGCTGCAGAGATCACACTTTTCACAACTCTTTATATAAATTGCATCATTCATAATGGTGCTGTTTACCTAAAGTGGTCATGCTGTTGTCCGTAGAATTGGTTCTCATATGGTTTATATATTTATTTCAATTATGGGAGACTTTCACCCTAGCAATTCTGCTGCACTTTTTCATAAGTATATTTGCTCTGTTTACCGAAATGTTGCAATCAAAGCAAAAACAAAGAACTCTTGGGCAAGAGCATTTGGGCTATAACAATATGCAACTATTACTGCATGATTTTAAAACACTCCTTGCAAAATAAGTTGTAATCTTTTTAAATTCTATACATATTGGCATTCATTGGGCTTATAATGTTTTAATTTCTAATCAAAATTACTGGGATTTATGGCATTATTTCTGAGTGGCACATTATTCTGATTGGGTTAATTACATTTTGTGATGGCCATATATTACCCGTATTATTATGCAACTCTGTCCTCTGCTCCTACCAAAAAATAAGAATTGTGTGCCACTGATTAGCACACACGGCCACACATTTGCTTACTGTGCTACTATTTTGCATATAGTGCCTTGAGTAGTCAATTTAAAACGTATGGCATGTAGTTTAGAATAACACCACTATCCAAATTTTCCGGTGGCAGCTCCACTTTAGTAATCATTTTGTACATATTTCTAGAAAAGTTTTTATTTTTTATCCTTAATGATGTCAACATGTTCTGGTGCCAGTATTCTAGTCTTATGTTTAGTGCTTAAAGGGACATGGAAGGTTTCTGGATTTCATTAGGAATATAATATACCTGTGTACCTATTTATTTTTATACACTTTCCTTTATTACAAAGTGATGTTTCTTTCTGTTTAAAAACATACAACTAGTACCTGCTTTGGACTTCCTTCTGTAGCTCATGAAGACACAGTAGTGATTAGTGACCATCTCTCAAACATTCTACTTGAGAAATGGTCACTGATTGGCTAAATGCTGCACTTCACAGCCTGTGCCTTCATGAACTGAAGAGGACAGAATCAAGTAGGTACTATTTATATGATTTAGGCAGAAAAAACAAAGCTTTTAAGCACCTAAAAAAGAATATAAAAATAGTCCTCGGCATATTGTATTCCTAGTGAAATCCATAAACCTTTCATATCCCTTTAATACAGCTGCCCTTTCAGTGAGTCCATTTGAAGTACAGGCATACCCTGTTTAGCGCAGTATATGCAAAAAAAACGCGCTAAATTGGGATTTAAATGCCCACAGCCCGATTTTTTTGCAATATTGACATCACAGAATAGCGAGTATTAATAGAGTATTTTTTATTTTAAAAAAAAATAAGAAAATGTGCATTTATGTTAAATCAATTTCTATAGACTGTATTATATCCATAAACTAGTAAGTATATAAAGATACTTTATAATGGCAGTGTGCCTGCCTGGGCACCATAACTAAACTGTATGTCTATATTTTTATAAAGTCTTATGTGAACTTTCTGTTGTGGTAATGAAATATGCACAGGACAAGGAGCTAAGTAAACGGAGACAGCTGACTCATCAGTTTAAATTAACCAGGAAATGAATCTAATTGAGCTTATCTAATTTTGCTGTTCTTTCAGATGACCTACTCATCCACAGAGTGACATTAATACCATAACATGGCACGATCATGCTCTGTCTGTCCCTGTCCAATACTATGCAGGACCTTTATTGAAAATCTTCATGTTTATTGATATTAGTGGGTTAAATAATGAAAGTGAATTAACATGTTTGGTTCTTAAAGGGATATGTAAGTGAGCTGGATTATGAATGCATCTGATAGAGGAGAATTGGCATTCTGACCTTCGCTCGCTGCAGAACAGCGCGCCATCATCAGGGCGCCGAGAACTGCGTCCTGATGATACTCTGCACTCCAGCCTGCATCCCATCTGTCACAGTGGCCCCCATCTCATATTTATTGGGCCTGCTTGGCACGGTCAGGGTCTGATAGTGTGCCATATGGGCCAGGCATTGTGTGCATGTGTCAGTAGGAGCATGTTGCATTGCATGTTTATTATGTATTTAGAGATAAACCTGCAATGCAACATGCTCCTAGTGACACATACACACAATGACCGTGACATTGCATACAATATGCTCCTAGTGATACATGCCAGTCCCACATGGCACACTGTCAGCCCCTTACCTTAGCCTTGGCAGCCTCCAGCAAGCAGGTCCAGTAAATATGAGATGGGTCAGATGGGATGCAGGCTGGAGAGCAGAGCGTCATCAGAACTCAGCACGCAAACGGCGTGCCACCAGGAGATTTAGTAGTGTAGAAAAAAATGTTTTGCATGAAAACATCCCAAAATAAACATTAATTAGCTTACCTTGAAGTTAGCAAAATTTCCTATGTTTTTTTGGCACTTGCATTTTATTGCGTACATCCCTGGAAAACTCCACCTCAGTTAGCATAACATTAAAATTCAGAATCGGGATAATACATTGTATCATTCTTCACCAAAGTGGCTTCTGCCATGTGCTCAGTACAAGAATGGCAACGGTTACTTCCTGTGCTCTGTATCAGAAATGTCAAAATGTGCATCTTGCTGTATTTCTTGTGGGTACACTGCTGTATGTCCTGTGTGTACCCGGCTTATGTAAGCGTCCTGTGGGTGTGAACCACTGGATTTGACCATTGTGCAAATAACTTTGTAAGTAAACTGAACTTTTCTATATACCACATGTTTTCATACACTACTATTTCTCCTCTATCAGATGCATTCATAACCCAGCTCACTTGCATATACCTTTAACAAATATGAAAGTGTATAAATAAAGGACAACAGCAACATGGATTTTTGTTCAAGAAACGATATATGTTTATCAAGTAAATACCAAATTAACAATATTGGCAGCCTTGTAAGCCATGGGCAGAACCTATTTTTTAGGGAAAATCCACATTTTTGTAGACTCTATATGAGTACAGGAATCCATTTTAAGTTGTGTTACATGACATCCTAACAGTCGTATACTGTGTGTGTGTGTGTATTATCAATAGTGAAAAGGGGGGGGGGGGGGGAGCATAAGTTCAGAGCCTTTGTTTTATAACTGGATAATATTGAAATTGACACCACACCCATAACCTCACTTACCCAGAAGCAAAGGATGCAACCATAGCTCTCCAGGAATGTAAACACCTCTCGCACACAACAATGACTTCCTGCTTAGTTACGCTCTTAGTCAGACTCAAAGTTTATAAACATATGTTTTGTATTGTGTAGTGGTCATTGAATAGCTGGCAATAAAAAATAATTCGGTGTTGCTTCTAAAATTTACATTTCAAGTTTAGTGTTTCAGACTTCAGCAGTTACCCTTCTCTACAACCCCTGTCAGATGACCAGGGAATGGGAGAGGATCTGCTCACGGGGCTGTCTTTATTTGCTTCTCTGCAGTGGTGATTGTAGACAAACCTAGACCAGTCAGAAAAACATTTGAGACATCCTCCTGAGGATGTCTTAATTGGAGTGAGGAAAGGCCGCCCTGCATTGAATATAATATACCATGGGTGTAGGAGCCAAAGAAAATCTGGCGGGGGATACCGCATATAGTATAAAAATACCACACAACTGCTTCTCTACACATAAACACATACATTGGAAAATCTGGGGGGGGATTGTCCCCCTAGGCTCCCCCCCCCCCACACACACACACACTTCCTGCGCCCATGTAATATACAGTTGTTTTTAGCTTTAAACTTAAATGTTCTTAAATTGTTCGTTGCTAAGATGTGGGGTTAAAGTTTATTACAAAAATGGGTGATAAGATAAGGAAGTGTTATTAATATAGATGTTTGTATATTAATGATAAAGGCATTGTAAATCTGACCCTCCATAGAACATCTACTTTGATAAAATAATAAACCTCTAATAATATATTACTTCTTCTTACTAACTTCTCACTCTCTTTTCAACTTGCCATTAATATCCATTATATAACCTCTGATCATCCTTTACCAGAAATATCTCCCTCTGAAACCAGTAATCCATCCCATCATTCATCCCCACCAATAACCTCTGTCTAATAAAGTAATCTGTGTATCCATTTAAGTAAATTCATACCAAATATGCCTGTCAATGGGGATTTTTACACATTGGCAGAAATCATATAAAATATTAAGATCACTTTTTCATTTTTTGTTTCTCACATAAGATGATTGCTTATATATAATTTCTATATGACTAACATTTTACATGTAGCAAAAGTAAAATAATATACATTTTTTTGTGAAGTATGAGTTTTAATCCCATGTCCGGTTTCTTGTCCAGAACTGGCTTTTCTGTGTGTTATTGGCATACTTCTCCGACAAGGAGTTTATATATATATATATATATATATATATATATATATATATATATATTTATATTTATATTTAGAATTTGATCTAAGCTTGGGTTGTTTCTGATGTTATCTTAGTGCAACATTGTTCTTCTCTCTAGTTCTTTCTGTGGCAAAATGGGTTGCCCGGGTTTCAGTTTCAAACATCTTGTTTAACTTGGCCTTTTGTAGTGTTTACCTTGCAGTTTTTTTTGTATTCCTTTGTACAGCTTTTGTTTGACATTACCTTGCAGATTTACAACCTGAGCTATTCCAGTCTCAGTCTTATAATTTAATATCAGTTTAATGACCCACACAAAATATCTTAAAGGGGGACTCACACCCCTGATAAGTATGCCTTCTAAATGTTTAAAGATGGCACCCCTCCCAAGTTTAATCCCCACTCTCATAAATATGCACATTCACGCCAGAGAGCATAGAATTGTCATTGCTAGGATATTATATGCTGCTTTAGAGCATGTGGCATGTTGCCACAAAAAAGGTGCATGGCACAATTCATATACACCGTAGTATTATGGCATATAGTCGTAAAGGACTATATTATATTTTTTATTTGTAACACTCCAACACATTACAAAAAATGCAGAGCCCTGTGTTTGAGTTTATAATCCGGTGTCCATCGTGCTTTACCCAATGCATCATGCAGGATTGAAAACTCGCAGACTTACTATCTAACGGTTTTGGGTGTGGTACAGGTAGTGTGAAAAATGTATTGTGCATGTTCAAATGGCAGGTTATACACTTCTTTAAACAGATGCGTTTTTAGTGAGGTTTTGAATGATTTGTGGCAGGTGGATAGTCTAGTAGAATGAGGCAAGGAGATCCAAAGAATAGGGCAGCACAAGAAGAGTCCTTAAGGTGGGAGTGAGAGGAGGTGATGAAAGAGAAGGAAAGAAGAGGGTCGTTAGCAGGTGGGGGAATATTTGTAGATGAAAGCAGAGGTATAATGGGGTGCACTGTTGCTGAGGGCTTTGTAAGTTGGGGTCATGTTTTATGAAATGTTATTCTGGAGGCTACGGGAAACCAATGTAGTGATTGACAGAGAGGAGCTGCAGACACTGAGCGTTGTGTATGGTAGATGAGTCTAGCAGAGGTGTTCATTATGGATTGAAGTAAGGATACATAGATGGTGGAAATGTTTTTTTATTGAAAAGGCAAGACTTTGTTAGTGATTGTATGTGAGGGATGAAAGACAGGGCAGGGTCCAGTAGAACTCCAAGACAACGGGCTTGGGAGGTGAGAGTGATGATGGCATTATTGGCAGTGAGAGAGGTGTGAGGAATTGATGCTGTAGTAGATGGTGGGAAGATTAGGAATTCGATCTTAGACATGTTTAGTTTAAGATGGTGGGCAGACATCCAGGAGGATATACTTGATAAGCAGTTGGAAACACGTGCTAGAAGAGAGGGGATAGATCAGGTGCTGAGGTAGATTTGAGTGCCATCTGCATAGAGATGATACTGAAATCCAAAAGATGTTATTAGGCTACCAGTATAGATGGAGAAAAGAAGGGGGCCTAGGACTGAACCTTGGGGTACACAAACAGAGAGAGGGTGAGAAAAAGAAGTGGTGCCAGAG
The DNA here is from genome assembly GCA_027410445.1 of Discoglossus pictus. Classification (NCBI taxonomy): domain Eukaryota; kingdom Metazoa; phylum Chordata; class Amphibia; order Anura; family Alytidae; genus Discoglossus; species Discoglossus pictus. The sequence continues at coordinate 269,397,346 of CM050165.1, read as the reverse complement.
AAGGAGACACTAAATGTTCAATTTTGTAGGTATGATGTGAACCATGAGGGAGCAGTATCTCTGATTCCAAGGGAATGGAGAATTTAGATTAGAGATCCAGGAGAAGTAGAATAAAAAAGTGATCCTTTTGACTTGGTGGTGAGCAAGTCATTAATGACTCTTATGAGAGCTGTTTCAGTGGAGTGTTTGGTCCGGAAGCCGGATTGAAAGGTGTCAAGAAGGGAGTTGGAGGAGATTAATTGGGTAAGGTGATTTATAGATAAGATATATATATATATATATATATATATATATATATATATATATATATATATATATATATATATATATATATATATATATATCTTCTCTATAAATCACCTTACCCAATTAATCTCCTTTAACTCCCTTCTTGACATATATAGATATATATAGTATAAGCCGAGTTTTTTATACTCGAGTCACTATCCCACCCCGCGTGTGTCTCTAACCCACCCCCCGTGTGTCTCTAATGTCTCTCCCTCCTCAACCTAAACCCCGCTCTGAGGATGGGGGGGTTGAGGGGAGAGAGAGGGGGACACAGAAGGCACAAGAGGGACACAGGGGGCAGCACATTTCCCACTATCGGCTTATACTCGAGTCACTCATTTTACCCAGTATTTTGTGGTAAAATGGGTGCCTTGGCTTATACTCGGGTTGGCTTATACTCTAGTATATACGGTGTATATATATCACATATAATAGTTGTCAAACTGTGATTCGTCGTCACGCTTGTGACAAATCGCAGTTTGACAAGTACGACTGATCGAAGAAAGCCGTGCGCGCATGGTGCAAAGCTAGACTCGCACTGCCCTGGGGGCGCTCATACGCATTGCGCAACGCTAGACGTGCATGCGCACTGCCCTGGGGTTGCGCAAGTGCATTGCTAGACGCGCATGCGCACTGCCCTGGGGTCGCGCAAGTGCATTGGGCGACGCTAGTAATATATCCAAGTCCCTCAGCCGTGTATGCACACGGCAAGGGTGCAGAGGCACACAAAGGAGGTGGGAGACACACAGGCGAGGGGGGAAGGAGACAGGTGAGGGAGACTCGCAAGGCACGTGATGAGCGCCAAAGGCACTCATCGAGAGGCCAGTAAAGTAGAGGGGGAGGCTCCCATTGTGTGGCAAACAGCAATGCCAGACTTAACTTTTTATTGACGTCATTTTTGACGGGCAAGTCGCTAGTGTATATATATAATTTGGAACTAACTAAGAGCATAATTAAGCAGAAAAAAGTCATATAGCTAGTTTTTTTTTTTAAATACAAATGTCTCTGCGAGAGCATGCAGGCATCCATGATATTTTGAAAGAAGCTAAGTGTTCGTGAGAGCAATCTGTGCATTTGTGAAGAGCTGTGGCTGCATCTATTTATGTAAACTTCCCGCTTCTGGGGATGTAATGGGGATGGGGTATAGTGTCAACTTGAATCAAATGCAAATATCTAACCTCTCCCTGTTCCCCTCTTCCCCCATGTTTCCCTCCACTGATTGTTACATCACTTCTTCAGAGCTGGATTATGAGGGTGTGTTTATGTATCAGGCACAAAATGGACTCCTATATTCTTAGAGCCTCATAAATTAAATTCTAAAATCCTTTTAAGATACATACAGATTGATGGTTCTAAGCTGGACCCCTAAGTGAATCCCAGCAAACTCTCAAAGCAGAAGGTGCATCATGGTGTTGCCTTTCTGGACTGGACAAAGACAGGATAAGGAATCTGTTGTTCGTCAGACATTTTGAGGCTGCGACTGAGAGAGGTACTTGGATATATTACTAGTGCACTGAAGGCTTAGACTCCTGCAGACAGCTAAAGTTCTCTTTCACACAGTCACTGTTGACATGGCAACCTGCAACACCAGTTTTGATAGGAGAGAATCCTAATGCTACTATAATAACCAGCTGATATGCAATGTGACATACAGTTTTATGTCTTCTTACACAGAACAATATGTATAGGCTAACTTTTTTTTTAAGTTTTTGGTCTGAGACGTTATTTTTATCAATATTTTTTTTTTTTAATTACTTAGAAAAGTTGTATTTTTTGATTGAAAACTACAAATAAAAGCCTGTACATTTGTAACTGAATATTATAAAAAAAAATAGGCTAAACTTAGATTGAACTTGCTATATTATGTTCTAAATCAATGCCGTTGACTTCCTACCTCTCCCTCTTAATTACTGATCAGTACAGGGTAGGCATGGTCAGTCATGGATCCCCATGCTGTATACAGGCAAGCCAGTCCCTGCCTCTTCCTTCTCAAGGGCTAACTTGCCCATCTCTGGTTTCAGATTATCTCTATGGAGGGTCACAAAGCTAGCACATGCTCAAATTCATAAAGCAACGGATTGTGTACCTGAGTGGCTGTGTTCTTCAATTGCTTTAAACTCGGGGAGAATGTGCCAGTAGCTCTGCCGCTGCCTGGGAGTATATACATTTGTTTGAAATAAATAAAATGTTGATAGTGGGCAGGATCAGTTTTAGCTAGTACATTTATTTTTTTACACAAATCCTATATTGCATAGCTTAGCTTTTAAATATAGTTTCAGGGATATCAAAAAGATTACACCCTTTTATATCTATGCACAATTATATGTACCGGTGTGTATAAATCAGAACCAAAACACAAGATCTTGTGAAAGCTATTTTTGTAATAACACACTTCAAATAAAACCTGAAGTATTCTGGGCAAATGGTTCTATTCTAATTACAGTTTAGAAAGGAATGGCATTATTAAATTATTGCTTTTGGACAAAAGCTCAACGGGTTATTTACTTTGCAGGCCACAAACTCTGTGAAAATATCAGTGGGTGAGACGCATTCAGTGGTGGAGTAACCAAAAGACACGGCTGGTTGTGCGAGAGCATTTTGTTTCTGCAGCACTTATTAATCTACATTGCCTCAGAAGAAAATACATAATATTCCTTTCTGTGTATGTTATGTGTGGTGCTGAGCACTCTATAATGTCATCATTATCCAGATTTATAACATTATCCATCACTATAATAGTTGTCAGTGTTGGGGACGTTTGCGATGTTGGTCACGCTTTTGCGAGGGAGGCAACTGCGAGCGTCACTGGACTTGGGCTGCAATGACCTCCAAAGGCGCTCATTGCAAGCCTTGCCATGAGCGCCACAGGCGCTCATTGCCAGGGGCGCAGGATTTAGGCTAATATGAGCGCCACGTAGGACTTAGGACCAAAGGATGTAAAACTGCCAAACCTCACAACTGAAAAAAAACACAATTATGCCTCAAATTAATTTACACACACACCACGGGGGGGAGTGAGCTTGCAAGTTAATTTAAAGCATATTTGATGTTTTTTCACAATCTAAAAATGCCTAAGCAAGAAAGAAAATTAACCGGATGAAAACAAGGCTGAAAGAAGTAAAAAACAGCACCAAGGCAGTAACACTTAACCCAAGGCAGTAACACTTAACCCAAGGCAGTAACACTTAACCCAAGGCAGTAACACTTAACCCAAGGCAGTAACACTTAACCCAAGGCAGTAACACTTAACCCAAGGCAGTAACACTTAACCCAAGGCAGTAACACTTAACCCAAGGCAGTAACACTAATCGCAAAGCCCCTAAAGTACACACGGGGAGAGGCTTGCAATGAGCGCCCCAAAGGGGCAAAATTATCACATTGTGTGGCAAACAGCATTGCCAAGTTTAAAATGTTATTCCCGTCATTTTTGATGGGCAATTTCCTAGTAACATATAAAGTTGTGTTCTACAAAATGCTGTGCTCAGAATGTATAAATTGTTTGGTTTGTACTAAAGAATGATGATGCCTCTGCAGATCTCCTGGAGGGAACAATGATACATTGGTGGAAGTTGTTAAGGGGGGGTTTACTTTCTGATGCAACCTCCTGCTTCCGGTCCTGCTTATTTGATTATCAAACAAAGGCTCTGGACTTCTGCTTCTCTCCTTCCACTGATAACTACAAACACACACACATCAATAATCTAGCTCTTAATGTAACAACCACAACATGGAGTCCTGTTGTCACAAACAGAATCTTCAAAAAAATGAATCTCCCCCCCCCCCACCCCCCAAATGTTTTATTTCCTTGTTTTACACAGCTTCTCCGTCATATCATAAACAGAGGTATTGCTAACCAAGTGCAGAAATGCACCATCTGTAATTTGGATTTGTGGTATTTCAAGGTAAAGCATCAGTGCTCGGTGATAATGCGACCACAGAGTTAATCTATATTTTTTCAGCTTTGGTTATTGTTCGGAAAAAAACAACAAAAGCTTAGTAATTTTTGTTTTGCTTAAATAAGGGTTCTCTTGTATACTGTAGCTGGGTAATAGGGCTCCCTTGCTGGGTAATAAGGACATGTCATTGTGGGCCTTTGCCAATGTGCGGGGGGAATCTCTTGCCATGTAGGAAATCCAAAATGGAAATGACAAACAAAAAGAGACCCACAACTTAATAGTGAATCCAATGGTATAATGCCTACCCACTCTCTGGTCACTTGTGCTACTGCAGAATAGAAATATCCTGAAGCATTTTGTTCTGTACCTTCACCTAAGGACAGACGTGAACCTAAATGCCAGCAAAGTTACCTCTCCATGGGAGAAACGGCAACACCAAGATAAACATTTTTGCATTTGATGAATGGGCAGTAGTTTTATTCAATAGGGGGGAAAAAGCAGCCATATGAATCGGGCTTTCCTCCACTGTACGGAGTCTCTGCATTCTTACACTAGACTCACACATAAAGATATATATACATCACTTAATACCCATAAATATTGCATGGTTCAAAAGAAGATGATGTCTTAAATACTGTATTAAATCTGGGAAAGTAGTTGGATCCACAACCATAACCATAGAAATGTTTTAGCGGTTTCCTTTGGTCTGTTGGATATGTACCTTGTCTGCTTTTTTTTTGTTGTATTTTCTAGAAAGATAGAAAGTAGTGTTGAAATGGGGAGAAAACACTTCTGTAAATGCCTTGTGAGAAACATGCCATATGTTATCAATTGTGCAACATGTGTTGGAATGTCTGATAACCAGATCTCAAGCCAAGTGCTGTGTTGATGGCCTTATTCTATATATGTATGTATTTCCTTTTTTATTTTTGTGTATGGGTTTCTTACACACATAGTTATAACTGGTCTGTTTTTCTCTTCCACAGGACTATGACTGTTTTTTTGATGCCAAGGAAAGTAATTCAGTATTCTCATTCCTGAGGTTGAAGCAAAGACAGACATCAAAGGTAGTCCACTTCATTTACTTAGCAACTACATTAGACTTTGGCTATACCTCTGGCAATAATGGTGCAAAATTAAAGTTAAATGAGACTCAGAATTGTTTTATTATATACTTAAAATATCATGTTTTGTAATTACCAAAGTTAAATACTTCAAGAGAAATACACCTAGAATGAAAAAATACAGGAAAATATTTCATAACAAGTGCAGTAAAGGACACGTATGCAGTTAAATGTAAAACCTGAAACAGAAATAGTATAATGGTGTAGTCTGTGATATATATATATATATATATATATATATATATATATATATATATATATATATATATATATATAGTATTTCACAAAAGTGAGTACACCCCTCACATTTTTGTAGATATTTTATTATATCTTTTCATGTGACAATACTGAAGAAATGACACTCTGCTACAATGTAAAGTAGTAAGTGTACAGCCTGTATAACAGTGTACATTTGCTGTCTCCTCAAAATAACTCAACACATAGCCATTAATGTCTAAACGGTTGGCAACAAAAGTGATTACACCTCTAAGTGGAAATATCCAAATTGAGCCCAAAGTGTCAATATTTTGTGTGGCCACCATTATCTTACAGCAATGCCTTAACCCTCATGGGCATGGAGTTCACCAGAGCTTCCCAGGTTGTCACTGGAGTCCTCTTCCACGAATCCATGTGGATGTAAGAGACCTTGCACTCCCCCACCTTCTTTTTGAGGATGCCCCACAGATGCTCCATAGGGTTTAGATATATATATATATTAAGGCTGGCAATGTTGTTTACCAATGTGAGGCTTTTGTTCTCATTGGCGCTCATTGCGAGCCTCTCCCCCCGTGTAATTGAACTTTCCTGCTTTGCAATGATCACCTTTTTGGCGCTCATCACAAGCCCCACGATGAGCGCCTGCAAACTCATTGCAGCCTAAGTCCCGCGTGCTTCAACAGCTCGCCTTGCTTTGCGAGTCTTGCAGTTACTAACATGGCACACGTCACCAACATTGCAAGATCCACAACTGTATATGTTCTGTTCTTTATGTCATAACACACACAAAGTATATTCACAACTTACACTCACTGCTCCAGCTCTCTATATAATAAACACCTTACACTCACTGCTCCTGCTCTCTATATAATACACACTGTATATACACCTTACATTCATGGCTTCTTTTCCGTGTATAACTCGCACACTGAATATATGCACGTAAACTCCCTGCTCATGTTATCTATATAATAATACACACAGAATATATATATATATATATATATATATATATATATATATATAATGTGTATGTATATGTGTGTATATGTATATATATATATATATATATATATATATATATATATATATATATATAATTACATTTACTGTTTCTGCTCTATTTAATAACACTGTATGTTTGTGTGTGTGTGTGTGTGTATATGTATATATATGTGTGTGTGTGTGTGTGTGTGTATATATGTGTGTATATATATATATGTGTGTATATATATATATGTGTATATATATATATATATATATGTATGTATGGTCTACACCCCCCTGTTAAAATGTCAGGTTTCTGTGCTGTAAAAAAATTACTCAAAGATAAATCATTTCAGAACTTTTTCCACCTTAAATGTGACCTATCAACTGTACAACTCAATTGAAAAACAAACTGAAATCTTTTAGGTGGAGGGAATAAAAAAATAAAAATAATGTGGTTGCATAAGTCTGCACACCCTCTTATAACTGGGGATGTAGCTGTGTTCAGAATTAAGCAATCACATTCCAAATCATGTTAAATAGGAGTCAGCATACACCTGCCATCATTTGAAGGGCCTCTGATTAACCCCTAAATAAAGTTCAGCTGCTCTAGTTGGTCTTTCCTGAAATGTTCTTAGTCGCATCCCACAGCAAAAGCCATGGTCCACCGAGAGCTTCCAAAGCATCAGAGGGATCTCATTGTTAAAAGGTATCAGTCAGGAGAAGGGTACAAAAGAATTTCCAAGGCATTAGATATACCATGGAACACAGTGAAGACAGTCATCATCAAGTGGAGAAAATATGGCACAACAGTGACATTACCAAGAACTGGAGCTCCCTCCAAAATTGATGAAAAGACGAGAAGAAAACTGGTCTGGGAGGCTACCAAGAGGCCTACAGCAACATTAAAGGAGCTGCAGGAATATCTGGCAAGTACTGGCTGTGTGGTACATGTGACAACAATCTCCCATATTCTTCATATGTCTGGGCTATGGGATAGAGTGGCAAGACGAAAGCCGTTTCTTATGAAGAAAAACATCCAAGCCAGTCTACATTTTGCAAAAACACATCTGAAGTCTCCCAAAAGCATGTGGCAAAAGGTGTTATGGTCTGATGAAAGTAAGGTTGAACTTTTTGGCCATAATTCCAAAAGATATGTTTGGTGCAAAAACATCACAGCACATCACCAAAAGAACACCATACCCACAGTGAAGCATGGTGGTGGCAGCATCATGCTTTGGGGCTTTTTTTCTTCAGCTGGAACTGGGGCCTGAGTTAAGATAGAGGGAATTATGAACAGTTCCAAATACCAGTCCATATTGGCACAAAACCTTCAGGCTTTTGCTAGAAAGCTGAACGTGAAGAGGAACTTCATCTTTCAGCATGACAATGACACAAAGCATACATCCAAATCAAACAAGGAATGGCTTCACCAGAAGAAGATTAAAGTTTTGGAATGGCCCAGCCAGAGCCCAGACCTGAATCCGATTGAAAATCTGTGGGGTGATCTGAAGAGGGCTGTGCACAGGAGATGCCCTCGCAATCTGACAGATTTGGAGTGTTTTTTCAAAGAAGAGTGGGCAAATCTTGCCAAGTCAAAATGTGCCATGCTGATAGACTCATACCCAAAAAGACTGAGTGCTGTAATAAAATCAAAAGGTGCTTCAACAAAGTATTAGTTTAAGGGTGTGCATACTAATGCAACCATATTATTTTATTTTTATATTTTTTCTTCCATCTACCTAAAAGATTTCAGTTTGTTTTTCAATTGAGTTGTACAGTTTATAGGTCACGTTAAAGGTGGAAAAAGTTCTAAAATGATTTATCTTTGTCTCATTTTTTTACAGCACAGAAACCTGACATTTTAACAGGGGTGTGTAGACTTTTTATATATATATATATATATATATATATATATATATATATATATATATATATATATATATATATATATATATATATATATATATATATATATAAACACTTTACATATGCTTGTGCTGAGTTTATATAAACAATGTTTTTTCTCATTTTCACAGGATGCTGACATCTAGAAGAATTCCCACTCAACGTAGTAAAGGCAACGAGCACAGGACACCTATTAGTCAGCCCAAACCCATCACCTGACCCTGTGACTGAAGCCAATCTTCACTATTTCCTATCACTATGAAAGGACTTTTTCTAATGGTTCATGCTCTGCACCAATATAAGATGTATTTTTTTTGTTACAAGATGGTTTGGTGCTGCAGATGTCTCTTCTTACACAATGACGTGGCAGATAGTTTTAGCCTAGCTTGGTTCTTAGCAATGCTTTTCCTGTCAGTGGAGTCCAGTTCCCTCCACATATGCCAATTTGTATCTCCCTTCTTAACATTCCACAGGACTTTAGTTGGTTATAGGTATGGTTACCATGCTACCTAATGTATTTCCAAACTGTCAGTCTCTGTACTAATATTATACATAGAAGACAATATAAGCTGCATTGTATGTAAATGCAGATATCCATCATAATAAATCATGACTGCATAAGAATATGAAAAGCATGACTCACTGATTCACTTTAATTCTGATTCGTTTAATTGTTTTCCTTGTACATTAGGGTGTGACGGGCAACAAATTCCCCTTTATAATTTTGGATTCTGGTTTATATGTTTTTATGGGACAGCAGGCAAAAATACATAAATATGAAGACTGTGTTCATTTACACCATTTCCCTAAAGTAAAATGGCATACAATAACATTGGTAGGTACGTAAACCATGAGTGTGAAAGCATTTTTATATAAAGGCGGAGGGTGTATTCCTTGATATTTTTTGTTTTTATGAGTGGATGGATTAGAGGGAGGAACTTTGGTGGCTCATTTAATAATATAATATAAAATTAATACTTTTATTGGAATACTGAGTTGTTCAAATAAGATACGCTTAAAAATATGCTAAGCTACAATGCATCTATAAACTGCAAAAAGTGAAAGGGGGTGGTCTATATAGTCTCCAACACGTAATTATTTTCTACTTAAGTGAATTCAAGGATGTGATTGTACTGTAAGAGCTGCAAAACCCTGAGTCTATACATTTTATCTGTACTATTGCTATTTTATCTAGAATGTTATTGTGCACACTGTCTCTCTATGTAGGTCTCCCTTGGAGAATACATATCCCTCTATTTTATGTGCATTTAAAATCAACTCACACTCTGTTCATAGCTTTCAGATAGCTAGTCTACACACAAAAAATCCAAAACCATCACTCCCAGCATGGAATTGTGTGTGCTAAAAGCAGGAACAGCAACTTGCACAAAATCCAATTGCAGAAAATTATCTCCTGCAAAGTATTATGCGAATGCTGACATCACCACTTGCAACATCAGAGCTCATTGGATTCTAGAGGAGTATACGAAATCGAATCTTTGTAGCAAAAAGCAAGAGTGCTTATAATTGAATAAAAAAAAAAAGAAGTATATGTTTTATTACATATATTAGAATAGAGTAAAATGTCCTTTCAATGTAAATTCCAGCACAGGCAGCAGCAGTGGCGATGAGCATCCGCTACATGTTGCTGCCGATGTCATAGCTTTAGGATTTAGGGTAAGGGTAATGATTTAAGCTTGGAAATTGTGTACAATCTCAGCAACGCTTACAAACTGTGTGCATTTTCAGCAGCGACATCTAGCAGCTCCTTGATGCAACTGCTGTTGCCACTGCTGGAGTACTCGTAGCAGGAAAGACCCCTGTAAAAAAGACAGGTTAAACAAAATATAAACATCTGGTTAAAGATTCTGTTTAATTTACCCCAAGGACATTTCTGGTTTATAGCAGCCCAAGGCCGTGGAAACTGCATGAACTTCAGGGGGTGTTGGAGGAATCTTGTTCCTTCCATATCCCATCATCAATAGAAGATGTTGTTGTGTGGTTAGAGACTCTGCCGTGAATCCACCAACGTCTCTACTTTTCTTTGTGGATTACAGATACCCCACATTAAGACAAGGCCTACAATTGCCTGTCAAAACCTGTAAGCATGTTTGATAATCAAATGTAACCAATATTGATTGGAAGGTCCTGGCTTATTTTAAAATTAATAACAAAACATCTAAAACAGTAATTTTGGAGAAATCCTACAGATGAAAGAAATAAATATCTGATCACTTTCACTATGTCAGTGACTATTGAGCCTGTGTCTTCTACTGTGTCCCCTTAGAGGCAGTCTGAGATCACCATGAAACAGATGCATAATTGGTCATGTCACAACTTCTAGATCTAGAGAGGCTCCTCCTGAGAATCCCAGACTCGTTCATAATCCAGCAAATATGAGATTGGAAAAATACAATGGGGAGAGCAAGACAACCTGTCACTGTTCCACAGCAGCAGTGTGGGACCGTACAATACCCGTAACCAGGTCTAACCGAACAATAGAGAGACCTTCTCCACTACTCCTAATGCGGCCTATTGACTATAATCCATTAACAAACCACCTATACAAATGTGGCAGTTAGAAATAAGGACTTCCAGCAGAATGCACTGTACTCACTGCTGTTTATAAGATCAGCTCCTATGAAGACAATACCCATAGAAGAAACTCAACCCTTCGCTGTCCATTCCTGTGCCCGGTCCCACTTCCATCCTTTCACACTATGCATCATTTAACATATTGGTGGAGGAGTCTGTAGTGTTACATTTCTGTATGCAGATCACTCATTTTTTATGACATGAAGAGTTTTTTTTTCCAATTTTTGGAACACTATTTTAAGTGGGAAATAGAAAATATACTCCAGCTAAATTGTTTTAAAATATAATAAATGGTGTTCTTGTGAATTCTATAGTAACTTCTACTAAACCAGTTTTATACTGATTAGCTCTGAGCCCAGGAAAGATCCAGGTCCAAATTAAAAGAAAAAAAGAGTGCACTGGTTTTTTTTATTGCTATCAGCAGGCAACTCCTGGGATCTCTGTCTAACCCCTTGCTGGGGTCAGGGATTTGAGTGCCTATAAGCTACTTGAGGACAGCTGTTCATGATATTATTATTAGGATTCCTGATTGAAGCTTGACATATACTCGCCTATGATATAAGTGAGATGGCTTTCTTATTAATTATTGATATTAATGGGGGGGGGGGGGTTTGTGTGACTAATAAAGGATTTTTGGATGAATATAGAGATGTCAATGTATAACTAAAAAAAAAAAACAATGAGTGGGTGTTGTTCAGATTGAATGACATGTATTTATCATGATTACAAATGTCTTAAATGATGTATGCATTTATTCTAAAGCAGACATTAACCCTTTTAGTTCAGCTGGAAATATATCTGTAGGAGGAGAATTTGCCAAACAGGAGCAAGTTGTATGAATATTTAACTATGTTTTTATTACTTATGGAGTTAAAAAAAAGTTTATTTTCTTAAAGCAATGCACAATTTGATTTGCATTTTTTTTTTTTTTTTAAATAGCAAGAGATCATAAGCTAAATCATGTTATTTTTGCATCTGTATGTACCTAATGAATGCAACATATTATAGCCATGTCTTACTAATAAGATCTTATTATTAATCTCCAGGTGTTGATTATACATGAAAAGTTGTATGCTTTTGATTTTGCCTATTTTTATAACATACAATAAATGGTTTTTTAAATTTGGGTGAATTTTAAAAATATAATCCCTCTGTTTTTACAGCTCAACCTCTCTATTTTTCAAAATGTATTTTCTAAAACCAAAAGTGCATACATAAGGAAACTGCTCTGATAGAATTATATATATTTAAAGGTACAGAAACATATTTGAATTCAAATATAATAAACCGTATATTTGTATAATTATTATTATTTTATTTTTTTTCTTATATGCTCTTACAGTGTTATGTCATCCATGCATAGGTGCCATGCAGTGAAGACCAGTATATAAAATGCTCCTTTTTAGTCCTGATAAATGGATTGCTAGTTATAGTTCAGGCAGTCTGGACAACCCATGTAAGCATTTTAAAATACATTCAGAATCATGGCATCCATTTATATGCAACTCCCAAGTTTCCACTACATCAGCTGTGCGAAAAAGTATAATGTGACTAAAAAAGAACAAAGTGATTGCCAACCTACTTCATTTGAAAAGCCTCCTCAGAAAATAACAGGCATGATCAGGAAATAGATGCATGGGGTAATAAAAGATAAAAATGTAAAGGTTGTGTTTATTTTTTTTATTTTTTTCTCAAACCATTTTGCCCGTTATCAAGTTTAGTTATTCAAAAAAACATGTAGCAAGAGTTCTTAGAAATTGATTAATGTATTCCCTTAAATATGGTTCTGATATTTTATTTTGTACATGTTTACATAGTGCAATATCTCATTACATGTATCCAAATGTAGATGCATGGACAGCACTACAGGTACTTTTACAAAACTCAAATAGCCATTTGCCTTACAAATCTGACTCAATATTGATGTATTAGACTTTAAAATGGCACCATTTGCATGGGAAAAATTTTCATACATAAAAAATGCAAATTCCAAATGTTTATATTGATAAGGAAGCTGAATTTCATATTTATTCATCAAATCTTATGCAAAGTTAGATTTCCAGCTTGAATTGGATGCATAGTCAGATTTTGCAGCACTATCGTCTCAAGTTCTCTCCTTGCAGGCAGAATACTTGTTACTCCAGTATGTAAACATGATGGAGGAGGCCACTACAGTGTCAGATTTATAGTATGTTTATATGAATAATGTGACCTGATAATGTGCAGTATATTTTTATAAGGATTAAAAGAATTACATAATTTAATATATATCTTTATTATTCAGTATTAGGCACCTGAGAGGAATGAGAAGAACCATGGATTCAGGAAATATCAATTTTTTGTAATGTTGAACGACTATCACTGACAAGAGAACTAAATAAAATAATAACCCCCAGTGGGATAATCCTCCGATTAAGACTACAGACAGAATAACAGATGGAAGTGCTTGTGGCAAAAGCAGTCTTCTAAACACCTTTCTCTAAAAATGATCAGCCTTATTAAATTGTGATTCTGCCAATTGCGTATGGATCTATATAAGCACACAGCATGTTTTTTTACAGAAGTTTTTAGTTAGTGAACTTCTACCCAAAAGCAAGGTCTTCACTAACTACAGACTTCTGTAAAAAATATATGCTGTGTGCTTATATAGAGCCCTATTCAATTGAGTGAATCGCAATTTAATAAGGCTGTATATTTTGATTTTGACTTGCGTTAATGTGATTTATTAACTACTGCAACGTTTTGCCCAAAATGCTGTGTTGCTTTAACCGAGCATATGCCTCATCAGACATTGTGTATATCAACAAAATAAAAATAGGAATGAATACTACAAAGTAGTATACCTAAATAGGGTAAAGAGTTTATCTATGGTAATTGAACTAGGATTACAGACATCATTAGCTAAATAAATGGAGCATAAAATTAGATTTGCATCTATAAAAATAAGGAAACCGTAAACTCTTCACAGCCTGGTGTTTCATTCATTACAGATTGCTAGGTATATACTATATTTATACAACAACTGTTAGAAAAGTTCAGTGTATAATAAGCGTGTTATACAGCAGGGATCTGCAGCAATTTATAATTAAAGGGTGTATTAAATGTGTATAGGACCGGCAAAATCATTTTGATATTCTGCTATGATATATCAGACTGACACATGGTCTAAATTTGAATTGATCATCACTGTTTGGCTTATTTTGATCAATGATGCAAACTAACATGAATTTGCATTCACAGGTTTTGATTTCATGCTGACGAAATTGGGTTTGACAGAAGTCACATTTTTATCTGAACCGAGCCATAGGTTGCTGACCCATGTTGTATGGATGATGCACACTCTAGAGCATCTGTAACCACTTTTAATTCTCTTGTGCCACTACAGAAAAAGACATTTCCATGAATAACACCACTCTAAAGGGAAGATCAAACTAGCTTTCTTTGCTTGATATTGTAACAGCATATTATTTCTTTAGGCAAGAAAGCTGTTTAATTGTTTACCTGCTATATGTCCATTGGAATTACGGTAAGTTACACAAACATACACACTAAAACTGCCCCCATATAATGCATGCATTTTACAACCACTGGTAAATGGAAATGGCCTCCCTCAAATTTAGAAACATTCAATATATAAAAAATGTAATCCAAAACTTTTTTTGCATTTTGTTACAGAATGCAAATTACTGTTTGTCATGGACTTTTTTTGTAAGAAAGTGGAGGAGTCCTAATTCCATGTGTAAGTTAAAATGTGAATAAATGGAATTTACTGAGGAGCTTTTAGTAATAAAATATGTTTCATTCAGGAAACCTAATTACGTGTGGAATCCTGCAATACAAGAATACAAATGAACTTGTCTAACAGGTACATAGTAGTATGACAGGCTTACACAGCCACCTTTGTGTCATGGCAACTATAGTCCTACCCCTATGTTTTCACACCAGCCCAGGCTTTGCTTTAGATTTACCTTGTATATTTTCCTTTTCCTGGAGTGCTAAACATTTTTGAATATTTTTCTTATGATGTGTGCCTCTGGTTAGCATCACTACATAGAAAGCATGGCAGTCACTATTATACTGATCATTCTAGAACCAGTGACTTAGAACCATTTTATTCTGGCAATGTCTGAACTTTAAGAAGGTGATCCACCATTGCTTACACTCCCTCACTTTCACTAGTTATGTATAGTCAGGGTGTGACCTGAAGAAGCTATTTGATTATGGTGTCAAATGTGTAGTAAATTGAATAAGCCACTTGACAATATATATAGAATAGTAAGTCTCAGTAGGATAGTCCTCCCTATAACTCTACAGGAAGACTAGCAGTCTAACGAAGATAGAAGTTCCCATGCCAAAGGCAGAGTCTCCTAAAAAATTATATTTTCTCTACAAATGCTATTATATTATTGACTTATCTGGCTGTTACATTTTTCACACAGATTAAAAGCTTTTCTCAAACTAGAGTGGTCTACAAACTATAGAGTCTTATTCTGCCATTCACTACTATTGTCAAGGGGCTATTTGAATATGACATTTTATTACAGAAGTGACTACAGAATCTTACCTATTTCCACTGTTCTTCACGCTCCTCTCAGGTTTCTAATTATTTTTCAAACAAAGACAAAATGACTCCTCATCATTGAAACAAACCTGAACAAATTAGTAAAAAAATAAAGGATGTAATAATTATTTATTTTAAACCATGTAAATACATACATTTTGATCACAAGTCAAGTTCTTAAGGCAGTGTTTACCTAAATATGTTCAGTGGATGCTTAGAAATTTTTTCCCAGCCACCACTGGGATTATGGGAAAGAAGTTTTAAGGCGTTGGAGGCATTTGTATGTCCTCAACAGGGATTAAAACAGCCTTGTGAACTATTTAGGGGTTGTAGAAGGGTGGTTGGATGTCATAGGAAACATTTATAATTGTGGGAAATCATTAATGGTAATTGTGCTTTATTTTTAAATCAAGCCTCTTTGGATAGTTTGTGTGAATTTATAAGTGTAAATGCTATTTAATTATAACCAGCTATCTTGTATTATATTTAACAACAGTATTTAAATAGTGCATAATACTTAAGGGCTTATCTAAGTTAGCTGCATATATAATGTATTAATATATTTCTGCAAGCCCATAAAGTATCCTTGATATACTCAGCACATTTCATAAAACATTTTATTTTTATGAATATCTAAAAATCCCTCCCTAATGATAAATGTTGATGCCCCCCTACAAAGCTACCTGGTCCCCCAATCCGCACAGAGCATTTGGGTACCAATTTTTACCCATTATTCACCTGCTGTGTCTTATTCAGCCAATAGGAGAGCATTGATGTCAGCCAAAAAGTTAAGGCTGGTATGTGTCTTCCTGTGTCTACAGAGATCAGCACAGACAGAGCTGCAGCTGTCACCAGAGAGAGTGAGAGAGAGAGAGTAAAAAAGCAGCAGTAGCTAATGCAGGGAATGGACAACCTGCAGGGGTGGTAATGACCTTTTGTAGGCTCAGCTGCTGCTTTAGCTCTGCCAAACAGAGAGAGGAAGGAGGGAAGCAGCAGTAGTTGATGCAGGGTATGGGCAACCTGCAGGGGTGGTAATAAAGTGTGAATGTGCTGCACAGAGAGACTACTATATGAAAAACACTACATATTGCAGACTGCTTTACAGCACAACAGGAAACCCCAGAGTTTGAGTCAAATGTTTCAGCTAACCTCTGCAACTTCCTGATTGGCCAAAACAAATTCTGAATTTTATGCTAATTTAGCCTGGGTTTGAATGGGGTGTTTAATTTTCAACTGTCGGAAAATACAAGACATTTTGTTAACTTCACGGTATGTTTTTAAATGTTTATGTGGGGATTTTTTCATGTAAATATTTTTTTTGCATACACTACTGATTCTCCTCCATCAGATGCATTCATAATCCAGGAAACGTAAAAATGCTTTAAATAATCAAACATATAAACCATAACTTACTAATAGATTTGAAAGCAGATATGTGCCAAAATATCCATTTAATCTAGCCATTATATTTACCTAAAAGTATGGCTTAATTAAACATCAGGATGATCCTATACTTATCCCAGGCATGCTTAAATCCCTTCACTGTGCTTGACTCTACCACTTTCATTTATATATTACCCTAAAATAGAACTTTCTGACATTACCCCCTAAATATTCCAACTTCAAATGATGACCATGAAGATACAGTCTTTACAATTGGACACAATGTATTAAGCTGAGAGTTTACAATAACTGGCCTTTTATTGGGCTACTCTGGAGTTGTTAGTCACAGCTCCACCTGGTGTTTGGAAAAAACTTGTCAAACTGCTAAATACATTAAAAACATTAGAAAATGAATTTGGGTGGAGGGATGCCAAGCAGAGTACTCCATGTATAGTCCACTGAGAGGTAAACTCAAACATACTCCCACTGGTCAAAGCCAGGTGTTACTCTGCCAGAATATGGGAGCGCCTTGCCATAGTGTACTGCCGGAGGCCGAGTTAGGAAAAGATGAAACAAGAACCGACTAGGACAATCAAACCAGCACCCCTACATGTGCAAGGTCAATGAACTAACCACTAAGCCACAGGGATTAGACAATTTGCAGACATAAACACAGTTGGAAACACTGGGAATTACAATTCTATGAAGCATTTTAAGACTACATTCATATAAATTGATTTTTTTTTGTAAAGCCAGTAGATATCTACTGGGAGTTTTATTTAAAACAGGAGTGTGTTTCGACCTAGACCCATGAAGTCCAGGAATAGGGCAGCGCATTGTCAGGGCAAAACAGGCTCCCTGAAGATGCCAGGGCAATACATTGAAGTTTTTGACCATGCCCAAAAATGTCTATAGGCAGTGATATGTCTATCTGTAAGTGTACTTACATAAAGACAAATACATTGAAAGTAGAAAGGAGGAGCGGTGCACGAATCTGAATGGTGTAGGGTAGTATAAAACCTAAACATACATAAGATTTGAAGAATTTGTTAAACGTTGTTTAATGTGCAGATTATTTTGGTTTGCAATGAATGTGTGCACCACAAAAATATTTGTGGAAGTTAAACCTGGAAAGAATTTCCAACTGTATAAGAGTAATATAGGAGCATTGAGTCAGCATCTGGTAAGCCTCTAATACCTTGTAACCAAGCTCAGCACATATCTATCATTCCTAAAATACTTGTATCTAGCAATCTGTAGCTTGCATTATTTAACCACAAAAACTAGGTTTCATATAAAATACAATATCCAGTTGGAAGCTAAAGAACTCCTGTTTTAAGAATATGGCACAGTAAGGGATTGTAAGTTTGTGAGTTTACAATATTGCATGGTGCTTTGGGAGAGCACTTTGGACACTGGATTATTAGCTCAAAGACAGGGCCCTCCATGTTTGCAAGGTGTTAATATTGTTTTGCCTTGAATACAACGCATGTATACCGCTATAGAATATGTTGGCGCGTTACAAATGAACAATAATAATAATAATGATAAGGGATATTCAGTGAGTATTACTTCTGTACACCAATGTCTTGTTCCATTTGTGTATAAATGTTTATGTGTGTGAATTTGAGTTACTCACATCTCAAGACTCCATCTCCATATGACTTGAATACTATAAGATTCATTTACTAGATGAGCATTGTTATTTTTCAAATGTAGGGACACTTGCTCCAAATTTAGATTTAGCCATTTCAGGGCCTCATTCATTTGGATTTGGCCAATTGAATAGGGCTCTATATAAGCACAGAGCACATATTTTTTTTACAGTTTTTAGTTAGTGATCTTCTATCCAAAAGCAAGGGCTTCACTAACTAAGAACTTCTGTAAAAAATATGCTATGTGCTTATATGGAGTCCTATTCAATTGGCCAAATCACATTAGAATGAGGCCCTCAGTCTTCAGGGAGTACATTATTTTTCCACTGAGCTCCATAACTTCACTGGTGGAGTTTATCAGAATAAGGTCCTGACATTGTTGCAAATGCAGTCAGGAAAGAGACTCGTTTAATTTTTTAAACCTTTGCAGTGCTCATTTTTCATAAAACAAATTAAAAACATGTGTAATATTTAAAACTTGCTCTAGTATATACATACTAGTATTACTTGTCCATTTAATATCACTGCTTGTGCACTTCATAAAATCTGGAATTGGGCGTAACTGTTATAATGAAGTTTTATGTTACTATTAAATTGTAGTAATGTCAGGGTATATTCCTTCCTATGCAATAAAAGTCACCAATCATAGCTTGTTATCCAACCTTTTCCGTGAGTATAATGGTCACTGATAAGACCTTTCTGACAGACTATAATTATGTAAGTAATTCAAATTCAGAATATGGTCCACAACAATGTTACTGACCTTTCTCCTCTGTAATCTATAATAAGTACAACAACTTACTGTCTCCCTCCTATTAATGACTGTTCAAGGGACATTAAAGGCATTTTTTGTTGCATCTGAAAGTGTATTTGATAATGTACCACAGTATTTTCTTTTTTCAAATGAAGCTCTTAAAGCAAAAAAAGAACTGATTAAAATGTTTAATTGATCTGGGGCACACCTCTATCAGGATACTTTACTGTCAATGAAATGTACAGTTTTACATATTCTCTGTTATTCCTTTTAGTTTCAATCACATATGAACAGGTTTAGTTAAAGGTATATGAAAGTGAGCTGGGTTATTAATGCATCTGATAGAGGAGAATTTATAGTGTCTGAAAAAAAATTGTTTGCATGAAAAGATTCCAAAGTAAACAGTTAAGCCATTAGCCTGAAGTTTGCTGAATTTCTTGCACTTGCAAACTGTTTTCTCTCAATGTTGATACCCCCAGAAATTCCCAGAGAATATTAGCATAAGTAATACAATGTATCGTTTTGGCCTGGGGATTGTGCAGACATGCTCAGTTAGCACCTGAAGTCGGCCCTATTGTGGGAAGTCACATGATTTCAGACACTTTCCGTTCCTTTAGCAAATGAGCAACTTTTATATCGGGTAAATTTTTAATGATGTACCCTATATGCGCAGTGCCATTGCGGGGAATGGCTACATCAACCCTAGCACATTTTTTTTTTTTGCAAATACATTTTTTTTTTTTATGCAAACATTTTTTGCTAGGTGGGTTATGATGCATTCTACAGGATGCATTGGTAAACCACCTCACTTGCATATACCTTTAATATTTTTTCATGCACAACACAACTTTGGTAATATTTAAACCATGTGCTTTTAAATGCTTGACAAAAAACAATTGTGTTCCATTATTATTATTATTATCTTTATTTATATTGCGCCAACATATTCCGTAGCGCTGTACAGGGGTTTAGTACATGGCAAAAAACAAACAAAAACAAACATAACACCTTATAAAGAATGTAGGGCCCTGTTTTTGAGCTTATAATCAAATGTACATAGTGATTGTTTCCAAGGCACGGACACACGATTGAAAACTCGAAAACTTACATGTATCTTTAAGTAATGCAGAACCAGTAAAATGCTCTTCCTATCATTCAAGGACAATCTTCATCTTCTTATTTCTCTGTTTTATCCCACCCAGCTTTGCTTATTTGCTACTAATATTTTTCTATAGTGCTTTCTTAAATTAAAATGCACTCTGATTGTCCTGCATCTTAAAGTGACAGAGCAGAAGTTCCAAATATGATATAATGTAAAACTATAGGTAATGACAAGTACTTTTTCAATTGAATGTTATAAAAAAATTAGTCCTATCCTGTTATGCTGGCGCATTCATCCGCTAGATGGAGCTGCCGATATTCTGGTGCAATATCGTAGAGTCAAGGCTTAGGTAAACTGTTAGGGTAAGGGTTGAGGTTAGGGTGAGGATTAGGGTTAGTTCAAGGGTTAGGCTAACATTATAAGCTTAGAACTTCTCTCACATCTCAGCAGCGCTGCAAAATATCAGCAGCGCCATCTAGCGTTTGTAGGCCGCACTGCAGCGGCAGACCTCTCCCCACAGCATAACAGGATAGATCCAAAAACTGCATTTTCTTACCGTAAAATAAGATTTTGCTAGTTTAATCTGTCAGTCTTTGTAATTCACCCACCAATTATTATTGATAAATCCCTTAATTGTCTTCAATATTGTATCTTAGGTCTGGGCATGCCTAGTCTCCTTTTCTGCACTGAAAACAATGCTTCAGGAAGTTATCAACAATTAAATGCAATTATCCCATTAAGATAAAATTTCAAACTCCTTTTGGTGCTCGGATCAGAAAGGCTGACTGACAGCTCACAATGGCAAACTTAAATTGTATTTTACCATAGTAAATGTAATTTTTTAAATTACATTCAACTGATGAAGTACTTATGATTACTTAAAGTTTTAAATTATACCACATCTGGCATCTCTGATGTGTCACTTTAAGATCAACTTAAAGATTGTACATGTTGCAGTTGTACATGTGTTGTAAATACACAACATATTTCATATGACTCTCTAATAATGAATGTTTTATTTTTCTGTTTCTATGTCACTATGACTCATATGCACATATAGTATTATATGTTTTTATCATTTGAGCTATGTAGATAACTTCACACATTAGTGGCCCGTCTATGAGTATCTCCACCCTCCTTTCTCATGGTAAAAGACCCAGGGCCTCGCTCAATTTTGGGCCGTTACTTCGGAGTAAATACCCGATTTGATACTTTTCAGATGCGTCCTCTAGTTGCTCTACTTTTACTTTGCTATTCAATTGGCCGGGCCATCAAGTTAAGCCATGCCGTCGGGCCTGAACATGAAGCCTGTAACTCCCGCTATCGAAGCAGCCAATGGAAATAAGCCCGTAGGACTTGGGAAAATGCAGGTGGCAACCCTGCTGCATGTCCCCACATGAACCCCATGATGCAGCGGTTCCGGTCAGGACCCCCGCAGGGTCCCGACATCAACCCCTTGCTGCAGACTCCCGATTGGACCCCTGCAGCGTTTACAATTTTTAAATGCTTTTAAATATAAATGTTTCACGGTGGGTCCTTAAAGAGCCTACGGCACACAAATTGTTAACCGCATGCCGCGGTGGTACTGTAAGTACCCCATGGCAACTAACATTAACCCCACTATGCTGCGGGGTCACCATTGGGACCCCCGGATAGTCCCCACATTAACCCTTGCTGCGATGGTCACGATTGGTACCCCCGCATCATGGGAGTTTAATTTAGGAGTTGGGGGGGGGGGCGGTTGAAACCAGTGGAAAGGATAAGTAAGGGCTTTACTAGCCCTTGTGCGACCACTTTGGTACCAGTGAGCTCTGTGATGCTTTGGGCCATTTACGGGCTTGGATAGTAATGATAGTAATGAGCAGCAATGAACCTGATCGGAGCCCGCAAGTAGGAGGCATGTGAAAAGATAAGTAACTTGCGACCTCCACTTGCGAGCCTGGATCTCTAAAACGTAGCAATTGAATGAGGCCCCCAGTATGTTACATTGTTTTCTTTGTGGTCTCTTGTATGAATAATCTTAATAATGGGCCAATGTTTTTAAAAGTACAAAATAAAACAAATAAACATATCCTTTAAATATTTCAATTTTATATGAAGGTATTTTTTGCTGCTGGACTCTATTTTGATATTGTAGCTGCTTCTCTAAATTGCTCTTAGGAGAATTGTATACTAATGTTCCATTAATACTATTCATTTTTTCTGTGCAAACAGAAATTTCCTTCTATCTCAGGAAATAGCAGGGATCATAATTGATTATAAAAGGTGATAAATCAAAGGCTGTATTTTTTTTCTCACTTCGTAAAAATATGTTCCCATTAACAAATGTAGTTCTTCTTTAAATATAGGTCTGCAATTTGAAATATGGGTCCAGTGATCCCTCAATAAACCTTCTTCTCTTCTACACCCTTTTCCTGACCCCATAGGTGTTTATGTCTGGGTTCAGTGCCTACCTAGAATCTCTAGTGTACTGGCACATTGGAAATACAGCATTACAACAATTTCTAGTTCCATACCTGTGGCAGTACATTAATATTGTGTTGAAAGAACAATGATATTTCTTGCATTTACATAAGACTCTTTACAACATAGGTGGAATGTCCTTACATATGTCCTACTACCCTCTACACTGGAACATGTCACATGCAATCTGCGGTAAATATTGGTGACGCTGTATAAGGATTGTTCCTGTTTCATCCCCGCCGGCAGTGGTGGCCATTAGTTTTCTATGTAAAGCTTATCATCTGCCACTACTCTAACCCTAAGACCTACATCTAACCTTAACCCTAGGAAATTGAACAAAATTTCAACTGCGCCACCTAGTGGCTATTGCTGCTGGTGGGTGGCTAAAAGGAAAGGACCAAAATTAAATACATATATATACATATATACATATAAATATATATATATATATATATATATATATATATATATATATATATATATACATCCCCTTTAGATTGTAAGTAGTGAGTTTCCCCTTTATATTGTAAGAAGGGTTTCCATTCTTGTAGCACTTTCTACAAGACTCGAAACTGAAAACAGGGATCTCCATTTTCTGCAGTTGTTAATATTGTATTTTTTTCTGGTTCTTATTACCCGGTACAGCACTACGTAATAGGTTGTCGCATTACAAACAAAAAGTTAATTATAACAATATATATATACAGTAAAACCCCGGTTATCCGGTACCTAGTGCCGGTTATGCCAGTTTAGCGGGAGTTTCTTTAAAATGGGGAATTGATGCCGGTGCCGATTGCTTAAGAGTCCCTGTTAGTTGGGTGCCAGATAACCGGGATTCTGCTGTATATATATATATATATATATATATATATATATATATATATATGTATATATATATATAATTTTTTTATAAACAGCCCTATTTTATTATTATATGTAGAGTTCATTGGTCTGAATATAAGAATATAATCTTTTTTCCGATTTTTAAGTTTGCGAGTTACGGGTGCGGCTTATATTTGCGACCGTCAAAAAATGACTGCCAATTTGCGATCTTGCGAGTTACGTGTGATGCTTATATTTGCGAACGTAAAATTACTGCCAATTTGCGCGATTGCGAGTTAAGGGTGCCGATTTACGTGCTTGAGACTTCGGTATTGTAGAAATTGAATAGCGATTTACGGTTTTAGTGATTCTAACATCCTGTAAAGCCTGTAACCTGCAAAAAAAAGCTACAGTGCTAATTATAAAGCCTGTTACTTGCAATGGCTGATCACTTGGGGCCTCATTCTATTATCGGCCGCAGCCGCTGCGGGGCCGCAAGGACCGGCCGCAAGCTATTCTGCTATTCTATTCCCTTACGGCCGTAGGCTCCGGCAGGCTTGCGGCCGGTGCCTTGCTATCTCTTGCGGCCGCTCGCGCCGGAGGAAAGCCTTTGATCTAAAACGGCCGCAAGATATTTGCAATTCAATTGCTCCGGGAAACCTCTCTGCAAGGCTAAAAACGAGCCGCAGTTACTTGCAGGAAAAAGGTCTCGCTAGCACCAATTAAGCACATAAAATAGCTCAAATAAAGCCATCCTGCACTTTGAGAAGACTATAAAGGGATTTTAGGTGTTAGAAAAAATAGCACATAATCATCCTGTACTCAAACCCGTAAAATATTTCATTTTTAATATCCGTAAAATATACATGTAAAAAGTCCAGAGTGCTTGGAGCACCTCAGACACGCCCACGCCGCAGCCGGCAAATAAACAGTTAATTTGAACTCGGGTTTGGGCAGATGTGCAAGCTTGAGAGTGGGTTCCTTTTATTCCTCATGTCCCCCAATATGATCCCTAGCATTTACAGAGCTGTACAGTGCAGGCTTGAATTTATTTTTGACTTTTTATATTTCACAGATTACGGCCGGTTCCAAGATATGCGGCCGGCCGTAAAAGGAGATCCTTGCGGGCCGTATAATAGAATCGCGAGTAAACTGAACCCCCGCAAGGAATCGCAGCCTTACGGCCGATTTACGGCCGATAATAGAATGAGGCCCTTGGAGAGTCTTTTTCTCTCCAAATTTAAGGGTGCGGCTTATATTTGAGTACTATCTTTTTTCTATTTTTTCCCCTTGAATTTTACAGGTGCGGCTTCTATGCGGGTGCAGCTTATATTCGGACCAATACGGTATTACTCAATGAGAGTGCCTGCTATATTAAAGTATGCACACAGTGCCTTCTATGTGGATAAAGGTTAAACCCTTTCAATGCCAGGCAGCTCAGCACTTCAGTCCTCTGACCTTAAACAAACAGGTTTATAAACCAGTTTACAGTTTTTTGTTCTAATAACAGATTGCAAAGAAGTATCAAGAAAAACCTCACAGTCTCTTATTTTCATATGTAACAAGAATAAGCTCGCTTGTTTATGGGCTGAAACACACAATGTGCCACTGCTGTTTTATGAGACAGCAAACAGTTATTTAAACTCACAGTTATTAGCAGACAGCATTGTATAAAGGGTTAACACACAGTCTCCATTCTCCAGGAGTTAATGAAAGGGTAGCACAATAAGAAGTCTATTGATTGTCTTTGCTGTTTAAAAGATTGTTTACTGTTGGCCTTGACAACAAATGCAACAATAGCACACTGTGATCTGGGGCCTGTCGTTTACTAAATCTTTTCCTTTTTTGCACAAGCAGTCATATTAATGCTTTTTGGAAGAGGAATATAAAAACATGGATGAGAGACACTGGTGGATAGCTGGGAAGGTCCAGGAGACATTGCAGGCAGGTCCGGAGGAAGATGCATCTGCAGCTCTGGAAGAATATTTCATGCAAGAAGAAAACCTGAATCTTATCAACAGGTTTCTTCAGGGTTGGTACAGATCAGTGTGTATACCATGTGTGGCCGGCTGTATGTTGAGCACATCAGGAGATTTATATGTTGGGTTGGGTGTATATTTCTTGTTGCTCTTTTATGCTCATACTGTTTAATTGGCCATAGAGGAACACATAATACTAAATACAGACGCACAACTTGCCAGTGTAACTGCAAAAGTGGCAGAATTTTGATACATAAAAGTTATATCCTTGTATATCCTCATTAATAGACTTATGAAGTCTTGGAGGAACAAACACAGAAAGAATTAGTGACATGGTTGGACTAAAAGAGTGATTTGTTCTTAAATGTGAGCATTAAAACGAGGGACATTTGGGGTCTGGGTGTGACGAATGTAATATTGGCAGGTATGTTTTTTTTTTTACAACTATCCTATTAACAGTACTTTTATAGTGTAGTTTAGTATATCTGTGCTTTGCATTGCATATCCTAATAATGCTACTACATCCACCAGGGGATAATTTACTAAGCATCTCAAGTAGCTTAGTTGATGTAAGATGGGTTGCATTCTCAATTTTTTCCCCATAGAAAATAGTAAATACAGAAATGCACATCTCAGTTGTTTGAAATGCTTAGTAAATCCCCCAGTGTGCAACCTCCATGCTAGAATTACTCCCCTTTGTTGCTAGTAAAGAGAAGTTTCGTGGAAGCAAAGTGAATATGATTAACTTTTTGTATACTTACACTATTATAAAACATAGCATTTAAATACACAAATTGTAAGATGTTAGAATATTATTAGTATATTATACCCTCTTATACTTATTTAATGTATTTAAAAAAATCCTCTTCTTGTGCATTACAAAATATTGATTGTATTACAGAAAGTTGGACTTGTACGAAATTTGCACAAAATATCCGTTTCTTTATCATGTACGAAGCTAGTGAGATTAATGCTTTGTTGGCAATTAGATGTAGCAAGGTTTTCTTTTTTAAGAATAGGAGTAGAAATTTGATTCAGAATTTATGAACTTTTTTTAGATTTATTGGAGGAGGGTGGTCTAAGAAAAATGCACAATAATAAACAATAGGCAGGGTCAGACTTACATCGGAGAGGCCAATAGGGAAAGATTCCTCAGGTGCTCCTAAACACACTAAATCAAAGCTATAGCTATAGACTCAAAGCCTTGCTGGCTTGAAAAAAATGTTACAGGGAGGTAGGGAGCCCGTAAGTGAGGCTGCAAGCTAATTTGCTATTCAATTGGCTTCTTTTGGCGGCCTCCCAATGAATTACGAGTTATGGGCTTTAAAAAAATGGTGGCGGTTAAATTTAATTTACGGGCTCGAAAAAAAATGGCGGGCATTTTATTTTCAAGCCCGTAACTTAGAAGCCGTTCAGATCCTTTCCTCCCTCTACCTTGCGAGCCACGCAATGATTGCCTTTGGCACTCATTGCGAGCCTCTCCCCCCCTCTAACTTGCGGGCCTCGTGATGAGCACCTTTGGCACTCATTGCGAGCCTCTCCCCGCCTCTACTTTACGGGCCCCGCCACTTCGTCGCTCATTGCAGTCCTCAGCAACCCGCAACTTGCAAGCCCTGCAATGATCGCTTTCGATAACTTTTAACATAGTGTTTCCAACAAACTCACGATTACAACAACTACATATATAATATTGCACTACCTTTCCTTATTGTTATAATAACCCATTCTATTTACTCAGTGTGGACTTAGATGTTTCTGTATATAATTTAGAAACACTTTAAAAAGAAAAAAGTACACACTTCAGAGAACTCTTAATTGTCACTTGTCTTTGTAGTGAGAAGAATTACCAAATTATACCAATTGTATATTTGTTAAAATATATATAAAAACATCAGTACTGAACTTAGTCTGGATCGCTACCTTGTCGTGGTGAAGGGGCTTGTGTACCTCAGTGAAGCTGTGAGCTATACCATGTAGGGTCACCCAAGATTGGCAGGTCATAGCACAAAGGTCAGACAAATCTCAGTCCCTGGAGAAGGAACTGGCAAGCCACTCAAGAATCTTTGCCATGAAAACCTAATAAATGAGCACAACCAGACACAGATAAGATGTTCCCTTGGTGTGCTGAAGTCCATAGGGTCACAGAGAGTCAAACACAACTGAGCAACTATACAACAACAATGAAATTTGTAATTCTTCCCACCACAAAGGCAAGTGACAATTAAGAGGGCTATAAATTGTATATTTTTTTTCCATGTTTAAAGATATCTTAGATATAAACATATATAAATGCATATACACATATCCATGTACACATATAAAAAATATCCAAAATGAAATCAGTGCTCTATCACTCCAATTAATGTTATTAGGAAGATATAGTATCATACCACTCAAATGGCCAAAGAGGGGCACTTAGATTCTTGAAAAAAGTATGCAGTGTTAGATAGTGTTACCTCCATTCTGTACAATGTATGACAGTGGTGTGTTTAAGCCTCGACCCCTGAGGCCTAGGGCAGCACATTTTCAGCAGGCAGCAGGCTGTCTGAAGATGCTATTGCAGTACCACAAATAATATTTTTTTTATAGTGACATTTCTGTCTGTAAGTGTACCAAAGCATTCTGATATAAGTAAGTACTCATTAGCCAATTATTTGGGATATAGTGAGGGGATAGGAGTAATACCTGTGTGTGGGTGCTCTCAAGTAAATGGGTCATGGCATATATAAGTCTGAAGAGGACCATGTCTGAGAAAACAAAATACTCCTATAATGTATGAACTAAGTTTTAGAGACACACATACTAAATTTGTGCACAATACAACGTACACACTAATTCTGTAAATCTGACTCTCCAGGCTTTCATCTTTCTCGTAGATTTTGAGAAAGAAAACAAAACAACAAGTAGGACACTTAGGACGTGAAAATAAAATAATATTGTAGATGAACAAGGTTCTTCCCTAAAAGTTACTGCTCTTTATATAATAGTATTTATTTTTGCTATTAATTGAATATCCGCTCAAACACACATAGTCTGATTGTCAAACGTCTCACTCCTGCTCTCACCTGCTGCTAACACAGAATATCACTGTCTCACTTGTAAACACTGTGACCTCTCCAGAATTCTGATAGTCTTCAAGACTACACATGGTACCCATAAGCACCTGCTTACACTGCCTAATGGTAAACTAAACCCTAAAATCATAGCTGTTGAAGACTAAATATGAATTTAGCAGGGTATTACATTACGATCGAATCAGATAGGAGCATTGGGTTAGATAAAGCTATTATTTACTATATCAAAAGAGGTGTCACAAAGGATCCTGCTCCTTCTACCATAAAGAGTTGGTCACACATTGCCCATCATATTTGAAATAGTATATGCAGGCTAGACCACAAATTGTAAGGGCAGCATTTTCTAGACATGCATAGACAAAACATACATTTTCAATAGCTATTAACCAGAGGATCAGGTAATCAGATACATTGTCATGTCATCATTATAGAAGAATTAAAGATACAATAATAATTATTAAACCTACCTATCTCCCCACTGCCCTTACTGTCTAGTTGACTGTGTTGGCCAATACAATCCCCCTTAAGCCTTACACACCACATATAGTCCCAACTGTGGAGTTAGAGAGTCCACAAGAAAGCACACCCACCTCCACCAGTAATTCACTTCCATGGCTTCTAAATACAGCATAGACACAAGCACACACTTACTGCCTAAATAAAGAGGCATGTGTAAGAACCATCTCTACCTATGCTGTTAGGTAGGCATGATTAGCTTCAACTAAAACAATAAACTCCTATATTTACTTTTCAATCTTCTAAAATGAAGCATCAATTCTTTTTTCAGCCTTGAAAATTGGCCAATTCAAAAAGCATTACTGATTAAAAAATTCAATTGAAAAATAAATAATCACAAGAGAACATTCACCCAGCTCAGTTTTACGTAATTAGTTTGTGGATACAGGGAGTATTTCAGGGAATCCATTTTTTAAACTATCATCCTTAAACCACTGCACAAGGTCCTTCCGGTTTTAAAGGGCTAGTTCAGGGGAATCCCATTTATTTTTAATGCTACTAATATGATAGAGCCCTAAACTTTCTTTTTATCAATGTTGATTGTTTAGTATGTTCAAATAGAATATTAATGGAATAGTGTACTTACTGAGAGTCTTATTTAATGTAGTTTAGAAAAATCTTCACATGGTAGTTATGTTTGTATCAGACTAAAAACATTTAGAGTATGGAAGCATATCGGACAAAGACTTTAGTTTTAGACTTTGCTTGAGTTTAGAGGCTGAATCCTTCCTGTCCAGTATACACAGAGCAGAAATAAACAGTTGGTTCTTTTATTTTGAACGACTGCTTCTGGGCATGTGTGGGGGTGGTATAAAGTGTCAGGAACTTAAAAGTAATTTCAGTCATCAAATAAGTTTTTAATTCAATATACAAATCTATATTTCCTTGTCAATTATATTCATATACATATTTTAAATGCTGAAAAATTGTTATTAGAATAGATAAGCTCACATGATTTGTTTCATTTAGCCGAAGGACACCCTGCCCTTTTTTTCTTTATCTACACAACGGACCCGGAGAGTGATTCAAAATGGCAGCTGCATCTCCAGTCAGACCTGCAAAGCTTGGAAGATGTGCCTGTGAGGAAATATTTCCCCACTCTGCTTTATTTCCTGCGCTCAGAGGTAAAAACAGTGACAAATGCTAACCTGTGCTTGTACTGGAAATGTTGCGGTTACGAAGTCTGATAAAACATATACATGTTATCACAAATATATTTTTGCAATGTCCCAGCTATTGATAACTGTTGTTCTTTATTCAGACAAAACATGATGTTGAAGTTTCAGTGATGGAGAGGGAAATTTTCTGTGGTGAAATAAAGGAAAACCCAGTGGAGAGCCTAAAATCCCTCCTGAATGAGCTGTATATACCAGTCCTGAGAGCACAGAAAGACTGGGGCTCTTGCAGCCAAGCAAGTGTTACACATTTCCTATCTGGTCTGGAGAAATATGTGGCCGCCATTGAAGAGGCTACTAACACAGCCAAGTCTGAAAAGAACCAGGTAACACTAATGGAACAAGGCACACTGTCACAATCATGGCCGGATTACAAATTAGGCCAACTAGGCAGCCGCCCAGGGGCGCTTTCCTTTTAGGGGCGCCACTTCTTAAACAAAATAGTTTCTGAGATAGGTGAAGGGTAAATCGGTGCCCATTAATGAGGTAAAATATGTTTTTAAGTAACATTATCTGGCTGCAGATTCGATGTACTGATGTTTGCACAATTAATGAAGACATTTTTTTTATTTATCATGAAAAGTGCTTGCACTGGCCCTTTAATCTAAGGAAACAATGACATGGTGCATTCCACTACAGAATGTTTGCAAATTACAGTTAGCAAATGAAAAGCTGTATATATTTTTTACTTTCTAAAAATATGTTGGCCATTATCAATTGTAGTTCTACCAAACCGCATATTCAAAATGTAGCAGTCAAGTCCTTTGTGGAATATTAGTTATTTTATGCATCTGTTTTTTTACAAAATATTCTTCTAATAACCTTTTCTCAGCACAAAATTGTCCTGTTTCTCACATGCTGTGATATATGCTTCCATATGTTTCTTTGTCTGGTGTCACAGCTATAAACTATGCCTAAGTGAAGCATGGCAACGTGCATGACAGCTTGCAGAGAAACAAGAGGGCTGTCCAGGCTGACTGAATTGTTGCTTGACTGGGAATTTTCTTTCAGTTTTGGAAGAGTAATAGCAATAATCCCACATTTGGTAGGAGAACACAATGGCAGCTCATTAGTAAACTGCAAAGAGCCGTGTAAATTGTTGTGTATAATAGTGTCACATCAAATTAGGTCAGGTTAACAAGAAATATATTAGTGTTTATAAGGAGCTAAACAACACAGCATTATGTACAATAGCACCATAACAAACTAAATGCTATTTATCATTTTAATCATTGGCTTTTTAATCATTATTTTTAAACTCTCTGGTTTGTGTGTAAGAATATTTACACTGTTAGAATTTTTTTTTGTAATAAAAGGAAAACCATGTAAAAATCAAATACATTAAATAAGAGTTTTCAGAATAGTCTTGTGTTGCTACTAACTACAACACTGAAAAGTCTGAAGAATAACTGAACCCAACACCTACATTTTTATTATATGCTATTTTGGCAAACATTATTGTTTAGTCTTTTTGGTGAATTTGTTCTGTAGCAAAATAACCATCAAAATATTCTATGTTGCAGATTTTGAAAAGACCACAAGGCATTGTAAACCCTGACTTCCTGCAACAGAGATCTGCCATTTTGGATCCAGACGTTGTTAGTGAAAATGAAACCCTGGTTGCTGAATGGATTAAAACCATTGATCAGATTTTGATTGAAGCTGTGGACGAAAGGTAGAATAATAAATATTTCTTAGTGAGATAAATCCTGGTATCTGATTGATATAGACCATTTTTTATGTTCTCCTCTATGAATAGTAATATATCCTTTAGAGAGAGCATTGCTTGCTATTCATTACTATTCTGTGGTGCATGGACGCATTCTCTGATATTTCTCTAATGATTTTCTTTTTATATTTAAAATCTAGCATAGTAGATATATGTATTGTTTGCATGTTCTATAATAATGTGTGGTGCTGAATCCTGATGCCATTCAATGAGCCAATATGGATAGGTGACCCTTAGTGTACATCCATCATACACTTCATCATGGTACAAAAACACTATTGCACAGCAAGCATGGTAACTGAGCTGACCTGTTTCAGAGTACTTGACATTACAACCACACCCCTGACTGAGCTGGAACGATGGCATCGAAGGCAAAAACTGCTGGGGCTCATAACAGAACAACTCAGAGGCAAAGAATGCAAAACTGTCATTGGCCTGCTGATATCTGCCAAATCACGACTGCTGAAAAAATGGAAGGCTGTGGATATCAGGTATGCACAAGCACCTTTACCAAGATTTAGTAATACTTTTTACACTGTTCCACACAGAAGACTCAGTGAAATATTACTGGGTTAGCCTCTTAAAGGGGCACGCCATTATTTTTTTTCCATGCATTTAAAATACATTGGTTTAAACCCTACTAAAGAGATATATATATAATAAGTGTATGTGTGTCCAAAGTGTAAGGCATTGTATCTAAGCCAGTGGAGTGACTGACAGAGGGGATGATGCTGACACTCAGTGCTGAGTACTGTGGATGAGACTAGTGGAGGCTTTCATTATGAATTGATGGGGTGACAAGCACATGATGGGGAGGCCATCATAGAGTGAGTTGTGGATGCGAGATATGATGAGAGAATGTATTAGAATTTTAGTAGTGATGTATTTTGGAGATATTTAGTGAATAAACATGTTAGTGAATAAATATGAGGAATGAAAGAGCAGACAGTGCCAAATGAACCCCGGGACAATCTCTCTCTCTCTCTTTGTAATGGTGACTGCTAGGCCTTGCTGTTTTCCTCACTCTTTGTGGTCTACCACTCTCCCTCTTTTCTGTCCCTCTCTGTGTTGTGTGTCTATGTGCTGTCTGTCTGTGTGCTATCTCTCTGTGCTGTGTCTCTCTGTGAACAGTCTGTCTGTGTGCTGTCTCTCAGCCTGTGTGCTTTGTCTCCCTAAGGTGATAGGGAGCTCCAGATGTGGACCCCTTGCTCATGGTGCCTTAGGGTGTTATCAGCTACACCCTAATGACAAGGCCCAAGAGAGGCTAAAACGTACATCTGGGGTTTGCTGTTTCTCCTGTACAGGGTAGAATTGCCTGGCATTTCGGGGCTGGGTCACTCTTCTGAGTGAGACCAGACGGATATACTACAGGATATTTCTCCCTGTGAAGGGCACTAGTGAGCTTAAATACATTGCTCTCAGAGTGGATTATCATGTCCATAGAACTAACCTATTAAGGATAGTTAGTTATCTACCTGAGCATCTCTATTGTCGGTATTGCTGTCTCTCTGTGCTGACTCTTTCTGTGCTGTCTCTCTTAGGTGTGTAATGGTGGCTGTTATGCCGCTTACTGTGGTGTGTGGCGGTGCTTGCTGTATTTTGTGATACCGTCTCCTTTTGCTTTCTGTCTTTCTCTCTTTGTGTTGTCTCTCTTTGTGCTGTCTCTCTCTCTCTGTGCGTCTTTTCTCTCTCATTCTCTCTCCCTCAGGTTTGTATAGGCAGTGGTTATGGCTCTTTCTGAGTTGTATGGCATGTGACAGAGCTTATTCTCTCGCTCTATTACATGTCGGTCTCCCTCTTTCCTGTGTTTCTCTGTATGCTATGTCTTTCTGTCCTGTCTCTCTCTATGCTATCTCTGTTTCTCTCTCTAAGGTGTGTAATGGAGGCTGTTGCCCCTTCCTGTGGTGTTTGACGGCACTTGTAATGTGGTGTAGGGAGTTCTCTCTCACTGTTTGCTATCTTTTTCTCTTTGC
The DNA here is from genome assembly GCA_027410445.1 of Discoglossus pictus. NCBI lineage: Eukaryota > Metazoa > Chordata > Amphibia > Anura > Alytidae > Discoglossus > Discoglossus pictus. Next base: position 269,363,146 of record CM050165.1, on the reverse strand, counting down.
TGTCTGTTTCTCTCTCAGTGTGCGGTCTATATGTGTGCGTTCTTTATGTGCTGTGTCTCTCTGTCCTGTCTCTCTCTTTACTGTGTCTCTCTCGCTTTAAGCTGTTTAATGGTGGCAGTTATGTCTCTTTCTGAGTTTTGTGGCATGTGACAGCGCTTTTTGTCTGCCTTCACTTTCCTGTCTGTCTCTTTACACTCTCTCTCTATGCTGTCCTTCTGTCTCTCTTTATGCTATGTCTCTCTGCTCTGTCTCTCTCTGTCATGTAGCTCTCCCTCTCAGCTCTATAATGGTGATGGTTATGTAGCTTTCTGAGTGTATGACAGCGCTTATGCTCTCTTTCTCTTTTCTCTCTGTCTCTTTTTCTCTTTTTACTCTGTCTCTCTATGGTGTCTTTCTATCCCTCTCTATACTATGTCTCTCTGTCCTGTCTCTCTACTATTTCACTCTCCGCTCTGTAATTGCGGCGGTTATGCCGCTTTCTGACTTGAATCTGCGCATGCGCTGCTGTGCTGTGATACGCTGACTCTACAGTCTATTCATGCGCATGCGCACTACAGACCTAACAGGCATGACAGACAAACTGGTAATTATATTATAGGTATATTTTTTACATTAGTATTACAGATGCAGCAAATACAGCAAAAGATCGAGTTAAGTATTTGGAAGCACTGTATCGTCACCTGGATACGTTGGCTACTGACAATGACCCAGTTAACATTATAAACAGCATCATACCAGCCCTTTTCAATGGCATGCGGCAAATGGAAACCATGACTCGCTTTTTCTCCAAAAATGGATATCTGGGCCTTCTTCTGACAAAGGTACAAAACAAAAGAACCCTGGCACTGTGTAGTTGCATTGATGACATTAGCAATATTAGGCTTGATGTACATTTGCTTCAGTTATGAATTGGATGTTTTAATTATTATACAAATCTTGTACAATGCAATGTGAAGGTGCTGTGAAACCCCCTATATATATAAAGATATTTGAATTTGAGCACCATAAACATATTTATTGAGCATGAAATCTCAGTATTACTAGATAATAAGACCAGTAAACCTGCTTTTCCCCCACAGATTTTCTAAATAAACAGTGTTCCCACTTCCACTAACAATTCTGGCGAATGACAAACAATTGTGGCTCAAAACATACCACCTATTTGCCTCTAGTTGACTTAGCAAGGACTCATTTATGGATATGTGAGCTGCTCCCAGTACTTCAGAACATAGTCTTAGGTTAGTCTTCTTCTCAGACAATCTGGTGGTAGTTGATATACAGTGGAGGGTTTTTCAAGCCATCAGAGAGTACTTAGTGTCTGGTCAGAGTACTGTCTTCCACATAATTTCACAGTTGCCAGAACGAACCTCACACTGATGTACCCTAACCCAAGACTATCTTCTGAAGGCTGCCTGAGAGCAGAGCAAATAGCCCCATAGTAGAGAATGTTTATAATCACCATAGCATACATAGGATTTAGATCGTGCTGGTAACAAGTTTGGCCAATGACCATAGCAACATCACCTTCTTGGTCAAGCTCTCATTGCAATTCTCTGCACAAGTAAACAAATATATCGGCAAAAAAAAGAATGAAATGTAAATTAGCGTCCACTTAAATGCATGCAATCAGACTATTAATTTTGTGTTTGGTTCAGGTGTCAAATCAGCTGGCACAGGACTGCCGAGCTTTCCTAAGAGAAACCACAATGAGCTCAGATTCAGAAGACAAGATCTGGGACAGGATAAGAGAGTACATAGAATCAGGAGAGGAAGCGTTTGTACCCCTGGTCGGATCACAAGAGGAAAAGAGAATGAAAAAACCCAAAATGGAGACCCTAAAAAGCACTAGTACATTTTATGACCGGTGAGTGATAACTACTTAGTACATAGAATTGAAGTGTCATTCACACTGAATTATAATTACAGTAAATTACAGAAAGACTATCAGCCTTATTAAATTGCGATTTGGCCAATTGAATAGGGCTCTATATAAGCACAGAACATACATTTTTTACAGAAATTTGTAGTTAGTGAACTTCTATCCTACAGCAAGGTCCTTACTAACTAAAAACTTCTGTAAAAAAAAAATGTGCTTAAATAGAGCCTTATTCAATTGGCCGAATCCCAATTTAATAAGGCTGCAAATATACAGTAGTCTCTCAGTTAACCGGAACTTAAGCAACCAACAAAAAAAAATGAATACTGTAGTTTAAATAAAAATTTACAGGACTCAACAAATGCCAAGAGCCACAAAGTGCTTACAGGCACCTAGATTTCATCCACTGTACATCTCTGCAATTCAATGTTACCTGGAAGCAGACAGACATGAGTGACTGAGCCAGTGCAGACTTGGGGTTACATTCCCGGGGTTCAGCAACGCACCCTCCAGCAGAATGTACTTGAGTGTAAGTGAGGAGTGAAAGCTGCCAGCAAACATAAACTAAGTTTATCCGGCATCCACCAATCCCCATGGGTGCCGGATAACTGAGAGTCTACAGTATATAATTGCAGGGTTATTTTAGAGTGATTATCTGGTCCTGGGTGGGTTTGTCAAAGTTTATGGTCACTATTTTGGGATGCTATGTCAATCATTTAATACAAAAGGGGATTTTAGGACTGAATTAATTTAGCAAACACATAGTGCTGCAATCTATAATAAAATAATCAATTCATCCCCAGCATATTATCTATAATAGCCTGTATCGTTAGTAGCACAGTATCAGATATTTCCTTGGGATGGAGCGAGTGTGCAGAATTTTTTATCATCAGTGCACTGGATGCATTTAAACAAAAAATGAATGAAATTATATTATCAATGTTAATAGTATTTTTTTTAATATAAAAACAGCCAACATAGGTGTCCGTGCTAATATATATACATACAAATAATATAACTTTTAATTATTTAGAGCTAATAATTGTCGAGCTGTTCTAAGGCCAAGTTTGTGTCTTTGGCTGGCCCGTAGTGATTGTGGGTGGGTAACTCGTAATCGGATTGCGAGTAGCGAATAGAATATGTGGCAATATTAAGAGGAGTTTTAAGTGTGTGTAATTTTACAAATTGTGCAATAGAATAGTTATGTGTGTTAAAAGTGACACAGAACAATCCGTTGAAAGTAAGTTATCGTCTTTTAAGTGGGAAGAAGAAAAGTACAGTGTTTAATTATGTTTTTCTCTTTAATGCATACAATTTACTTGCTAAATACAAATCATTGATTTTACTACTCTTCCCATTGTTTCCTAACAGTCTTATTTAACAAGCATTTCCTCCTGCAGCTTTTGACCTTTGACTTTTATTCCATGCAAAAATATTTGCTCCTTTAAACCAGTGATAGAAGATTTGAAATTTCTTTACCCTTTTGACATTTCTGCAATAGAGGGTGCCAAAATCTGAGGAAGGGCTTAAGTATCTCACATATTAAATTGTATGCATCCAAACATATACAGCAACAGAATAAAGGGCCATTGTAGTTCAAGAAACTTTTCATGTTTGTGATGTATATAACAAAATACCATCATTAGCAAAAGTGTAAGTTATAAGCATGAATATTTTTTTAAAGAAAATGTAATATTTTTGAATGCTTTGTTAGCTGAGGGGCTGTGATTATCTTATCTGTCAGTGGAGGAAGGATAGTAGGAAGAGGGGAGGTGGATTTGTTAAATTATTTGAGATTCTAGAATTTATTACCTACCCCTTCCATACACAAGCTTAGAAGTTGTCAGCTTGCAAGTATAACTGCTAATCCTGTTCCTGCCGAATTATATAACAACCTTTCCCAAAATATCACGGATGCCTACAAGGACCAGCAGAGGTATTGGAATATTGTTTATCTTTGAAATAACCAAAATATTTTTCCATGTTTAATTAGTTAGTCTTAAATATATATATATATATATATGTGTTTTCATTGTACAGTGGTCTTTTAAATGGAGTAAGGAGTTCTCATCTGCTGTCATGCTCAATGTTTGTGCTCTGTTTATATGTTCTCTTTCCCTGTTGCCCCATACAGGATACAAGCTTGTCTGGCCGTGCACGCTTCTTTTCAGGAAGCTGTATGTCAGTTACGTGAATGGCTGATTGGTGCAAGTCCCATGAACACATATTCATCTTTCAGTTCTCTTTCCACTGTCCCTGGAAAACTGTGCTCTATCAACACTGTGAAAACTAACAAGGTCAACACGAGGAAGCCGCCTTCAGTGATGTCTAGTTTAGGTATTTATAATATTTCAGAAAACATAAGGACTGTCTACTGAGAAACACTGGTCTAGAGCTTACTGTAAAGTGTTAGATCAGTACAGTGTTCCTAAAAAAAAAAAAACAACACTGTAGTTTAAGAAAAACATCACATGTTTGGGAAGCATGTGTAAGCCATAAGCTCAAAAGAATTTTAGAGACACCATTAATTTTTGAACACATGGGATGAGCCATGGAGGAGTTCAAAAGTGGCAATTTGTTGTAGCATTTGAGCTTTAGGTATTTGACACCTACACCCTCCTCCCACATTCTTAGAAGCAAGATATGGCTACTACAAATCCTAATCTTGCAGAAATGTAAATGACACATTCAATCTTTCATGGATGCCTCCAGAAAAGACATACAAAAATCTAATTTTCTAATCAAAAACACCTTTTTTATAGTAATCTTCAATAATTATATTTTTAGTCAGAATCACATTTTTTAAGTAATTTTTTCATCATACACTTTTCTTTTAAGTGAACACTCCTACAAAATAGCCATAACGCACACAACTGTATGAATGAGAAGACAATATAATACAAGCACCACTAGGAAATTAGCTTAGTGAACGAGATGCTCCTTGCTTTTTATTACATTTTCCAAACCCTTCACTATCTCTTGCTTTAGTGAACTTTGGTCATTGTGTTTCTGGCTGCAATCACAGATACAGAGGGAATCTGTTCTACCCCAATACTTATTTTACCACTTCTGTAGATTTACGTATGTCATGATTCAAAATTCTTTCAGATTATCCAAATGGTCAGTTTATCATGAATCTTCCATTAGTAATTTTGATGCATAACATGGGATGTGTATTAATCTGTCATGCTGTATTTTCTTTCTGTAATCATGTCCATGTGTATTTTATTAAGCAACGTTTCAGCTGAATTATTTAATTTTCTTGTCCAAAATTCCAGACTCTTTCAAATCAACAGGCCTGCTACTTGACCTCCCCTGTATTTTACTAAGCTCTAGCTGATCCATACTAGACAAGTGAACTGTCTGTTTATTGTTAGTATGGAACATATTTGCTGCAAAAGTCTGAACATCTAATAATTGCTGTGCATTTGCATAATGTTTTGTATAGTAGCCGAGCAGGGGTAAACCCCCCCCAAAGAAAATCAAACTAATTGCCAAACCTGAATGTGACAAGCAAAATGTTTATGCTTTGAGTCTAAAAAAACAAAAATGTCAAGTGCTTTTCTGAGATTTATAGTTCTACTAGCGACTTGCCTGTCAAAAAATGACGGCAATGTTATTGTAAGGTAGCTAATGCTGTTTTGTGTGTAATCGTAAACATGTAATACATTAATAAATGAATATACTTTACCTATTTTGAAGCATTGTGTTGAAGAGCTGTGAACCTTGTTTGATGTTGGTGCAGCATTAGTGTTGTGGAGCTGCTCTATAAGCGTGGTGAATGTGTGCAGTGTAATACTGTGCGTTCGCGAGGCTAAACCGTTAGCGCAGTGGTGTACTTACGCATTTGCGTAAAATGGCGGTTTCTCTGTGTTGTCCGTCTTAGCGGATTGTCCGTTGGTGCCTCGTAGTGGTTTTCGATTTCCGTGTGGTGTTTTGCGAGTGTGTTGTGGTGTTTTACGTGATGAGAGTGCTGTAGCCTCGTTTTCGTTTTGTCCGTCGGCCATTTTTTTTCTCGCTTAGCGATTTTCTTAGTGTGTAAAGTGTTTTATTTGTATTTAAATGAAGGTGTAACTTGTTTTTTGGAGGTGCTGGATCGTTCCTCTTGCTGTAGGTAAGCTTTTTATGTGTGTTGTGTGTATTTATTGTGTTTTAAATGTTTGTATGTCGGCGTGTTGCGTCCGATGTTTGCGAGGTCGTAATGTGTCGTAACGTGTCTCGTATGGTGTTTGCGTGTGTAGCCTCGTTTTCGTTTTGTTCGCCGGCCATTGTTTCTCTCGCTTAGCAAATATTTTCATGTGTAAACTCTTTTATTTGGAGTAAAATGAATGTGTAAGTTGCATTTTTGAGGTCCTGGATGCTTCCTCTCGCTGTAGGTAAGTTTTGTATGTATGTGCTGTGTGTATGTATTGTGTTTTTAATTTTGTAATGTTCGCGAGTAGCGTCCGAGAGTTGCGAGGCCGTAATGTGTGTGAACGTGTGTCGTATGTTGTTTGCGAGTGTCGTAATGTGTGTGTCGTGGTGTTAACGTGTGTCGTATGTTGTTTGCGTGTGTCGTAATGTGTTTGTCGTGTAGTTTGGTTTGCGCCGTGAATTTTGTGAGGGTCGCAGTTGCTGGCATGGAGCGCCTTCGGCAACTGCGGCCCTCCCTTTGCGAGGTCCTCAGGTGCTGGCATGGAGCGCCTGCCATGGAGCGCCATGGAGCGCCGCCTTTGGCGCTCCATGCCAGCAACTGAGACCCTGGCCCAGTGCCCTCACTTTGCGAGGGCCGCGGGCTCGCTTCGCGAGCTAAGGCCCTCGCTACGCGAGGCCCGAGGGCTCGCTTTGCGAGCCCACAGCGTTAGCAACAACTCGTACGCTCACAACTATATATGTGATTGTGTTCAATTATTCTATTTTTTTATGTGCATTAACACTGTACTTCAGCGCTGTGCAATGGATAAGCAATATACTACATTATCCCGTTTAGCAGAAACATTATATTTATATACTATAGAAATGATAGAGCTATTCCAACAACACAGCAGTATATGAGTGCATAATGAATGGCATTGAGGGCAATGTGGAAAACTTTGATATAAAACAACAGTTGGCTGGAAACCAACACTGGCCAAATAACTGAGGAATCATAAACATGACTATCTATCTATCTATCTATATATATATATACCGTATATATATATATATATATATATATATATATATATATATATACTCACTGTTTCAGGCAAAAAACATAGATGCTTCAATCAGACTGCCCTCATTCATAGCTGATTTCTAACTCCAGGCCATGAGATAGTAAAGGTTAATAGAATTAATTGATATCCATGACACTGTATAACTTTGAAATGATTCTACTATTCTATTTTTTGTTACTCATACTCGGTGTGGATTGCTGCCATCCTGCATGCATTTAATTTAAAGAAATGCATATGGGGCCCACTAAATCCTTAAAATGGCCTCACAGTGCTTAAAACCATTTTATAAAAAATTGCTGTAGGACAGAAGTTAATTGATAATAGAGTCACAGATAATAAGGAAAACTATTTAGGATTACAACTTATATTTGTTAATTTTAGAGTGATATTATGGACACATTAATATCTGTCCAAAGAGCAGACTGTGGGGTGTCTGAGGGTTGCCGGCAGCCTCAAACCGTCGTTAGCCCCCCACTGCTTTAGGGAACCTGGATATCTGACTATTACACCTATCATTCCTTATAGACAAAGAACAGAAAGCAGATAGGAATGTGCTACCCAGGGGCAGCAAGTTTTAACCTCTTCATATATTATTTGTGCCAATACTAAAATTTGAATATTTTAAACAATATTTAACCGGTAAATAAGAATGTCATCAGTAGTTAGGTGTGCTTTTCTAGTAAAATTGCTAACCGAAGATGACCATATATATTAGAGCTCATTAATCTTATTGTTCTCTTCTCACGCAACTCCTATAAAAATTATTACCAAAATGTTAAATAATATAGTTTATTCACTAGTGAGCTTTTACACTTTCATGTCTTCTATAGCTCGAAAAGAACACTGTAAATATATAAACTGGCACCGTCATAACAAGTATTTGATACTCATATAATGTGCCGTTTAATTAATATTATTTTTTTATATAATGTTTTAAAATGTATCCCCATCACCAACCTCAACTGCCCTGACACTGCCACCTCACTCTACAACTCTACTCTCTCTTCCACCCTCGACACTCTGGCCCCCATAACCACAGGAAGACGCTCTCGCTCTCTTCCACAACCATGGCACACTACACAAACACGATATATCCAGAGCTGCTCCCACACCGCTGAACGACTCTGGAGACAATCACGCACCTCTGCAGATTTCCTCCACTACAAATTTATGTTACACTCCTACTCTTCTGCCCTCAACTTCGCCAAACAACACCACTTCACTAATATCCACTCTGTCCTCTAAACCCAAGCGTCTTTTTGCCACTTTCAAAACTCTCCTCCACCCACCACCTCCTCTCATCCCTTCCTCCCTCACAGCTAAAGACTTTGCCAACCATTTTATTTATAAAATTGAAAATATCCGCATTGAGCTCTCAATTCACAGTGGCTCACTCACTCTACCATCTCAACTAACCAACCACACCCAGTCTTCTTCCTCCCTCAATCCAACAGCGACTTTGAACTGCTTTGCCCCAGCTACAGAGGAAGAAGTCGCTAGCCTGCTATCATCCACTCCCCTGCTATCATCCACTCCCCTGCTAAATCAAAAGGTCACTTTTCTATTCTCCTTCTTCTAGATCTCTCTGCTGCTTTTTTACGTCCCTCACATACAATCACTAACTAAATCTTGTCTTCTCCATCTAAAAAACATCTCCAGAATTCGCCACTTTCTTACACAAGACACAACTAAAATCCTTATACACTCTCTCGTCACCTCTCGACTGGACTACTGTCTCTCGCTTCTTGCTGGCCTACCTACCACCCGACTATCTCCACTTTAATCCATTATGAATGCCTCTGCTAGACTCATCTTCCGTACACAATGTTCAGTGTCGCCATCACCCCTCGGTCAATCACTCCACTGGCTTCTCATAGCCTCCAAAATAAAATTTAAAATCATGACCCTAACTTTCAAAGCCCTCAACAATAGCGCACCCCCAAACATTTCTGGTCTCATCTGCAAATACTCCCCCACCTGCCCTCTTCGTTCTGCTAATGACCTTCTTCTTTCCACAACTCTTGTCACCTCCTCTCACTCTCACCTTCAGCACGTTTCTTGTGCTGCCCCTATTCTCTGGAACTCCCTGCCTTGCTCCACCAGATTATCCTCCTGCCTCAAAACATTCAAAACCTCTCTAAAAACACATCTCTTTAAAAGAAGCGTATCACCTTCCACCCTAACACACTCTCACCTCTCTCTCCCTTCTTTTCCTCACACAATACCTTTAGGTTGTAAGTCTGTGAGTTTCAATCCCACAAGGTGCTTTAGGGAAAGCACCATGGACACTATGGATCTGAGGCTCAAAGACAGGGCCCTCCTTGCTTTGCTATGTTTAATTTGTATGTATCTTTGTCTTGAACTCATCTTATGTACCGCTAAGGAATATGTTGGCGCATTAAAAATAAACGATAATAATTTTTTAATATATATTTTAGATCATCAACATGATTACCAAGCAATGGGTGTAGCTCTGATGGATGATGACACTATAATGTATCATTTAGATGCCCTCTGTATAAGGCTTAAACAAATCTGCTACATCATGGTGAAGCTGCAAGAGGTAATTATACTATTTTATTGAATCCATGCATATTACCTGTACATTCCACCTGAACCCACATGAAAGAGTATGAATTTACGATTGCAACTCGTTTTAGCCAATCAGATTATACAACTCAGGATTCTAAGTGTCAGAAAGGGAACACCATTTTTCTGCTCCCTCTCTTCTCATCCATTCAGCAGTAATTGGCAAACGACGCATGTTTCATGACTTTTACATAGATAGTCTTCTGTAGGCATAGTCATCCATGCACACAGAAACTAAACTTAAGTGGAAGTGGAAGGGCTTTTAAGCTATGTTCTCAATTAGAGGAGGGCAGAATTCTTATTAGAATTAGTTATGCACAGAACACTTTTTGTGTGTTAGTTTTCTGATCCTGTATATAATATAGTATCTAGTTTTTATGTTTCAGGTTCTCCTAAGTAATATTCTGTCATAAAATACCACTGTAAAACTTTAAGACAGTCTTGCATTGCTACATTGTTCTATCGTTTCTGTTGATCACTTCAGCAAGCCAGAAAACATAGATCATATGTCCTGTTTATTATTATAGTTCAAACGACTAGCCAAGCAGACAGAGGGAATAAGAAAACCTGCTCAAGAAGATCTCAATGAGGATGACGACAGTGAATCTGGAAGTGACTGTGGCATCAATGTTGATGGAGAACCTCAAGAAACTGGTATCTCTTTCCAAAATGTCTGAATGTGCTTAACGGGACATATAGCTAAATACTAACACCTTCTAACATACATATGGTATGACTAGTTTTTTTTATTTTTTAAATTGTAGATGTCAAGAATGATCACACTGATTCCCAAGTGCAAACATTCAAATTAAACCTAAGTCCAGGAAGACCTATGCAAACTCTACTTGAAGAAGACGAGATTCAGGTGCTGATTTGTTTATCTCTTAAACCTAATTTTAAACCTTTATAATCTTTTACTCTAATGTACTTTTTACACTTCTGATATTAGTGCTTCCGTGTTCTGCAAATGTTTCTGCATGTTTACCTAGCTTAACATTCAACGAGATTCTCGTATTTTATATTTTCTCATTTGGTTTATTGTGTTATTTTCTCAAAAATGAAACTTGTTTTAGTTATTATGGTTTATATTTATACATAGTTATTTTTATTTTTTAATTGGACATATTCATCACAACACAGTAAACTGTCTCTGGTAATTTAAACACTCATTGACTGTAATGTATATTACAGAACAGATTTTCTTTGTACTATGTATGTGTGTTTTGTTTTTTATTCAGAATTCTTCAGAACAGAACCCTGTGATGGTTGACACATATGCCAAAAATGGGGAGATCAGTTATCTAATTTACGAACCATATGACGAACAAAATGAAGAGCAACCAGCAGAAAAGGAAGAAGATCATGAAATAAAACTTTCAAATGAGGAGAAGCACATGTTAGGTAGCTTAATTATGATAAATGGGTTTATAATTGACTAGGCTCTCCACACTATATAACTGTCCACACTATATAACTACAATATTTAAAAATGCTGTATTGCAGAGTTATCACTATTACTTTTTTTTAGGTATTTCTGGGGAAAGTAAAAAAAAATCTAATTATAATGTTGTAGAATACATATTTTAAAATAAAACATGGTCTTTTTTTCTAGCTAATCTTTACAACTTTGAAGACCAGGAAGATGAAGAGGCCACCATGTCATCTATTCTACTGGAAAAGCTGGTACAGATGATTGATATGTTGGCACAATATATTGATACTGATGTGTTATTGGATATAGAGAAAAGGTAAGTCGCTGGGACATAAAGCTACATCTATTACATTCAATCTGCATTATCAGCTATAACTATATATACACGTATGAATGTATATTTATATATATATATATATATATATATATATATATATATATACAATCAATTATTATGTTTTTTTAAATATATTAACAGTATGTTCAAAACAGCTCTTTAAATGTATGTGATAATGAATACTAAATTAAGCCCAATACATTAGAGAGTGCAATTTGTTGGAGGGGCTTGAAAAGCAATTTTATCTTTAAGTGTTCCACAATGTGTTTACATTTTGAAAACTAAGGTTCCAGTGCAGAATAAAGTGTTTACAGTGTATATTTGCCCTGGGGTAGCGCTCCTGCCAGCCAATGTGAAGGGCTTGACTAACCTACTTGTTGTCTCTAGGAAAATAATTCCTAAGTTTGCTTTATTTTAATACACACATGAAAAATTGTACTTAAAAAACATAAACCCCGCAGACACATGTCCACAGTCACCGATTGTCCACCATAAAATCTTATTAAGATAAACAGACCTTAAAGCCACAAGGTATGAGATTAATTAAAGTTTATCAAATTAATACAAAAAAAGTAAATTATCTGACCTAATACATATGTAGGGTCCCTTTATTATTAAATTACAACGCACAAAAGTGTAGGAATCTTCTATTATACATACATTAAAAATTAGGTTCTACATGTGTTTTATGCCAAATAATTGACTTTTTTAGTATTGACTAGATAACCATTTTTTTATGAGTTTCGCCAGGATGTCATCCCAAATTACCTAACATAAGTAACTAACCCTTGGTTTACTGACAATTGTGCTGAATCTCACCAGTTCCTACAGAATGCCATCCAGGAGTTCCAAACCTAGCCGAAGAGACAGCAGCAGTTTGACTTTTTAAATAATTACAAAAGGTAGCAGACACCAGAATCAGTTATTGTTGTTTTGTGTTGTAGGGATCACAACCCCTGTGAAGAGGGATACGCTGAATTCTTAGTGATGAACCAACAGGCTGAGAAGTTTATCTGTGTCTACATCCAAGCTTTGTTCTTGAGGAGAATGCCCACCAAAGAAGCTATCACTATTCTTCAAAGGTAAAACATACGCACAAATGTGAAGTTAATAATGCAAAAATACCAATAGATTATATATTTTTTCTTGCAATGACTTACCTGATAATTGGATTGAATATGAATATCAACATGCACAATACAAAGTCACCATACTAAAATTGTTCTAAAATAGTGAACAGATGGCAATATGTGATATGGATTAAATCAGTTTTCTGTTATGAGATTAGCATTCCGATATGTCATATAGAAAACTTTGGGGTATGCTTAAAAGGCCTGAAGTATTATCTTGAAGCATTCATCTTAATAATGGACTAAATGTTTTTTTTAATAACTTAAGGAGTAGAAATGTTACTTTATGCATGAACAAAATAAAAATAGTATTACTTATTAAGCTCTTTTTCATTTTTTTTTCTTTCAATATCTGAATCCTTGTTAATTATCAAAATATTCATTCAGGGACTGTATCTTTACACAATTTGGCTCATTGCATAGAGTAGAGGCCATATGGCAGTGTGGGAGAGTTGCTTTCAACCAGCTAACATATCATAATAGCTTTTTTAATTTCCTGATGCAGCTATTATAACCCTCTATAAGCCACTATGTTGACATTTAGCATATTGTCTACCTTGTATCTGCTGCTTCAAATGAACTCACTTTTTTTGTGTTTTAAATGCCTTGCATTATACTGAGTGTGGTTATAATGTAGGTATCTGTCCGTTTATATGAATATATCATGTATGTTTTGTCCAATTAAGTAATTAAACCTTATTTTTGATTAAGGGATAATGATAAAGTATTTATACGCATTGCTTCTACTGGATAGCACTGTGCTATCCTTTCTCCATGTAATCAATTATTGTTCTTTTGCAAGGTTTTCTATTGTGACTCATTGGCAAGGCATACAGCCCATTATAAATGAGTGCTATATGGAAGTTTTTGAATGGTACTATGAAGAACTCAAAGAGGTACAACAAGCATATGAAACATTTAAGGTAAGTATCTACATATATGTATCATTTTACTAAAGGTTGCCACTTGCTCTGTTGGAAGCACCTTATCTACTAATGACTGTACTTGTTATTTTCCTGAAAGTTATTCAATATCCACAATACAGAATCAACAAGTGAGTGTGCATTTCCTTGTTGGTACAATGGATTTTAGATCTAAATGGGACATGCATAGGTGGTTTTCAATACTGTGTTTGGGAGGATTTCTATACATTTACCTTCATAATTATACATTTTTATTACTATATGCAACACATCCAGATAAATCGGTACTCCAGGGTAAAAAACATTTCCTTGACCAGATTAATCACATCATGAAATACGTTCTTTAGTTATAGACTGGGCATAGATTGCATTTTTTTCTATTCTACACTTAAAAGAGCATGTTTTAAAAACTACAAAAGTTATTTGTGCATGTATTAAGTGAAGTTTGTTTAATGTTCCCTGAAAATAATAGGAAATGTGTCTGTGAGTGCAAGTTTCCAATGGAAATTCAAACTGGTATACCACAATGTGCCAGTCATTACATGTGCCTCTTGCAGCAATTTTGTTCAGAAGTGTATATCAAGGCCACTGTTGCTGTCTATTAATTGACCTATGTGGAACAATGATGTCTTGGAGAAACATTTCTGGATTGTTGTGAAACTAATTTTCTTCTCTCTTGCTTGGTTCAGGATGACCCTGTTCTCCCAAGAAACATGCCACCAGTAGTAGGAGCCATAACCTGGTCCCAAAAATTACTCTCAAAAATTGAAAAACCAATGAAGGTAAGCTCATACACAAATTCCCTTTACATATATTTGATGTCATACTGATTACTGTGATTGAAGGGGCCTGGAAATCCCCCAAACAGCTGTGAATCCTCAGATAAAGGCTTAATATATGTTGGGAAGCTGCTTAAATTTTTTAAAATGATCAAGAATTGACGTAGAAGCTAACAGATAAGTATTGCTTGTACAGCTCTTGAAGCCCTCTTGAAGTAGCTGCATAGATAGTTACTATGAAAAGTGTCTGCGACTCTGAATATATTTTATACACTTTTTTTGACATGAAAGTAATAAAAACTACTGGGCACCATCAAATAGAGGCTTGGCAAATGTATGTGTGTTTATTTTAATTAGATTGATCACAAATTCATGTAGATGTTGTTATTTTTAGTTGTGGATTATATTGCCTTTGAAGTCATCTCACAAGAAACTGCATAGATAACGAGCATGTGACTGCCAAACTGACTGTATTTTAGCTTTACTAATTCCTATACTTGCTTTCTATCATATGGAAAGTTTCTTCTGTTCATTATGTGATGTAACATATTGTATTTATTATAAAGGTCTTCAGAGATATAAGAATTCTGAGCACACACATCTCATATTCGGTAACAGTTAAGCTGTACAATCGGATAGCCTCGGCCTTGGTATCCTACGAAGATTTGTGGTATCAGAAGTGGAAGACACAGGTAGACAAAGGGCTGAATGGTCTCACTTTTCCTTTACTTGTGAGGGACCCTTTTACACAGCAGTTAAAGGTCAACACAGATTTGAGGTTAGTGAATATTTAAGAGCTGAAATTCTTTGCAATGTTGTTGGAATCTTTTGAACAACTTTATTATATATTTTCGTTACAGAATAATGCATGTGTTTGAAGAAACTAAATGGTTGGTTAGACTTGGAGTAAACGTACCAGAAACGGCGTTGATGGCTTTACAACAGGTATCTTTATTTGCTTGTTTTATAGGAATACAAAAAAAGGACAAGTAAGGTGGCTCTAAGCATTGAGTCCAGGAAGTTTTAATAAGATAGGGTGCTACCAGGGATCCATAATGTAATGCATCATGGTAAAGAAAAATTAATAAAATCCCTTTGTAGTGGTGCACTCCTAGGAACCTACTATGATCAATACACATGATTGTTGTTATATAAAAAGCCAAAAATTGAGGGAGTCACAAGGATAGTACTAATACTAATATTAAGTCTGCTAATATTAAGTCTATCCCTCTCTAATAAGTATTTCATATATGGGTATTAGCAAAGTATGATGCAGATAATCACAATAAAGCTATCCTAATGGGACTTGGCGTTCCCATGTGCTGCCTAGACGCTTTGTAATGATGTCATCGGCCAGAGACTAAGATTGCAGATTGTTAACTGGTTGTGATGGGTAATATATGTTTACCATATTAATTAGCCTGTTGGCCACTTGAGCCAATTATTTAAATACTATTCTGATACTATAAGGATTACAATTCTATTGGAGTGTGATTGTATGTCCTCAGCACCCTCTTTTCCATATGTAAGGCAAATGGGGTGGATACATGTCAGATGTCAAAAGCACAGACAGCCCCTTCATGCAAAAAGTTAAATAGACTTATCCAGAGAAGCTCATTTTATTGCTGCTTAGAAGTTTGTAATGGCTTTTTGCTTTGTTTAATTTTGTTAGTATTATTTTTCTTAATGAGGGGAGTAATACAAGATTTTAAAAGGCAATGCACTAGATACTTCTGATTTTAATATATACTTTGCATGGTACATTGTGTGTAAAAAACCTAGAGATGCAGAAGACTACCAGCCACCTTCTGAAAGAACCACCGAAGATCCATAGCCATCACATTACTTATTAAAGAACTGCACAAAATGTTTATAGAAAGCTAAACACAATACAGTCTTTAAGCCTCCCCATGCTCCACTCCAACAAGCAGTTCAATATGGAAATTCCCAGGCACAAGCAGAATGTGCTAAAACTAAGGTTTTCTCTATGCTCATGGAATACATAGGAGCTAATGATGTTCATGTGTTAGCTACTTCACAATCACATGCTTTCCCCCCAACCGTTGTGCTCTTTTAATTAATGCATTTAGTAATCTGTGCCCTACATCCAATGTCTTAGAGGCTCATCCATTATGGTGACTAAACATGTTGAAAATTATTTTCTGTACTGTTGCTTCATTTTTGAATATACAATGTGCATCACAATGCTGTTATTTCTCAGCTTCAATATGCCATTTTTAGATCCCTTTAATTACTGTTCTTTGGCAGAAAATGTTGCAGCTGGCAACAATGCTGTACACATTGGTCCCTGCTGACTTATAAACAAAATATTTAAAAGGAACATGGTATTCTTCTTATTAATGACGAACAAGAGCTTTTATTGTAGATATGTCTAATATTCTTTTTATGGCAAATTTCTAGGCAGAAAAATTCAAGATGTACAGGAGTGATTTGCAGGACATGGTGCAGGAGTATGGGAAGCTCCAAAAGATGATTCCCCAGAGATTTGCTGTGCTCTTCAGCCCTCATCTAGAGAAACTAAACCACCAGTTCCAGCCTGGTTTATCTGCATTGTCTTGGGGCAGTGTTAACATTGAAGGGCTTCTTCATCAAGTAAATGCTGCTGTCACAAGGTAGATATCTTGGTGACTTGACTGAAAAGTACACAAGCCAATTTAAAGGGCGCTACAAAAGGTCCCAGTCAGAGCTGGATTTACATCTCCCCATGCGCTCCTAACCAGTTTTACTGTGGGGTTACATCTCTCTCTCTCATTTGATTCTGTTCTCTAGATTACAAGCCGTTGTTAAAAAAGTCAGTGAGATTAAAGAGCAGGTGATTGATAAAACTCTTGAAGACATCTCCTGCCAAGACTTGTTTCCTGTGGATGACATCACTGGTTCACCAAAGGTACAGATGTGCTGTACAGCACTGTAATTACTTTTTTGAGAAAAAAATAAGTGGGGTGGGTGTTTGATAGAAAGGTTTTATTAACTCAGCAAAGTAGGAGTGATAGAATTACAAATAATGATCGGATATGAACTTACCCAACAAAAGTGTAATGCAGTCATGTAACACAATGAGCTTAGTGATGTAATATTATGAAGTGTGAGCATAAGTAGGATATTTGTCTCCTGCTGCGCACTTTAGTGCAAGAGCCATAATTCTTAGTACTACAGGTTAACACATGCCAATCTGGTGGTGAGAGGGTAGGGATGGTTATTTTTTTAAGTGAACCTTTAACAATGTATTGCTTGTGCAATGCAATAAACTGTTGTCACTATATCAGTGGTGGACAACAGGTGGCCAGGGTGCCAAATGTTGTCCTCAGACGATTGGCATACTGCCATAAATTTTGCTATGGGTTGAACACCTTGTGCAGCTCTCAAGGATTCAAGTGATGTATATGTTGCCCTTGATGTGAAATAAGTTGTGTGTCACTGATATAAACATTTTTTTTTTTTTTTTCAAACATAGAAATCTTTACTAGAGAATCCCTTAAAAAAAACTTTAGCCAAAAAATATAGTTACATAGTTGCATAGTAACCTGAAAAGAAACTTTTACAGCCTCATTAAATTGAGGCTACATTTGAAATCATAGCCCATATTGTATAAAGTAGGATTTAAGGCTATTAAAATAGCCTTGTAAACTGACCCGCCAAAGACTTGTAGATTAATGTCTACGAGATGTGGAACATGGAACTTCGCAGCCCGCAACCTTTTGAAATGTCAAGCCCGTAACCATTACGTTCCAATGTATCCATTAAATTGCAAAGAAGTCACCCGCGAGATAGCCCGTAACACGCAAATGGAGGCCAAAGCCCAACGAGTGGTAAGGAGGACTTGCAAAGAGGCTTGAACAGCCCTTCCTTTTGCTGCCGGACCAGCAAAAGGGACCCCCATTCCCAATTTAATATCTCTGTAACACAGTAGAATTTCAAGCCTGCAGCCGTTGCAGGACTCATGTTGCACTTACTGGGCTGCAATTTAATGAGGCTGATAGTCCATAAAGTTCAACCTTTTTAGATCTCCTCTAATCTTTGTAATATGCAGATTAATTGTTAATTGCTAATTGCTAATTGGTCCAAGCCAAACTGAAAAAAAAATGCATTGAAACATTGCCAGTTGTCTCAAAAGGGGGAAAAAAACAAAACTCTGTCCTGGCCCCAGATACTGGCAATCAGATTCCTACCTGGATCAATACTCCTCTAGTTATACAGGATAACCGTGAATGCCCTTTCTATTAAAAAAAATATATCCAATCCCTTTTTAACATTATCTATCGAATCCGCAGTCACCTACTCCTTTGGTAGAGAATTCCACAGTTTAATAACCCTTGCTGTGAAGAACCCTTTTCTTTCTTTGAGGTGGAACCTTTTTTCTTCTTGAGTTGACCCTGGATATCCCATATTAGACACCTTTTTTCTAGAGAACAGAAGTTTAAATTGGTTAGTCTTTCTTCATAGCTTAGCCCCTTATTGACCTTATTAGTTTTGTTGCCCTTTTTTTACTTTTTCCAGCTCTAAAATGTCCTTTTTATGTCCTTTTTATGAATTGGTGCCCAAAATG
The DNA here is from genome assembly GCA_027410445.1 of Discoglossus pictus. Lineage (NCBI taxonomy): Eukaryota > Metazoa > Chordata > Amphibia > Anura > Alytidae > Discoglossus > Discoglossus pictus. The sequence continues at coordinate 269,344,315 of CM050165.1, read as the reverse complement.
TTACTCCATATTCAAAATGAGGGTGAATTAGGATTTGTATAGTGGCAGAATTATATTTGCTTTCCTTTCTTCTATACACTTCTTAATAAATGCTAAAATGTTACTTGCCTTTGCAGATGCTGCTTGGCATTGAGTACTGTTACCTAGGGTTGTCCACAAGTACTCTAAAACCCCTTTCAGTATCTGAAATCTCCAGATTTGCTCCATTAAGATTATAAATTGCATGGCGATTTTTTTTCTTCCCAAATGCATAAATTTACATTTATTTGTATTAAATCTCTTCTGCCATTTGTCTAATTTGTGCATCCCCCTTTGGAGGTAAAGTAAATAATTTATTTGATTACCTTGCACAACTTAGTGTTTTCAGCAAAATGGAGACAATACTTTCCAGTCCTAATCATTAATAAAGTCATTAATATATGTGGTAACAAGGAGAGGACCTAATAGTGAACCCTGAGGAACCCCACTTACCACATTATTTCAATCTGAGTATGTTCCACTTACAACAACCCTTTGCTCCCTGTCTTTTAGCTAGCTCTCAATTCATGAGCAGATTTTTACTGCAATTCTTGTATTACCTTAGTTTGTATAATAGTCTTCCATGTGGCACTGTATCAAAAGCCATTGTAAAATCCAAAAAGTCTGCATCCACCGAGTTGCCTTGATCCACATTCCTACTAGCCTGCACATAGCAACTAATTTGATTTGTTTGACATGACCTATACCTCATAAATCTGTGTTGATCCCTATTTATAATCTTGTTCAAATAGACATATTGTTGTATATTATCCCTTATTAACCCTTCTAAAAGCTTTCCCACTTCAGAAGTGAGGCTTAAAGGTCTATTGTTTCCTGGATTTGCTCTTGCTCCCTTCTTAAATATAGGTACAGTATAGCATCTGCTTTTCTACAGTTATCTGGCAGCAGCCTTGTGGTGAGTCTTGAAAAATTAGATATAATGGTTTGGCTATTACAGAACCCTGTTCCCTCAGTAATGTTGGGTGTATTCCATCAGGACCTGGGGCTTTATTAACATTTATTTTTTCCAACATCTTTGGATGTCTTCCTGTGTTAACCAATTATTTGTCAAAGGTAGTGTAGTCCAGTTTTGTCGCAGTGCCCCAACCACTGGTACCTCCCTTGTTTATACCGAAGAAAATAACCTATTTAGCTCATCTGCCTTTTCCTGGTCACTATTTATCAGACAGTCTGTTTCATAATGTAATGTTCCTATAGCTTCCTTCCTGGCCTTCTTCCCATTAAGCCACATTGGATGTGATTTACTCCTTTTACTTTTATTTCCAGGTGGTATATGGCAATAAGTATGTATATTTAGTAAGGATTTGAATGTTGTTCATTTATGTACAGTATGTGTGCCTGTCAGTTGTTTGTCCCAGTCTATATGTTGTATTGCTGCCCTTAAACTATTAAAATCTGCCCTTTTAAAACTAAGAGTTTATGTTTGTCCCTTACAAATGAGTTTTTTTGAATTCGGTTTCAAATTAAACTGTGTTGTGATCACTGTTTCCCAAAAGTTCCCATATTTCAACATTTGATACCATATCGATATTATTTGTGATGACTAAATCAAAGTTAGCCTAATCTCTACTAGGTTCTTGTATAACTTGTGTCAGATAATGATCTCTGAGTGTACTCATTAAAGGGCTCCCTTGGCTGATCTCCCTGTCTCATTCATTCAATTTATTTTAGAGTAGTTAAAATCTCCCATTATTAGAACTTGACCATGCTTAGCTGCATTTCCAATCTGTAACAATAATTGCAATTCCTCACTTTCAATTATATTAGGGGGGTTATAGCATACTTCTACCAATATTCTTTTAGAATTTGTGTATTTAACTCAACCCACAAGCATTCAACACTGTTTCTAGTTCCACTATAAAAATCTTCTCTGACTATAGGCTTTAATTCAGGCTTAACATGGAGACAAATTCCTCATCCTCATTTACCATTGTCCCTATCTTTTGTAAATAAGTTATAGCCATCCAGATTAACAGTCCAGTCATGAGATTCATCCCACCATGTTTCAGTAATGCCTTTTAAGTCACATTTCTCATTTGCTGCTAATTATTCTATCTCACTCCTTTTCTCAAGCTTCTGGCATTAGCAAGCATACACCCTATGTTGTCATGAGTCAGTTTTGAAGTGTTTGCCACTGTATTTGAGTTATTTAGCAATACCTCCCTATTAAGTATACTATCCATGACTAGTTAATTCATTCCTTACTCTCTCTACACTTTCTAGCCCATTACTTCTATCTTGTCCACCTAAAAACTACCTCCGCTATTCTACCATCCTTTCCCCTAGCATACAAGCTAGCACACAATCCTTTCCACTAGCATGCAATGGCATCTGAGATGTAAATACTGTATCAAGAAGGTCTGACACACATTCATTCCAAGAATAGGTCAAAAGATGATAAATACAACCCAAACATAAATGTGCACTTATGAATAGATGAACAAAATAGTGATAGATCTAGTACTAATTGTACATGTATTTTGATTTGTTGAACAAAATATAATGTAGAGAAAAGTAGCCCAATGTAAACCACAACAAAGTATTGCAAGGAGTTCCTCAGAGTTAAAATAACTTTGTCATTCAGTATATATTATATTCACATCACCAGTCATTCTATCGGTCCTATCATATGCAGTAGTGCTTTAGCTATCAGTGCATGGCTTTCCTTTGCAGATACAAAATGAGGTTTGGATGAGACCAACTTTTATTTCTACCATGGTCAGCAGTTTTCAGACTTGGAATGGGACATAAATATACTGAAGCTAGATGAGACCCTTAGAGTTCACTTTATTATGTGGATATCATAGTACATAGAATTAAGAGAGCATGCCTCACGTGTCCATCAAACCCTTTTTGTGTGATCCCTAAGGGACTTCAGGTATATATATATATATATATATATATATATATATGTGCGGTTGATCAAATGAAATAAGTTGCTACACTATATGACTGCTGGCTTGCATCATTGTATTATGGGAGCTTCGTTGCTATACTAAACAAATCAGCAAATGACAGTAAAATCACAGGTCCTATATATAGGTGCTATCAGTGTCAAGAATATTATAACAAATGTTGCAGTTTCTTAAACAATAATATTCTTCCTCACAGATATTGTGTATAAAAAGAAATTATGATTTGTTACTGTAATCTACATGATAATACATAAAGAGCATTGCAATGGATTATTACTTATCATTAGAGGTATAGGCTTCACTATAACGCCACTATAGCTCAATGCTGGCAAGGTTTGTCGATGTTCATATGAAACTTACAGCACTGATGGGCAGTGTATCACTCAATGGCTTCACTCAAGACCAAATGGATCTTTAGTATGTTATGTCCTATGTGAAAGTCAACAACAGTTTGAAATACCTCTCCAAAGGATGTCATTTTAAAAAGAAGTAATCTTTCATTTTGAATTTATAAAGTGGTGAGTGCCTACTATTAACTGTTACAATCATCCTTTATTATTATTATTATCTTTATTTATATTGCGCCAACATATTCCGTAGCGCTGTACAGGGGTTGAGTAGATAGCAGAAAACAAATGAAACACCTTGTAAAGAATGGAGGGCCCTGTTTTTTAGCATAAAATCAAATGTACATAGAGCTTGTTTCCAAGGCACTGACACAAGATTGAAAACTCGCAAACTTACAATCACATCACAATATAAATCATTTCTGTAATTTGTAATAAACAATTAGTACGAATATTCGTAATTTATACTTCACGTATCGGGGCCTCAAACACAAAGCAGAGTGAAGAGCAGGCCTATTTCCTTGGTGTGTACTCCTACCTGGAAGGCTCACTAGCCAATCACCTGTATTACTCCTAATTGTTTATTACAAATTAAAGGAACAACAGTTTTATATGGTGATGTGATTTAATAAAGGATGATTTTAACAGTTAATAACAGGTACTCGCCACTTTATGATTCAGATTGAAGATACATTTGGTGTCAGGCACAATACTCCTCCCTTCATCCCAGAAAAATGTTTGTAGATGTTCATACTAGTTTTTTATTTGGAAATTGGGTAGTCATAATATGGTATCTCAGTTTAGCCTAGGAAATACTCACACAGAGAAAATAAACATAAATATAATTCAACCAGTTTGTGTACACCTCCTTTAAAAAGTGGTTATCTGTTCAGTATAACACATGATGCTGAGTTATAATTATAATATGCTAAGTTATAATTTCAGAGTCCTGATGAATTCGAACAGTTAGTTAAACTGTTCTTGATAGAGAAGAAAACCGTACTGGAATCTGCGGCAGCTACAGTCAAAGCAGCATTTACTGATATAATTAAGACACTCACCAAGGTAATGCACAATGTGTTTTTCTCTCTGTATATCTGTAGCCAAATAGTATGAGTCCTGTTGTTACTATTCTCTTTTATTTCACCAGGAATCAACACAAGACAATAATCAAGTTACTGCACCTTTAAAGAAAGTGAATACATCTTTGAATTCTAGGTCCCAAAAAACATCCCGTAAATTACAGCCACTAAGGTTCTCCTCAAATAACTCTAGTAGTGATTACCCCGAAGAAATCACCAATCAAGTATTAGGTATGTTATTTATCACATTTCTGTCTACAATGTCCTGTTCTCAGAGCATCAAGCACATTAATTAAGATAACTGTCTGCTTCAAAGAATGCAATTTGCTAGCAAGCTTTCAGTCTAGTTAGACACAGTGGTAATTATATGAAGTTGGCTGTGTCAGTGCTATGAAAAGCTTCAGGGACTTATTTTGCTGAGCTTAATGTGTGCCATATAAAGTTGGTGCCAGTCATGTTTTTTTTTTTCATCTCTTGAAGGATAGACAAATGCCAAAAGAATATGAGTTTATACAAGATGTCAATTAACTACATTTTTCTGTATGTATTCCAGGTCCTATGTTAGTGAATTCCCAAGCTGCATGCAAACATATATAGGCAGGGTTTAAAGCAATTAGTCTGGGAAACATGTTCCAAGTCACAGCATATACAGAGGTTTCCAACAGAACTTTTATATTATTATAAGCTAGAAGATAACTGTAAATTCAAAATGTATGGTATAGTATACAGTTACATAGTGCTGTATTGTGCTGGGAGATAAGCATGCGTGTAGTGGGGTATAGTTTACCAGCACTTTATAAATCAGGTACATGGCTTTTCAAATTCTCAATGGTTCCTTCTTCAGCTTTTTTCATTTTCCTGCTCTATGTATTTGAACATTACCAAACATATAAGTTGCCATAATATATGTAGAGCAGCCGATATCTGTGAAATTTATATTAGGACTAGCGACTTGCCCGTCAAAAATGACGGCAATAAAAACTGAAGCCTGGCAATGCTGTTTGCCACACAATGTAAGCCTCTCCCCCTCTACTTTACTGGCCTTGTGATGAGCGCCTTTGGCGCTCATCACAGGCCTTGCAATGAGCCCCTTTGGAGCTCATTGCGAGTCTCTCCCTCTGTCTACTTCCTCCCTCGTGTCTTATTTCCCCCCTCCTCTCCCTCCCTTGTGTCTCCTTCCACCTCGTCTACCTCCTTTGTATCTCCTGCCCCCCTGTGTTTTTACCTCCCTCTCCCCTCCCGTGTCTCTAAACCCCTCCCCTGTGTCTCTTTCCCCCTTCTCCCCTCCTATGCATCTCCCCCCCCCCCGTGTCTCCCCCCAACCCTCCCCTGTGTCTCCCCCAACCCTCCCCTGTGTCTTTTCCCCCCTGGCCTGTGTCTCTTTCCCCCTCAGCCCTGTGTCTGTTACGGCCTTCCTCGTGTCTCCATTTCCCTCCCTTGTGTATCTTCCCCCCTGCACTCTCTCCCCTGTGTCTCTTCCCCCTCCTCTCACTCCCCCTCCTCTTTCTGTGCCTCTTCCTCCCTGTCTCTTCCCCCCTCACCCTCTGTGTCTCTCCCCACTCTGTGTCTTCCACCCTCTCCCTCTGTGCCTCTTCCCCCGCCTCTCTCTGTGTGTCTCGCCACTGTGTCTCTTCACCCCTTCCTCTGTTCCCCCCCCTCTGTGCCTCTTTCCCCCTCTCTCTGTACCTCTTCCCCCCCTTCCCTCTGTGTCTCTTCCTCCCTCACCCTCTGTATCTCTCCCCCCTGTGTCTCTTCCCCCCCTCTCCCTCTGTGCCTCTTCCCCCCTCTCCCTCTGTGCCTGTTCCCCCCTGGCCTGTGTCTCTTTCCCCCTTCCCCCTGTGTCTGTTCCCCTCTCCCCCCCCCCCATTTCCCTCCCATGTGTATCTTCCCCATGTTCTCCCTCCCGTGTGTCTTTTCCCCCTCCTCTACCTCCCCTGTGTCTCTTTCCCACCTATCCCTCTGTGTCTCTCCCCCCTCCCTCTGTGTCTCTTCCCCACTCTGCCTCTGTGCCTCTTCCCCACTCTCCCTCTGTGCCGTGCCTCTCCCCCCCTCTTCCCCACTCTCCCTCTTCCCCACCTCTCCCTCTGTGACTCTCCCCCCCTCTTCCTCTGTGACTCTCCCCCCCCCCTCTTCCACACTCTCCCTCTGTGACTCTCCCCCCCCCTCTTCCACACTCTCCCTCTGTGACTCTCCCCCCCCCTCTTCCACACTCTCCCCCCCCCTCTTCCACACTCTCCCTCTGTGACTCTCCCCCCACCCTCTTCCCCACTCTCCCTCTGTGACTCTCCCCCACCCTCTTCCCCACTGTCCCTCCCTCTTCCCCACTCTGCCTCTGTGACTCTACCTCTGTGCCACTACCCCCTTCCCCACTCTTTTACCTGCTCTCGGGCCGCGCTGCTCGCATGCGCGGCTCGCGCCGCGCTTTTCGCATGCGCGTCTCGGGCGCAGAGCGCGGCTTGCGCCGCGCTCTGCGCAATGCGCAGTACTTTATAATTGCCTAACTGCGATTCGTCTGAAGCGTGACGACGAATCGCACTTAGACAATTATAATATGTGATGTTGTTTGACCCTATTCTAACTAATGTAAAAAGCCAGTGTAATGAGGCTCTGAGATACATTAGTCACATCTATATACTTTGTAGAGCTATGGCTCTAATAAGATGTATTTAGGTGTACAGGTACAACATTCTGAAAACTTACCAAATAAGTTAACTATATTAAACATGTTTTGTGGTTTATTTGTTCCAGACTTAGTCTCTCAGTCCCCCCCCCCCCACACCATCACCAGTTCAGGGTTCAGCATACAATGAATCGATCATAATGGAGCAGTCAAAAGTACTGTTTAGTTCTACTAATTTATCAACAGGGTAGAAAAAAATGATTCCTTCAAACAGGGCCATCTAAATTAGCATCCTCTTATTGAGGATATGTATGTTGTTAAAACAAATGCAAATACTCTTTCAAGCCTATTACAATATAATGTAAATATACAATATAAGGTATATAATATTACACACAATATGCTGGTTGGAGCCTTTTTAAATTATTAGCTTTTTTATTTTTTATTATTATTAGTTTTGGTGGTCAACATTTAATATACCAAAAATATACAAATATGCCAAAGAGTGTTCCATTTAATGTTGCTCAACATTAACAATTTGAAGATTATGGGAATCTTTACTCTCAGTTCCTGGTAAATCAATGGGGAAGAAGTGGAGGCAGTGCCAGATTTTATTTTCCTAGGCTCCAAAGTCTCTTCAGATGGTGACTGCAGTCAAGAAATTAAAAGATGTTTGCTTTTGTAGAGAAAAGCTATGGCACATCTGCATAAGCTATTGAAAAGTAGACATATATCACTATCAACAAAGGTATACATACAGTAGTTAAAACTATGGCATTCACAAGCAAGTGGACGGCAGAGGCGGAGATGGATAGATGAGGTCACTAAAGCAATGAATATGAGCTTCAGGGAGCTCAGAGGGGCAGTGACTGTTAGAAGTCCATGGTGTGCTGAGGTCCATAGGGTTACGGAAGACAACAAAAATTTTTATTTATTCACAGATGGCATTAACAAAGTAATTATTTTAATAAAAACAATATCAGTTAATAGTAACAAAATTAATACCAACATCATCACTGAACTGTACGAAAATATGTTTTTTCTGTAAAAACATGTTCACGAGATTCCTGCATTAACTATGTGTACTTTTGATTAGAAACCTCAGTCTGCATGCCTCTCCTTCTGTGTGTGTATATATATATATATATATATATATATATATATATATATATATATGTGTGTGTCTCTCTATCTGCCTGTTTACTGTATGTAATTGCTTATAGCACTTTCTTTCTTATGTTGTTTTCTCTGTCTATACATCTGTCACTCCTTGTGTGTGTGTTTCTTGTCTTGGAATGGTCTCATGTTATAATATACATATGATCAGTTATCTCTGCCCTGAAGCAGTTCCCAAGCTTCCCTGCTGTAGATAACTACTAGGCCAGGATTTCTTCTCGTCTCATGGTTCTGATAAATGCTTCCTGGTGTCTATCTATGAGTTAAACTATAAATGGTAAATTGCTCTTTCATCTTTGAGTATCACAGGGCCTGTAATTCACATAATTTTATATTTTTATGGTTGTTTTAGGGCTTCCAGGAATGTACTTCTGATGTTCATTACCAGAACTCACCAGACAAACACAGAGATTTGTTTTACATTGTTTATTTACATGACATTTTATTTCTATAGCAACCTGATATTGTTTCGGCCCTCAGGCTGCAGATACTGAGATCATTATACAAACTTGTGTGTTATATTTACTGATCCAGGGCTGTAATCCAGGCCACTACTGTTGTTTTACAACTAAATAATGATAATGACAATGATGATTTTACTGCAGTGCTTGAGGTATTATTTTGTTGCTTTTGTAGAATCACTGAATGATCAAATGTACCAGGCGCTGTATTCCTGTATCTGCCGCTCCTTGCTTCACTTGGCCCACCTGGTAGGGTGTGACATGGAAACACTGACAAGAGAATTACTGAACATGTTTGACAAAGCAAAAGAAGATTATCCAGATACATCAGATACATCTGGACCCCTTGGGAAAATAAGCCAATCTTTGGCAAACACACGCTGTGTAAAGGATTTAGATTTGAGACCATACAATCAGACACAAACATTACGGTAAGGCCCTATATTCATAAAAGAGGTTAATATGGTTGAAGAGAGACTTCACATGTTTGTGCAGTGTGTTACAAACTCCAATTCAAAAACAATATAGCAGAAGGTATTGTTTTCCTAGAGAAAACTTAAGTGATATCAAATAAGGAACCGGGGCTGCACTGAGAAATGGCTACCTCACGACTGATAAACAATACATTTCATGAATTTGGAATAGCGCGTGGTGCTTTAAGTAGAACCTTTTAAAAACATTATTTTAGCTTAATGTTTAAAAACATATATCTAAAATGAAGACAATAAAAATAAGAGATACAAAAAATATCTGGGGGTCCAATTGTGACAAACCCTAAAACTTCTTTCTTTTTGATTTTGTTATATATTTTTTGTAACACCTTCAACAGTTTGCAAACATTTTTTTTGTATGCAAGGCAAGCACACCAAATCTTCTTATACGTCATATAAAGCACACCTCAAATGCACATAAAACTCACATAATAAATCAGAAACATTAGGGGTGAAACATATTTGACATGATAGGAGTTAATTTTGTTAATTTAAACTCCTCTTTTGTGGAGATGAGATCCAGTCCATGAGATTAAAAGTTATTTCTTAAAGGAGACTTATAATCTTGGGACTGATGCAACAAATGTAATACTAGTTTTCTCCGGGTTCTTCCGTTTTAAGAGTTGCAAATATATATATTTTTTTAATTTATGTTGCAGACTTTGATTTTATTGCAATTACTTTCCAAGTTTTGCTCTGATTCAGACTTTTAATATAGTTAAAAAATATGTTAGATACAGGAGGTCCCCGGGTTACAGACAACCTTTCTTACAGACGTTCCGTACTTAAGTACAGGCTCCCTAGCCTTTTTGTATGAGTTTGTTTTCATGTTTGAATTAAGAGAAAGCACAATAGTTTCTGTAACTTATTATTACAGTACAGGAGTATTATTTTTTTTTATTATTACAGAATTACAATGCATTATTATTACCACATATGGGCCAATATAGTATTATTTTTATTATTACAGTATTATACCTACCTGTATATTGTATTTTATCAGCATAATTCAGCAAGAATATACAGCCCTAATTACAGATGATATAGTCGAGACCTATCAGCTTTATTTGACTGTATGGCATGATTCTGAATACATTTGTAAATTGTTCCATGTAAATGTTTAAACTTTATTATCTAGCAAAAGACCCCCTACTCAGCCTATATATTTTTAGAGGGTTTAGAAATCCCATTAAAGAGAGAAGGCGGCACATTTATAATATACAGTATCTTTAAAATATTATACTCTGAAAGCATGTATTTTTAGGTTTGCAGAAAAGGATATGAATTATTAAATTATTATATGTAATTGTATATCTCATCATTTATTTGTGTTGGTGTAATAATTGATTTATTCCATATTAAAGTTAGATGTTTTCTGTCATAGGTTCCAGCTCTTACTGGCATTTAGGATTCCCCAAATTGAGGTAGAGCCACCAGTGGAAGTAGCTGAAGGTGCCCTAAAAGAAATGACTCTTTCCATTTTAAGTGTTTGTGATTCTTTGAGCATGTGTTCTGGAGAAAAAACAGGACAATCCTTCCATGCTGTCATTGCCAAGGATGAGTTACTTCAACATATTCTACATATTACAATGACAGCTATAAATGGTGAGTGTAACCTTGACCCAGAGCTTCTGTACCTAACTTCACTGTTAGTTCATATATATCCAGATGAATTATATCTAGGTAGGTATATGAAAATAAGTATCGATATCTCAAAATTCTTATTTGTGTTACTCTCAATAACAAAAAGTTAAATGACCCACTGAATACCAGCTATTTTCCTTAGCAATCAATCCCTTTATTGGAAAGAGGACCAATAATCCAACAAAATCCCTATGGATTTGATTAGTAAGTGGGACTCTAATAAACGTTGTCAATTAAAATAGTACATCAGAAGGGGGGTAAAGGAAGCTATCTTATTACATAAAAAAATAAACAGTAAATAGTAAACTGAATTATTAAAAACAATGTACATATTATTATGTAGTCCCATATATAGATGGGTATAGCGATAAAAGGCACCTGTAAATAATCTTATCTAAACAGGGTTTTAATATATCTGTAATAAGGTACTTATGTTATTCTGTGGAGATGATTTAACAGAGTGTGTGCAGTATATATTTATTGGGTTTTGTTTGTTAGAGACACAGATTTTTTATATTTTCTTATGTGTTGGTACTAAATGAATTATGATGACACGGTATATGTTTTATCTTTCTAGACTTAAAGCCCATTGTTAAACATCAAGTCTTCAGTCTGAGTTGTTATGACTTTTTGTGGGCAGATAACATGTACAGACAGAGTGAAGAAATCTTAGGTAATAACCCTGGACTAGCTATTATTCACAAGGAAGTAAAAAGATTTTTAGACATCGAGCAAAAAATCCAAGAACATCCAGAGGTGAGAAAATAATCCTTTCTAAGCATGTCCCTAAATGATATGTCCTGTATATTAACACTTCATACGCTACTTAGGTAATAATATTTCTAAATAAGTGTTCACATTTAACATATACAGTAGACTCTCAGTTAACCGGAACTCAAGCAACCAGAACTCTCAAGCAACAACAAAAAAATGGAATACTGTACTTTAAATAAAATGTAATTTTACAGGGCTCAACAAATGCCAGGAGCCAGGTTCTTATGCCACAAAATGCTTACAGGCACCTAGATATCATCCACTGTACGTCTCTGCAATTCAGTTTTACCTGGAAGCAGAGAGGCATGAGTGACTGAGCCAGTGCAGTGTTGGGGTTACATTCCCCGGGTTCAGGAACGCACCCTCCAGCGGAACGTGCCTGTGTGTAAGAGAGGAGTGAAAGCTGCTGCTGCTAGAACAGCCATCACTGACAAATATACTTAGCAGAACATCAATTAAATGTAACCTCCAATTTATTTTTTTTCTGCTCTTACCTTATTCCTGTAATTTCTCCCCTATTCCTACTCATGATCTGTCTTGCTTCTCTCTTATTATCTCATTCTACTCTCCCATGCAGCTGTTGTATCTCACCTACTTCATTAAATCTCCCTCCACTCTTGGCAAAACCTCTTCAAATATGCCAGATCTTTGAAACACCTCCAGTTTATTTAAAGGTCCAGTTACCTCACCATATGTGCTCTTCATGGTGTTAAAGAGCACAAAAATGTATGTTCAAATTATCTATTTCTGTTCTTTAATTACACTTATAACAGTTACAAATGAAAGTTTTATGTTTGTTTACAAACACAGTCACTATACCATTATTCATGACATCTGCCGACAATGGCCATTGTAGCTATGGTTCAGGAATCCTACTGCCCAGCAGTTAACCCACAAGTAACTTATTTAAGAGATTCTAACACTCCTTTCTATGCACAGATGGGTTTATAATGGGTTAACTGTAGTTTTCCTTTGCTCTCTGCACTTGTCTGGCAACTTGCCAGTGACACATGTAAACATACATTTAATTAATAAATATCTCAGTGAAAAAATATGCAAAACCTTTTTAAACATTCTGTTAAGAGATATTTACGTTGGTGTGCTCCCCATTGTACTGAATTAAGTGGCCCTTTAAACCTATCATCAACCACTTGAGAATCTTGTTTTATTAATTAATAGTAACATTTGGTAGCAGAAAAATACCCACAATAAAAAAAGACAAAGGAAATAGATTAATTAAAAATGTACTAAAACATGCATGTAGTTAGGTAGAAGGAGCTTCCTATGTAATTATTTGTATTTGGCCTGTATGACTTTACCATGTTTGTGGCATGTGCCTGTCTTGCTCTCTTAGGTTTTGCAGGTTGGCTGTATTTGTCTTGATTATTCATCAATCAAAGAGACACTAAAAGGATTTGCAGGAAGTTGGAAATCTCACTTTGCAACAATTTTGCATCAACATGTTAAGGTAAAGGTTTCTAGGAAGTATATGTAATAAATACATTTACTCATAATAATTATTGTATTTTTTATCTATTATTATTACTGTGCCAGCATTTTCAGTAGCACTATTTTCAAATTGAAAGAAAGTACAGGTGATACAATTAGCAAATTACAAAGATATAGACACAAGTACGGTAAGTATAAATACAAATAAGACAAATGGGTCAGCAGATAGCTTGGTGCAAACTAGAAGGTAAGGGTGGAGTGGAGGCAGAACGAAGATGGCAGTGATCAAGGCAGTAGGCTGATGCAAATGGAGGTGGTGGTATGTCACACTGAAGGTTTTGTATGTGAGCAATTGTATACATGACCCATGCATGATCCATTCAGGCTAGTTGATGGAATAACTGACACGACAACTTGAGTTGGGAGAAACAACGGGCCACAGCTTTATTTTGACACAATGTAAACAAACAACCGTAACTTATTTAGATGACTAATTTAGTCCTTTCCTTCCGGGGGAGGAGCCCGGCCACGAACAGTGACCTCACGCTTTGAGCCCTGCCCAAAGCCCCAATGCTTATCTTTAAGCACGCCCTGTGAGGTGGGGCCATCGCCCCCCTTAGGCCAGTGGGCCGGGCAACTCACCTCCCGCCGCACAGACATAAATTAACAAAACACAACATACAATAGCCACTTCTCCGAATTCTTTAACCAAAAATATATATATTAATTTCAATATTTCTTATTTATATTACATATATTATATATACTTTTTTTTTTTTTTTTTTTAAAGAATAAACCATAACATCTGTTAACAACAAAATACAGGGTGGGTGGGTGGGATTCCAGTCGGGAGACCGCGCTGCTGTGTTCAATGGCGCGAAACGGGCTTCCGACACGCCCCCCGACGCTCCTGATTGGCTGATAGCCTCACAGGCTCCGCTGGGTCACGTGACGCTACAGGCTGACCCAGGGAGCCTGTGCAGCCTCCGCGTCGTTCAGTATGCCTTTTGAGCATGTTAATACTGTATGTGATAAGGAGGACACTATCCTCAAGGGTATAAGGAGTCTGTTGTACATGTGGAATAGGAGAAGGACAAAGGCTGGGTATTATAGATTTTGTGAGAGGACCATATGTTTGAGCCATGGCTGTGGATGAAAGTGAGGGGGTGTCTGAAGTTATGGGAGCAAGAGTGTCAAAATTTGAAGTGAATATGTCGTACTGTGAGGTGGCAATATCAGTAAAGTGAGGGGGTTTCAAAGGCTTGTGACATGTTTGAAAATTGTAGGTTCTGGGGGAGGGAATTGATGTTTTATTAAAACATTGCATTACATTCATGAGAATATTAAGATTTGCAGTATTAAAAAGAACTAGAGGTGGAAGGAGTAAGCTAGTAGTAAGATCTGTTTGAAATATGACATTTGTCCTAGTATACGTTCTTGTTATTTTACGAATATCAGCAAAACTCTGTGTACTGCAAGTATTTTTGCAAATTAGGTAATTAGATTCGTTCTTAAAGGATTACTGAAATTACCATATGTGCTCTAGACCATCAGCTAGATAGTGGAAAAGCATGGGGAAAAGTTGTTTACATTTTTGAAAATTGATCAAGAATTGTAATTTCAATTATTGCTTATATAGTCCTTGAAGCACTCCCACAAAAATCTATGCTAATAATAAGGCTGAAGTCAAGACTGTAACTGTTACACAACCAATTCTATATATACAAGCTTTTTTCATTGGCAAATCATTGGTTATATATATATATATATATACATATATATATATATATATATATATATATATATATATATATAGTATATATATATATATATATATATATATATATACACACTAACATAGCTAGCGGGGGGCGCGGGGGGCGGAGCGTCCCGGGCATCATGTTAATAGGGGCAGCATGAGCTGTGTGGAGCTGCTCAGCACACATCTCCATGATACACATACAGACCCTGCCACCCAGTCTGGGCCTCTCCCCGTAACCTCCTACATGTGGCCAATGACAGCAGCCCGCATGCACAGAGCTTTCTGCCTCAGCCAGTCCAGAAGGTCCTGAAGCACCATAAGTCATAAACTAGGTACTAACACCAATATGTGCATCTACAAATCTCAGCTGCTTTTTTTAATCACATATAGTACTATCTTTATTTATCCTTCTCTCATCGCTGCAAGTCCTGAAAGGACCATAAATTACAATGAATGTACAGTTGCACATAAACTCATTCATTGTAACTATACAGTTCAACAGTTGTTAATGTATCACAAGACACATGGCATCCCTTCACATAGGTGTTTAATATATGTATTACATCTCAGTCTTGCTGCACTGGTTACTGTTCTCTCCGAATGTATGACTAAGTCAGTAGCAGTGGTAGCTTTCCAACTTGAAGGGGGCCGAAAACAGAGACCTGGTCCCTCCCCTTACATTGACTCCACCCAACAGTATAAACCCCTCCCCTTCACAATATGTTACTACAACATGTATAGACCGTGCCTAGTGACACAGTCTCCACCCACAAAAGTGATCCCGTAGAGAAAGACAGGGATAGAGATAGAGGGGTTGGGAGGGAGTGAAAGAGGTGGATAGAGAGTTAAAGAGAGGGCTAGAGAGAGAGAGAGAGAGGAAGGGAGAGAGAGGAATCGACCAAGAGAGAGGAAGGGATAGATAGAGAGGAAGAGATAAAGAGAGTGGAAGGGATAGAGAGAGAGGAAGGGATTGAGAGAGAGGGAGATAGATAGAAAGTTAGGAATAGAGTCTATGCCTCTTCTTCTATCCCTCTGTCTCCCTCTCTGTCCATCTCTCCTTCTACCCCTCTCCCCCCTTCCTCATCTCCATACCTCTCTATCTATCTCTCTGAGCTTAGGTCTGGTATTTTATGACTGAAACAATAATGATACAAGCAATATACTATGATAGCAACAAATATACTGAGAGAGTAAAACTGCATAAATAAATAATTTGTTAAATGAGCAAATAGATTTTTTAAACAAATAGAGACTAAACAACACGTACAAGGAACATCTTACACCTACAGAAGGACAGGGTGATAATTCACCAACAACAGACGAGAACAAAAAAGTTGCACCCCAAGTTGGTTCTGCATGACTCAATACTGTTTTGTTTCTCCCTCCATTTGAAATATTATTATCTTTAAAAAATACATTTTAATAAATCTATGTGTTTGTAAAGAATATTGAACAAAACATATTCAGTTTATAGGCTACCTTTACATAATTAATTTTAAGTTGCAAAAAACATATTTGAGTGATTAATTAGCATTTATTTCTAATTTTGCTTCTTCACGCCCGTATATATATATATATATATATATATATATATATATATTGTGATCAGGATGGCCGCATATAGCGGTGGTTTTTTAAATCAAAGGCGGATACCTTCTTGGAAGTGCAGCAAATCGGTTTATTTACAGAAAGAAAAATAACAGCGGTAGCCGTAGCTCTGCTTAATACAACGAAAAAATAAATAGCTACTTCTCCGTGAGGTGGGAGAATGCCAACTAGTGGCCAGGTTGAGACAGTCCTTTAAACGTGGGGAGTCTGCCACCTGGTGGTCAGCTTGTAAACAGTCCTTGAACTGGGGAACTGCCCCCCTTGTGGCCAGCTTGTCAACAGTCCTTTAAGCTGGGGAGACTGCCCCCTTGGGGCCAGCATACGATTAGTCCTCGAGACTGGTGTGAGTGCCACCTAGTGGCCAGGATACGAACAGTCTCTTATCTGGTTGAAAATGCCAGCTGGTGGCTAGAAAACAAACAGTCTCTTATTTGGTTGAATATGCCAGCTTGTGGCTAGGAAACAAACAGTCTCTTATTTGGTTGAAAATGCCTTTTCCTCTACAGCTTCTATCTATGGTGGGTGAAGCATAGGGCCCACTCTTCTCTCCCTTATGCTTCACCCCAGGGACCCTTGTCACCCTCTGGGGATGAGGGACTATTACTTTCTCTCAACGCACACTTCTCCCTGGGGCCTTTGTGCTTCTTATCCTCATATGGTGAAAACATGTATCTGTCACCAACCTGTTTATCCCTTGTTGCATCCAGCTTCTTAGGGATGGGGTCTGGAGATAGTCCTTGCTCAGTGGAATATCTCCGATACCACAGAAGTCCTTTCTGTGAACCAACTCTGGAATATAGTAGTCTCTCTCTCAGGCTCTGGTACAATTTCTGCTTCCAGCAGACTGTGTGAACGTACTGCGTTCCTCTATATGTCAGATAGCAAAAAGCGTCCTTCTTTGGCTTGCTTCAGTCTGAGGCCTTCACTCACTGGCTACTCTCTGCTAGGCCAAACAGGGCCTAACTGCAGGGGAATCAATAATCCCTTCACTTACTTGGCTTTACTTGTATTTTCACCTCTGGCGTCTATAGTCGCTCTTTCAGCTCAGTTCTTCCTGTGACTGCAATCAGCACCCTCTTCTCACTGTTGTAGTACTTGCAGTCCCAGTAAATCAAGCTTCACACAGCCCACTGTATTTCCACACAGGAACAGTCTTCACTCTCTGTGGCGTGCTTCTGTCAGCAGCCCACAACCTGCACAGAGCCTAGCCGGCCACACCTCTCTCTCCAGGTCTGCTTTTAGGCTATTAAAGGGCAGTTGCTCCAATTAGGAGTTCTTCAGAAGTTTTAACTCCTTCACTTCTGACAAGAACTCCATACTCCACTTGCTTGTCATACTTCAAAGGAGCAAACGATCACAATATATATATATATATATATATATATATATATATATATATACTGTACACACACATGGTCATTTTACAGAGGTCAGACAAAATGCAGTCCACTGGCGTAGGAACTGTCAACCCACTCCAGTATCTTTGCCATGGAAACCATATGGATAAGCACAACGAGGAACACAGACAGATGTACCTGGTGTGCTGAATCCATGTAGTCACTGACAGTCAGACACAACTGGAGGACAGAACAGCAACAGCAAGACACAGAGAAGGGTTATGGACTCACCTTAGCTCTGCAGCTGCTACTGTCTGGTATAGGACGGGATGGTGACAGGTTACAAGATTGGTGTGTGGAGCAGGGTAGCCAGAAACAATAAGACCATCAGAGTATTGAGAAAACTGAAGCTTTACATGTAGCTCCACTGTGAGCTGGGAATTTTTTTTCAATAAACGTTATTGAGATTGCACCAATGTATTCACTTCCGGGGGACTGTGAGAGCTGCAGTCCCTGTAGAATACAAGACTTTTCCCTCCCTGCCATTCTGATTGGGTGATGCTGCATTTGACAGACAGACTTAGTTCTGTCTGTTAGAACACAGTTCGGGCATAGACATCATTGTTTCTTTTTAATTCTCACATGTACCCTGATCTGTAGTACCAGGCAAGTCACCAGCAGGGGGCTAGATGTGATAAGTCAGTGTCTTTAACTGCAGCACAGAGGGTTTCGAAATTTAAAGTGACAGCAGAAGTTATTAAAAAAACAGAATATTGAACATGATAAAACATTTTTTTATTTGGTTATTATAAAAATTATACAATTAAGTAAGTGATGGGGGGATCAAGTCGGTGCATTAATTTTAGGAGGGCGGTTGCCCATTTGTCCCTATGCACCAGCTGCCCTTGTGTGTTTGTATAACATATCTTTTTGTTTTTTTGCGGTGAGATGCTCTGATTTCTGTGCCTATTTTCATTAAAGTCCACTCAGATAAAATGTAGTTGTATTGTGTTGTATTATAACTTGATGAGATGGCACATAACACACTTGCCACTACTCCACCATACTAACTGAAAGGACCACTACCATTTGGTAAAATATTGGCATGTTTGTATGTATATAAATAACAACAAAGGCAGCTATGCAAGAAACAAACATAAAATATTTTTTTGTGAAAATCTTATATTTAGTTCATTCGGATTGTGTCATGGGGAATTAGACTGCTAGTAAATCTGTAGCTTGAATGGGAGGGTTATCTTATGGGGCTTTACTCTAGCAAAACTGAGTATAAATCGTATCTCTCAGCTTCTAATCCTTTTACAAGCAAAGACAAGATGTCTGTCATTAAGCCAACGATGAATACAATAGTTCAGATTTAAAGACTGTATTTATCTATTTTAAATTGTGTAAAAACATTATGCACAATATCAAGTAACATTTTTCAAAATAGCATTCTATAAAACTTCAGAGGCATTCATGTTAATGTACTGTATTTATTTGCACTTGCATTAATATTGTAGAGGGAGAGAGGTATCATCAAATGGCAAACTTTTCACTGCCAAAGGAACCTGCATTTTACTATATTGCATTGTGTTGATTGCCATTCTGCAATGTTTGTTTGTTATTAAGTTTGCAATACATATCTCTATTCCTGATTGATATCCATATTTACCTACAGGACAAACTTGAAAGTGCTTTGCAATATCGTGAGACTGTATGGCAACAGCTTACAATACCAGTGGAAAGTCTGGAGCAGTTAAATTCCTGTCTAACACTTCTAGAAGAAATTCAAGACATGGAAAATAAAATTGATGAAGTATATAAACCAATTGAAGATATGTATGAACAACTTAGGTAGGTATGCCTGGAAATCAACTATTACAAACATGGCTTACAGTATACAGTGTTTGTTTGTTTTTTATATACATTTTTTTACAATAAATACATATCACAAAACATTACAGACATTAATTGTTTGTACAGTTTTCATGTTTTGATAATTTTCTAAAAATCTGTTGTATTAATTATACATCAAATGTTTATATTTTTCTTGGTCAAGAAAAAGAATTACTGTTTATAATCTAGTTAGTTATCTCGCTATTCATATATGTACTTTTTAATAGTAGCTAACACATATAGTATAATCAATCATTTTCATTGGTTCATGTAAATTCTTTTCTAGTTTTTTAATGTCCAAAGAGGTTGTTCTATCATATATTATCAACACATTTTATATTATTGCTAAACTGTTAAAAACACAAATAAAATGTTGGATCTGAGATAGGGTTGGATGGAGCGAAGCAAGAGTCTCGTCTTTTAAGCCAATGCGAAGATCTCATATGGAGGCTCTTTGGGGAAATATATTGTAAATATAGTTAACCCATAATTTCCATTTGGAAACAGAAGTTGTAATTACTAAGAGATAATTGTTGACCTATTTCTCACAACAGTTGTTCTTAACATGCTTTTGCTTTGTGACAAACTTGTCTAATCAAATGTAGTAATGTTGTTAAATACTGTGAAAACTGATGTATCCTAAAGTTAAATTAAATAATATAGCTGCTTCTTTTCAGGATTGAGTTTGTTCTCAATCAATATTGTTTTTACTAACCTAAATGCATATTATCAGCCTTATTAAATTGCAATTCAGCAAATCTAAAGGGCTCTATATAAGCACATAGCACATTTTTTTTACAGAACTTTTTAGTTAGTGAAGACCTTGCTTTTGGATAGAAGTTCACTAACTAAAAACTTCTGTAAAAAAGATATGCTATGTACTTATATAGAGCCCTTTAGATTTTCCCGAATTGCAATTTAATAAGGCTGTATGTTTTTCCTAAAATACAAGTCTATGTTAGGAATGGTAAGTTCCAAATATTATATATCCTTACTTTTATCAATAATCACCTCTTAAAGACCCTCTATCCCAAGGGTGTCAAATTCAGTTTTTTGAAAGCCAGGGCACAGTTGTATTAATAAAAAGACTTAATATGAGATATTTCTAAATCACAGCCTGTTACTGGTCCTTGAGGATGGTAATTTGACACCGCTATAAGTGTATGTCCCATCAAACTAATTATGAAATACTTTCCTAGGAGGATTAGGGGACAGCTGAGTCAAATGTATTTCAAGAAGATGAGTATGCTTAGGATGTAGGTTTATTCAGTGACACAGCTGGACTCCATTCTCTATAGAGTACTAAGTTGCAGGAATATATCATATATCACTTATCTTATGGGATATCCGAGATCTTTAAATTGTATGAGAGTCTTACAGTCAATAATCTGTTTTATTGTCAGTTACAAGGCTCCCTAGAACCTATAGCACTAGGTAGTTATTGGATTTATTCTTACTGTGAGTTGTTTTAGCGAGTAATGCTCAAGCTTTAAGCACCCTTAATGCAAAGTGTAGTCCATCAGTAAAATCATATATTAAGAAAGCATGTACGGTTAATTTTAGGGACAAATATGTGCCTTGAGTTATTGATAATGTCTGAGGATACTCTCTCTACCACTGTTTATCTTTAATGAGACACACTCTTGCACTCAAACAGAAAATGCAAGGGATTTATGGAGTGACATATAAGCAATTCTTAAGATGTAACTAACATAATTGCCAAATTCAAATGTTTCTTTATTTACAAACATTGGCAAACCATGTCTGCACATCTGTAAGAAAGCTGTTCTTCAACAACCTCACATTATTTTCTTTCTCACAGATTTTATCAACTGCGCATACCAAGGGAGGAGGTGACTGAAGTTACAAATCTGAGATCTAAATGGACAGAGTTATTGAATCTTTCTTTTGTTGTAAGTACCATGCCTATCAATATATTTGTTTCTATTTTTATTGTTTACTCCATGAATCGATTAAAATACATCAGTGAGAGCTCTTCCAGACCTGAACTTCAACCACTGTGTTCTTTATTACTGTGTATTACATATTATAATTTCAATGTGTTCATCATCATTTCCATATTCCTACCTAACATAGCAAATGCGTTTTATTTATTTGTAGTTACCTTTAAATATTTATAATATTCATTGTCTTTAAAATTATATTATTAGCCATCATAAGGGCCGGACAATCAGCTGAACATTTTAACTGTTTCTATGATTATTTATTTATTATTTGCAGGTTAAAGAAACATTGCTAAAGGAGAAAGAAGATATATTTAAGCAGGAGCTTGATAAACAAGTTAAAGTAAGCCTAACATAGACATACAGAATGCTTTGCACATTTTTTTTGCTGCTTTGAAGAGTATATAGTGCATGTAATAGCACTGTTCTGAATGCTTAATTAACACCTAATGACAATTGTCCTGTGTCCATCGTGTAACATTTGTGCCTGTCTCTCAGAGTTTTGTTGTAGAAGTGATCCAGTTCCGTAACAGTTTTGATACACAAGGACCAGCGGCTCCTGGTGTCAGGCCAGAAGAAGCTGTTGCTCGGTTGCATGATTTCAAAGAAAGGCAAGTACAGAATTTACAAAGATACAGTGGCGTAAGCTCTCTGCAGTGTGGTCCGTCGTTTCTCAAATATTCCAGGTTCCATAAAAAGTGTAATACATTTTTGATAGATATCCAGGTAGATTATTTATTGCACTGTGTACACAGTCACTTCTCACAGCAAAGGTTGCTTATAGAGATTTCTGGCCCCATACTACATCACAGAGAATACTATACCCAAAATGAGGTATTACTTATACATACTGAGAAAGGAGCTGAAGTATCACACTACAGCAAAATAGTCAAAATAATAGAAATTAGCAAAACCATGATATTATGTGCCAAGCCTAACAATGGCAAATTAATGTTGTTACAGATAGATAAATAACTTATGGCAGTACCTAGTTAAGATTAGAAACATTATCAACATGGTGGTTAGGCATATAAAATGGAGGCCAATATACAGAATGGTTGAAAGCATACAAAATGGTGGAAGAATTTCCTTCAAAGTACTTGAAGAGAATAATGTCTACTCTAGTTTACTTTATCCATTTTCAATATTAACCATAAAAGTCTCTTTGATTGTTTTCCTGCAAGAAAATAGCAGTGTGCATATTTAAAGGTATATGCAAGTGAGCTGGGTTATGAACGCATCTGATAGACGGAAATTAGTAGTGTATGATTACATTTATTTGCATGCACTATGTTTTTTTTTAGCTTTGCATAAAAAAAACTGTTACAGGTGATGTTTACACCCCCAGGATTGAGCTAGGCTCCTGAAAGGGTTCATTTTTGTAAAAATGTACCTTGTCTCTGTGAGCATGCTCAGCTTTGCAGACATTCAGCAATGTTGTATGCTGCTTGCTAGATGAGGCTGCAACACTCGGTCCTTAAAGGACCATAAATCGACATTCAAGTAAAAATGCTTGAGCAGTTACACGGTTGTTCTTTAGACATACACCCTCTCCTTGATAAATTCGGACAAATTATAATTGTACTGAAACCAAACATTTCGGCTTCTTCTTCCTATTATTCTAATTTGTCTTTTAGGTGAATGAGCATTTATGGTCTTGCAATGACCTGCACATTTTTCTGGTCATCTGTCTCTGTGTGAGTGCATGTGTCTCAGTGTGAGTGAGTCAATGCAATTCACTGGGGCTGGGAGAGATCTCAGGGGCAATTCACCTGGGCTGGGGGAGGTAATGGTGCAATTCACTGGGGCTGGGAGAAATCACAGGGGCTATTCACTGGGACTGTTGGAGATAAAGGGGGGATCACTGGGGCTCAGGGGGTTACAGTGGCAAATCACTGGGGCTGGGGGTAGTTTCACCTGTGATATATATATAAAACAATCAGTGAATGAAGGGACACAGACCTTGTTCTGGGTATTACAGAAATCTAAAGAAAAGCTCAATTCTCAGGCCAAAAAGATACAATGTATTATATATGCTAATTTTTGCTGGGATTTTCAGGCAGTATCAACATTGATAGAAAACAGTTTGCAAATGCAGAGGAACCAACATATTATATAAAGTTATATCCACAGAGGATTTTTTTCTTTATTGTCTCTTGTGACTCTCTGAGTAATCAATTTTATTGTAAAAGAAAATAAAGCATTAAAAAGCCCAATTATTCCAATGTTGTACCCAGGACACATCATATCAGCTTGCAAAAGCATGTGTTTTTTCCATTGTATATATTTTTAGAGCACTGAATAATATCTGTAATAATATTTCACAGATACCAATAAAATGCTTCCCAGAGCAGCACATTCATCAGTCCAATAAAAAGTATACCTTATCACTTGATAAATCTGGGACCTTTTCTTTGTGTGTATGCCCCCAGAATTCTTAGAGTAAATTAATAATTCTAACTGATGCAATTTTTAACCATTTCTTGGATGCAATATGTGTACCACTAGAATAAATTACTTTATGTATTGAACTTCAAGTTATTTTAAATGAAAAATGTACATTATTTGAGGAATTACCTAATATTGTTTCACTCAG
The DNA here is from genome assembly GCA_027410445.1 of Discoglossus pictus. Taxonomy (NCBI): domain Eukaryota; kingdom Metazoa; phylum Chordata; class Amphibia; order Anura; family Alytidae; genus Discoglossus; species Discoglossus pictus. The sequence goes on along the minus strand of CM050165.1, from coordinate 269,320,154 downwards.
TATAAATTGCACATGCCAGCAAAACTTTGTGTATCAAAATTTAGAAAGAACATGGTTTCTGATGAACTGAATCTTACTGCAATTGACTGTTTAGCCCTTGCAATATTATGATGTAATCTATTTTATGATCACACACTATGTTGCTGTTTTACAGATTCCAGGTTTATGATGCCAAAAGAAAAACATTGAATTCGGTCCAAAGGCTTTACAACATTGTTCCAAAGACATTTCTAGAGTTAGACAGGACTGGAAAGGTACAGTAGAGAAGAAGTAGTGAAATGTACTGTAATGATAAAACATCACATTGTAGCGGAGCATGCTATCTATAAGATGACAGATATTGTCATGCTTGCCCAGTTCTAAGTGATTATTGATTCTAATAGTTAAGTAGTAGTGGAAATACATAATACATTCTCCAACCATGTGAAGAAAATAATGTCCCACACCAGACATTATGTACATAAAAAGACAAAAAAACAACCAGAACATGTGGCAACATTCATAAAAACATCAACTATCCTCAAACACTTTCAGCCCTCTCTCTCAGGAGTCAATCAATGACGTTCCTAATATCATAAAATAAAAATGTCCCTTATTTATCCAATTCCATATAAGAATCCCATATCTGCCATTTCTTTTCCAAGTTTCTACTCATCATAATCTCACTTGTTCTTTCTAAGTCTCTATGTCTCATCATAAAGAGGCAAACCTCCCTTAAGGTTAGAACCCTTGTCCCTTTCCAATTTTTAACTATTAACCATTTGGCTACTAATAAACTGTAGGAAATTATCAACCTATTAGACCATGGTATTTTGTCTTCAAATATGTGAAACAAAACTAATTTAGGATCCACTTTCAAAACTGCTTCCGTCATTTTATTTAACTGTGCCATTTTATGACCCTCACCATACATTTACCATTTACTAAACGGTTATAGGAATATTTAAACATGCAGAACGATCTACTAAATCAAAAATAACATTTAGTTCTGTCTGTATTTGTAGGATTTGCAGCTACTTGGGACCCTATATATCCTGTTCCAGAAATTCATTGACTTTGACCAGAGATTCCGGAACACTCTATGGGCAGAAGTTGACCTGACATCAAGTAATAAAGAGGTATATAAACATATATGGTTTTAGTCTATGTTATATATCACAAGCAGCAATAAAGAAACAAAATCCAGTAAGACTTGTTATGTTCTTACAGGCTAAGTTACAAAAAGAATAATTATAAGCTACTGTTTTACTTTGCACAGATTGAGCAATATTGTTCCGAATGCCTGGTTTGGAATGATAAACTGAAGGACTGGGATGCATACAATGAAATGGCTCGAGATATAACATTTTACGAAGACATCTTCCCTCTATTGCATGAGCTGAGTTCTAAGGTATGATTTTTCACAGAGATGTAGTGTAGCTTTGTTGTAGTAGGTGATAAGTTCAAGATGACCAATGGAAAAGTATTCTAAAGAAACAGTAAAGAATCACTTTAACACTGAAAATAGTTCTATAAATTCAGAACAACACACAAGGATATATAAACATAATATTCATATATATGTTTCAATATCAATATTCACAGTCCCCAATGGTTAAAATATCCTTAGACAAAACAGTCCTTCATCACAGTAAGTGACTGTGGTCGGGTACCTCTCTTGCGGCAAAGGTAGCTGACGGATTTGCTTATGGCTACGTAAATCTTAGCCTACTTAGAAGGCCAGATTGTCATCATAAAATAAAAGGTGGGACCTTGGACATGGGCATGAATGCTGCTTAGTAGATAAGGGGCGAATTATACAATGTAGAGCTTGTTGAAAGCCATGTGTTGATTAAAAAAATATGTGTCCTTGGATATGGGCAAGGTTGCTGCAGATATGGAACGAATCTGCTATGAGGGCTTGTTGAAAGCCACACGATGATGAATAAAGGTGTGTCCTTGGATATGGGCAAGGGAGCTGCTTAGTATATATGGACTGAAATCTGCAATGTAGTGCTTGGTGAAAGCCAAAAAGCAGTAACTTGGCCATGGCCAAGGCTGCTGCTTGGCAGATGGGGGCCAAAAAGCTGAAAAGTCAAATATTGGGAATCACAGAGAAACACCCTCCAAACACAGACTCAAAAGGGAACTGAGGTGTGCAAGGAAGCAACGGGCCAGAAGAACTTATGAAGGGTGAAGGAGGGCCCCTCCCACAACCCCCAGGCTACACTTGGGTATTTATAAAATCTTTAGACTAATTGTCCTCATCCAATTAATGAATAAATGAATACATTTTTAGGAGTCCAAATCAGATTACTCCCATCTGAATATAATGTCAAGAATAAAAAGACTCCCTGGTAGTTTTGCAACTTGACAAAAAAGAAGAGAATATCCACTTTATCCTCTTCCACAAATGACAATTTCTGGATTTAGAATTAGCAAAAGCACTAACAAATGCCATTGAATACATCAATTTACTCACTATATAAAAGAATACAGATAAAAGAATTGTGCTCGCAATCTTTGACCTGAAAAAGTTATGACATGTTATTAGTATTCAGTCTGACGCAAAGTCCAATGACAGTCCCACCATAATCATATTACTTTCATCATAAATAACTCCCTGATCCTTTTATAGTTGTAAAATGTAAAATGACTGTATAATCCATGGTTTAATATAAAGATATAGACACTATCAATAGTAACTAACCTATTGTATTACATTATTAGTAAGTAGAAATGTGTACTAGTTGATTTTTTTATTGTAGAACAATATATATATACTAACTACTTGCCCGTCAAAAAAGGTGGGGAAAAAAAGTTAAGACTGTCAATGCTGTTTGCCACTCAATGTGAGCACTTTCGGCACTCATCTCGTGGCTCACAATGAGCGCCTTTAGCGATCATTGCGGGTCTCTCCCCCGTCAACCTCCTCCCTTGTCTATCATTTGCCCCCTCCTCTCCCTCCCTTGTGGCTCCTTTCCCTCCGCCTCTACCTCCAGTGTGTCTCCTTTCCTCCCTCCTCTCCCTCCCCTGTGTCTCCTTTACCCCTCCCCTATGTTCCCCCCTCTCCCTCCCCTGTGTCTCTTTCCCCCTCTCCCTCCCCTGTGTCTGTTCCCCCCCTCCCCTGTGTCTCTTCCCCCCTCCCCTGGCTCTCTTTCCCCCTCTCTCCGGTGTCTCTTTCCCTTCCTCCTACCCCCTCCCTCCCATGTGTCTCTTCCCCCCCTCTCCCTTCCCCTGTGACTCTCCCCCCTCTGTCTTCTCGCCCCTCCCTCCCCTGTGTCTCTTTTCAGCCCTCTCCCTCTTATATCACTTTTTCCCCCTCTCTCCCTCCCCTGTGTCTCTTCCCCCCTCTCCCTCTCCTGTGTCTCTTAACCCCCCTCTTCCTCCACCCCTCTTTCCCCCCTTATCCTCCTCCTCCTTCCCTCTTATTCTCCTCCTCCCTTTCCCTTATGCTTCTCCTTCCCATCCTCCTCCCTTTCCCCCTCTTTTACTATCATGCGATGACCTCCTCCTTCTGCAGAGAGGCTTGTGGCTGTGTCCGAACCGGCTTATGCTAATGGCGTGACGCGCATGTGACTTCACGTCATTAGCATATGCTGGTGGGATTCACAATGGAGGAGGAGGAGGATGAGAGAAAGGGAGGAGGAGCATAAGGAGGGAGGCAACACAATGGGTCTCTCGATGAGCGCCTATGGCGCTCATTGCAGCCCAGTTACTGGGGGTGTTGAGAGACCTGGGGGCCTTGCGATGCAGCCCCCGTTTGTGTCAGATGTTGGTAACGCCAACTGCTCGCCTCGCTTTGACTAACATAGCAAACGTTACCAACATTGCAAGATCCACAACTATATATGTGATTGGTTGAAATATTGGATTATAGTAGATAAAATACATATCCCCAAATACAAACAACACTCCACTTTAAAAAAAAAAATTGTTGATAGATAGATATAAAACACTTTATTGATACTGCAAAAATACACTATTGTCGCTACTTTAAAAGAGTGCCAGATCTGAAATTTACATGGAATGTATGAAGTATAAAAAGGCTGCTGCTTTGCATTAGCTTTTATGGTTTAATATGGCAGGCAAGTATTGTGCAATAGATGGGGTCTACATACCATAAGGCAAAATTGAGTGATCAATATTACAATCAGTGACAGGACTTTCCATAGTGATTCCCAAAGGACATCTCAGTTAGCAATAAGTATGCTCTACAGTTTCCACAGATCTCTTAACTGCAATTAACCCTGTTCTCATATGTCAGGTCATTCCTCTTCATTTCTCACATAACTGATTTTATGGAGTAATAACCTACATTTTTCTCCAGATAAAACAAAAAGGGTGTTTTACACCCTAAGTCTAAGAATGTTTTGTATAACACGTAATTGTAAAGGTGAAGAAAAACTGAATTTAAGATATGTAGTTAATGCTGTTTCTTTATATAAAAACATTTACATTTACCTAATAGTTTTTTCCAAGAAAACTATAAATATGGGTAATGTCATGATACCTTTTATGGATCACAGTTGTGACTTTCTAAGTGTACTAATGAATAATTACCAAACACTGTCCCTTCGTAAATCACTACCGCTTTCATATCATCCTTCCCTTCTCATGCCACTATTGTCTAACATGACACACACTGCCCCAACTCCCAGTGACACACTTAACTGGCATTTTTAACATACACTAGCTGAGACTCACAGCTATAAATGCATTCTGTAATATATTCTGTCCTGGCAAAAAGAAATACACAATATACAAACATGATTTTAATATGTTTCAAACTTACTCCAAAGCTCTATCATAATGATGATCCAAATGTTTCCTTCTCAGCCAATTGCACATTATATCCCAGGATGTTTTCTCTCTATTGCACTGATTGATTGAGAAGACTTTCTTACTATATTATACAACTAAGAGGAAACATTTGTACCTGACTTAATTTTGGCGAGCAAAGCTGGTGTAATGTTAGAATATTTTCAAAAGCATTTTTGTCTAATTTATTACTAATTTAACAGTAGATATTTTAGGTGGGTGGTATAATATCCCAACTTAAGAAACTACCACATGCTTTTGTATATTATTTTGTATATTCCTTTGTCATTATTTTTCTAGTACTGAATAAATGGGGGTTATAATGAACCTATTGTGTGCCATTTTTATACATTTTAATGAGCTATGTATTTTGCTCATTATTGAAACATCTTTCTAATGTGGGTTGAATATATTTTTGGCTGTAATTGTGGAAATGTTTTGTCACTTTTATAATTTCCATAGATTTTAAAAAAATCATAAAGCTAATGATTTTACCATGTGTTAAAACCTTTGGGTCCAACTTGTTAAGTATATATAACGGCAGTGTATCTACATTCTGAACCTATGGGTCTGAATAGGGGTCTTGAGCCCTGTGCAACTTATTTGAAATGTATTAGTGCACTGACCCATTTCAATTCATTTTAATTTCAGTTTATAGTGTCTGAAAAAAATTATTTGCATGAAAAAATTCCAAAGTAAAAAGTTAAACCGTTAGCCTGAAGTTTGCTGAATTTCTTGCATTTGCAAAGAGCTTTCTCTCAATGTTGACACCCCCAAAAATTCTCAGGGATAATTAGCATATCTTATACAATGTTTCTTTTTTGCCTGGGGATTGTGCAGGCATGCTCAGTTATCACCTGAAGTCTGCCCTACTGTGGGAAGTCACATGATTTCAGACACTTTCCTTTAGCCTATCAGCATGCACATGTGCTGCATATTGGATATCTCATTCAAAATTAGATATCCAATATGCAAATCTCAGTTGCTCGGGGTGTCTACATCACCCCAGAGCATTCTTTTCTTTTCTGCAAAAAATGTTTGCATTTTTTCATGCAAACATTTTTTGCTAGGTGGGTTATGATGCATTCTACATGATGCATTCATAACCCACCTCACTTTCATATGCCTTTAAGGCATTGAACAATAATAGAGCAAAAATCATCCATGGGAACGATTGCTGTGTGTTACGATACTCCCGACAACTGGTTGTACAATATGACATATATCTGAGTTTCTGTTTTGTATCTAGGAAATCAGGAATCGCCACTGGCTGCAAGTTATGACAGCAACAGGAAGCTCATTCCCTCTTGAAGCCAATGTGTTTAAAGTTTCTCACCTTCTGGATATTGGACTCTTAAAGTAAGTGGCACTTTTATGTGCATTATTTCATTATTTGTGGCTGTGCAGTGCATTTGCTGTATTGATACCTCTAACTTGATGTTGAGATAATAAACTAGATTAATAAATCATAATCCATTTAGCTAGCTTTAAAAAAGAAAACACACTTTTTTGCAGACTAAGTATTAAGTTTACACCTGCGTGATGCTGTCCTTAAAGGGCCACTGTAACAATTCAGCTTTCACTTTATTATATTTAAATAGAGTTGATCTTTTGTTGAAACAATTGATGTTTCCACCTCCCTTAGGCTGAGCTCCTCCCTTCTTTTTTCATACTGTGAAAGAATATTGATCACATATCCCTAATCTCTGCCACCAAATCTGGGCAACAGCGAGTCAGCTGCAGGTGACTGTGCTCCATACTCCTCCAGAGTTTGTAACAGATGGGTGGAGATCCAGTCTAAATATGAGGGAAACCAGCCATTATCAGTCTTCTCAGAACAGATCAAATTTGTGTATATTTATTTATATATAGTAAATAAATAGTACATCTGTGTTCACATTTGAATGTCTAAAACAAGTTAAAAACCTGCTTCCAGCTCAGAATTCTGAGAAAAACTGTTATTATACTGCATTCTGGGAAGCTGAGCAGGGACATGCAAATGTGCCCACAAATGCCTCGCTCTTCAATCCATAAACCATTTCAAACATGGCTTTCTTTAAGCTTATGGCTGCTGTATTACACAGCTTTTATGTGAAGCCTCGGTAAGATCATACACAAGCTGGGAATCCTATCCACGTACAGCTGTTTTAAGCTTACTGGCTATCATCAGCATTGAGCGGGACCCCAGCTTGTGTTGTGGACCTTATGAGTAAGTAGTTCACCACAACAATCATTTAATAAGATATGGTGGGCAAAATAGCGATAGAAGCCCTCCACCGTACAGTAGTACAGTAAAAAAATAGCACATCTGTTTTCACATTTGAATGTCTAAAACAAGTTAAAAAACCTGCTTCCAGCTCAGAGTTCCGAGAAAAACTGTTATTATACTGCATTCTGGGAAGCTAAGCTGGGACATACAAAGGTGCCCACAAATACATGTACCATTTTCATAGTTTTGTATGTCAAGTTTATATACCATTTGACCACATAGTAGTCCAGTGAGAGGTTTTGGACCCTGAAACACCTGGTATAAGGACTTGTGTGCTTCGTTTGGATCATTTTGTGGTATTGGGGATCTATCCATACTTTTGCAGCCCAAATAGACTCAAGTGGTTTGGCAAACACTGGTATAAACCATAAATTCACCATGCAGTGCACACTGCCATGTGGGGTTTGCATTTACTACCTGTGAATTTCTAATGCAGCTAAAGCACTGGGAACAAATATATTTCTCGTTGCCAGTAATTCATAACTTAACTTCCTTTAGAATTACCAAATGATAAATATTTTAGGGGAACATTTTAGAAGTAATGTGAGAAAGTACTACTTCACTGAAAAGGTGATATGTTAATGGATTTAAAAAAAGATTAATACAGTATCCAGATATGCTTGGCATATAAACAGAGCTATCCTGAACACAGGACAATGCCAATGACCAAATAAGGTGAAGTTTTAAGACAGAAAATATGGTCAGACTAGATGGTAAAATTATAAATAGAATGTCTAGCCACATTTAAAACTAAATTATTTATTCAGATTCTAATCAATTACAAGCACACACTTTTCCATAAAATGTTTTCATTTTTTGATAACAAAAACCATTTGTCTAATAAATGTACCTTATGATAATATTTTTAGCATTATATATTGGTTACACATTTTCTATCATTTGCTTTACTTGTTCTTTGAACATATTTTTGTGATGTGAATAACTAACCTTGATAATTGGCAAAATATTTTTAGAAAGTAAAAAAAAACAGTCTTTAAATATTTATCTCATGCAATTATTTCCTTCTGTCGGTTTACATTTCTTATTCTGACCTCCTTCTTTTTACTGCTTTCTCAGCAATAACGTGTCCTTGTAGTTTAAAAAGATATCCTTTAGTCCTGTCAAAGGAATTGAGATTTTTAGTTGACACATTTCCATTGTGGAAGGTTTCCTGTCACCAGTAGAAGCAAATAAGCAGAGGCCAAAATGGTGGCTTTCATTGTACCAAATTGTATGTAATTAGTGATAAATTAAAGTGTGTACTATTTTCTTTTCTTCTTTCTAAAACACATTGCCATTTATCCAAAAATGTCTTAAAAATAGTATATTACAGTGGTCTTATTTGTCCATTACATAATTCATAGGTTATAGTCTCTTGCACGTAGTGACAACCAGCAAACACAAATCGCATACAGACCTACAAACAGACACCACAATACTAAAAATACTGATAAAAACACAGAATTTGTGTTGATGTTAAACTGGAGGAGCCTTGTGAGCTCTTTGGGTTACTCGCTGCCTTGTGTCCTCCAACCTATCAGACCCTCTTGAGTCACCATTTATCTACTTACTTGTACAGGGTTTAATAAACAATTGTATTTTATATTAAAACTGTTTTATATTTTACAAACATCAGTGAACTGTGTGTCTGTTTTACTGGTTTGTAGATTTCAAGATGAGATCATTTCCATAACAAAAGCAGCAAAAAAGGAGATGGAACTGGAGATAAAAATGAGAAAAGTTGAAGAAGAATGGTCCGAACAGGTAAGCCTTGTGGATTCACAATGAATGGCACAAAGATAATAGTTTCATGTTTGGAAAGAGATTTCCAATATCATTTAACTGACACTGGTTTTCAGTATATTCGCCTGTTTATGGTGTTTTCAGAACAATAATCAATGAGAATTATTTTGTCGGTGATATCTAAATCTGTACCCAGAAGTGGAAATTACTCAGGTACCTGGGAACCAGTGCTCCAAAACTTATACAGCTGGCTCTTATTTTTTTTTTCCAAATTATATTGCATCTCTGTGATGACCTTCCTTCCAGGCTCCTAGAAAATAGCATGTCTGGCTCCTAAAAAAAACCTTCCTAAATTTTAGACATATTTTTTTACCCCAGTCTATATATTTCACGTATATATTAGCAAAGGAGACATCAATCTCAGATATCTTGCTTAACCTTCCCATTAAATACATTTTTCATTGATTAGTGTGGTTATGGTGGATTTGCACAGATTCCATAATCTGTCATTGTGACCTCTCATATTGCATTATTATTGTTACTTTAGGAAACACTGTGCATGTATTTTGCAATAGTCAGACTTCTCCAAATCTATTCTAGGAAATACAATGCTTTCAGAAATGCACAGATACATTTTACATTACAAAAAGTCTCTGATTTTTTTCCAGTTGTAAAATTAAGTAAGCAATTCCTTTATTATTTGCCAGTGATGTTGGAATGGATGTTTTCCTGTGGGAAATGGCAATATATTAATATTAAAATTATTCTTTATTTATAGCTTACAGTAAGCAAATAATACATTTATATGCACAGCTAAATGTCTAAAACATGCCAGGAAAAATGCTTGCAGCTCAGATTCCCAGGAAATACAATATAACCACTCCAAACCAAAATGTGGGCACAAACTGTAAAGGGAACAATGATTTGGATCTAAAAGTGAAAGCACTATGTGATCTAACTTCCATGACCCTGACCAGATTTCCATGAAATATTGCAGTTTCTTTTTTTTTTTTTAACTGGAATCAGATTTTCATGCATATTTAAGTAAACTATTTGCTTGCCATATTTTGTCTTTTGGTGGGACCTTTAATTGTTTCACCTACTTGAAGCAAATTCATTTCTGGTATACAAAGTAACAAACATATTCTGTAGCAGAATACAGAGGAGTACAATATATGTACAAGACAAATGATGATGTATATTTATGTACATAAATAAGCGTATACTGTAAGGAAATGATGGTAGAAGATTGAGGCAAAGGTTGAAGAGATAATCTGGGTAAATTAAATGGTCACAAGTCTGTGTCTATCAAGCACTTGGATAAAGTCTTAGAGTAGACCATGTAGATGGGATTAATTAGATCTTCTAACAGAAGAAAGAACATGACCTTCCTCATTGGTGGCAAGAAAAAATAATCAATTTCCATCACCCTCCTAGTGCTGGAATCCTATTTAGTAGGAATCAAATGCTGCCAAAAACTGAAAGACTGTCAAACCAGGGTATGACCAGCTTGAGGTGGTATATATAGTCTTGCATGTCCTTATAAATACATTTGCAGAACTATCTACACACAATTTGTGAATAATATACTATGGGGCACTTTCAATTCCTCGATCACTGTAGGCAGTATGTCTGCGGGTGTGTTGCGGGCTCCTGTTTGTGTCCAATTGCGATGCTATTCAATTGCTCACGCCTGCAAGTTACTGTCCCAAAGCCGAAACCGTAAACCATGCACTGGTTCGGAGCAGTTCAGGGTGGGAACATGATCAGTTAAGCAAGCCCGTAACCTTCCATTTTGAATCAACCAATAGAAAATGAGACTGTTATTATTATGGCAGTAAAACATGGAGGTTACATGTCAATCAATTTGGTTCGAGGGTCCTATATGCAATCAGACTCACAAACAAGCAAAATAAAGAATTATGAAAATGATTGCCAATACTGTTCTAGTCCATGTGGGTGGCCTGATATGTATTAACTCATGATACCCGAGATCGATTTAATCCCAAAATGAAACATAAAAATAAATCTTATATACTGCCGATTTCCGGCCTTGAGACTGTTGTGCAATTAATTCTAATGTGTTTTATTATTTTAACATTAGTTTTAATTTAATTGGTGTTGTGAGAAAACATTAATATCTAAATAGCTCCAAACACAAAAGCTAAATACCCATGTTTGACAGAATGGAGGTTGTGATAGATCCATCAGATCATTCCTATAGCATTCAGTTTTAAAACCATCTTATTTACAAGGATTTGATTGTTGACTTTATAAACACACATTTCTTGGACTAACAATTGGTGAATTAGATTCTCCAGCCCTTTACCTGTTGCTTACACTGACCATTTTAATAACTTGTATCCAACTATTATTTATCTGTATGTTATTTCCTCAGGTGCTCAGTTTTAAGCCTTACAAGAATAGGGGTCCAGTATTCCTGGTGAAAGATGATTCTCTTCGGCTGCTTGAAGGGCTTGAAGATGCCCAGGTGCTTCTTGCACAAATGCTGATGTCAAAGGAAATTGACCCTCTAAGAGAAGAAGCAACAACTTGGGCAGAGAAACTGAAGCGAGTGGGTGATGTGCTGGAACTCTGGATAAAAGTACAAGACCTTTGGCAACATCTGGAGGAAATCTTCAGCAACTCTGCCATCATCAAGGTGATTTATAATATAACTTGGAAACAACTATGTGCGGAAGGATGTTTAAAATGATTAACTCACCAGTAATATATAAAAATGTATTCTTTTTACAAGCTGAAAGGAGCAGAGGAATGTGAAACTGAAAAGAAAAATATTTTTGAAGCACTATTTAGTATGAAACTCCTAGAAAGTTATAGGTATCACTTTACAGTTACAGCACATGGAAATAAATAGATGAGCAGTAATAGAAGTAACACATGTGGAAAAAAGTGATCACTGCCCCATGGAGCTTAGTATTTTATTTAGCGAAATGAAAGATTAACATCTGCGTTATATAAGTGTATAATAAAGTGTAATTATTTTTATGAACAAAGAACTCATCAATGCAACGTTATTTATGGCACATTGGAACATTTATATAAACTATTGAATTTTTATACAGATTCTTAGAGTAGAAATGTTGCTATATACTCATAGACCTACCGTCATTTTATTCATTAAAAGACAAGTTTCTCAAAACATATATTAAAGATTTCTCTTAGAGAAGATTAATTATTGGAACTTTTGTAGTTTGTTAGTTACTCATCCATGCTTGAGAGGATGGATACCACCTCTAGAAGTTCCATTTTCTGTAACCGACACTTGGATTGCTGAGCTGATTTGGGCCAAGAGACAATTAAACTGCACCTCCAGTTATACACTGAAACAGTTATATTTATGTTCTGTGTTCACATCACATAATGTACAGAGGTCTTGTAGGAATAAAAGGCAGGTGCTATAACTTTAACTTTTTATACGTGAAATTATATAAATTAGTTCCTTCATATAAGAGCAAAAGCTTTCCATTAAAACCTTTTGCAGGAGATGTGAAGGGTATTATTATCTTTATTATTATTATCTTTATTTGTAACGAGCCAACATATTTCGTAGCACTGTAGGGATTGAGTACATGGCAAAAACAAAATTAACATGAATTAAAATGAATAATTGAGGCGGAGTGTAAGAATTCAGTTCTAGTGTACAATGTATAATTCACTGGTGCACAAGATGAATATAATTAATAATATAGTCAAAAGATTAAGTACAGAAAAACGTCCTAAGATGTTTGCACTCACAAACAGATTCAAATCCAAATAGAATTAATAAAATATAACTTTTAATATAGCAATGATAAGAAAGGATACATGGTCCCTAAAACACATACAATATAAGTATTACAAGGGCACATGGGATACAATAATAATATTAGAACCTATACATGTCACGGCTAAACAAATAACCACATAGATATATAGCACTTTTTGGATTTATGCAGGAAATATAAAACACTTCCAAGGAAAAGGCAAAACACAAATTTCCCATATATATATATATATATCTCAAAACATAGTAGGTGCCTTTTAAGGTTCCAAACAAGTGAGAATAGGAGACAGTGTGTATCACACATAGCAGACAATGTTCAATCCTAACTATAGGCAGTCTCTGTAGAAATTCATATGTATGCTTCAAATCTCATAGTATTGGGTTCCACTCATGTAAGCCATAAGCAGGAAAAGATATATTGCCTTATAACATATCATTAAATCTGCAGGTATATCATATACTTAGCTGACTCTGTGTTCCCAGTATAGATTAGCTGTCACATTGGTAAAGCTATGTTGCTCTTTGCATATATTGCACTTTTAATGTGTGCTTGGTGTGCTTTTTAGCACTGCTTCAGTGTATAAAGACCTCTTCTCTGATAAATATTCTCTGTTCCTCAAATATATTTGGTGATCTCAGGATAGAAGTTGCTGAACACAATCTACCACTTCTGATGTGACCTGAGCTCTTTTGGTTACTCTAGAATAATTAAATGAATCTAGCTTTCATTAACCCATATAAATATCTAGGCCAGTGCTATCCAACTTCCTTGGTGTGGTGGACTGGATTATTTTAGTTCAACATGGTGGAATGCAGAAATTAATCCTACAAGAATACATATAGGAATCATTTTAACAAATTGGAATATTATATTTTATCTTAACAGCCCTATTCTAGCTGAGATACACTACACTAATTTCTCATCTATCTGTACCCTGATAAGATCATCAATGAGATGTGAGGAGTGGCTGAAAGACAGAACTAAAGTGTTTTTTATTTTTTAGAACAGTTAGATTTGATAAGAAAATTAACATCCATTGATGCCCCAACAACAAAAGCTGTGTTGGTACACTTTTGTTTGAAAATGTATCAGCTACCTGCTAGACAAAGCCACCCTCCCATTGATCTTATTGTCGTGGGTTTTGGCAATTAATATGGTGATATTATTAATATCAATAACTTTTATTAATATGAATTAAAAATTACATATTTTAAATATTTACCAATTTTGACTAATTCCGAATTCTTAATACACAATATATTAAGAGCATTGGCCTCATGAAATAAACAGAACTGTATTATGTGAGAATATATTTATCATAAATGAATATAGATAATAATTCAGTATATTTTCATATAACAAGTTGGTATAAACAATTGTAACAGATATATATATCAAGGTACATCATTTATAAAGTGTTAGTTATTATCACATTGTTCACATAATCATATATAAGGCATGCACAATATGCTTACTTATAATTAATATGGTAATTTATGATATTGGAGATAGTTTTGATTATTTTGATATGTTTACAAATACCTATTTACTAAGATATCATACCATTTTTAATTCATATGCTTTTATAGTCGAATTATAGAATTATCTCTGATTCAAAAAAGAGAAAATGTTTTTCATTACAACTAATTATTGGATATATTAAATTGCTATAAAAGCTGATATAATTTGCAAATTAATTTTCTAAATACGAAATATATGTCGACTTATAATTCACATTGTAATGAAAAAAGAAATAACATTTAAATAAATATTATACTTTATATCATACCTGTTTTTTGGACTTGATTTCATCATATGACCCAGCACAATGGAGGTCTAGATCTTTTCAGAAGTTCTCGGTATGTAAGTGTATAAATTATTTTGTTAAAGAGCTATGGAAGTTTCTTTGCAGAATGCATTTTTTGAGTTTTCTATGTGTTTTGGGTAAAATCCCAATAATATCTGTTACAATGTTTTTAAGAGGTGTCTGGATGTGTGTCCTTTTCTAGGACTTCTTGACCTTTCTTTTCCCCTTCCCTCAGATCTTCCTCTCAGATCTCCCTAGATCCTGTTTCTACCCTCAATTATACGCACAACTTCAGTTGCTTATCAGAAATTCCTATCAGGCTATGTATTTGGCAACCAATCAGAAATCCTAATGATGTCACAAAATATTCAACTCTTAATACAATGGGGTTTTTTTTCTACAGAATCATTAGCTTCAATTAATTTCTTAGAACACCAGAGGGTGCTCTTGAAAATTCAAATTACCACAAAAATGATAATTAAATTTGTTCAATAAACTTCGACCTTATCGGTTGTAAATAAAACAATAAACAAGTCATGGTTAGCAGGTTAGTGATAAGGAGTGTCAGTTATATAAACCAAGAGACAACATTTATGTACTGGGAAACTGACATGAAGTCTATATATGTATGAAAACTATCTTCTTACATATGGGAATGTAAAGGAGTATTCCATTGTCTTTAAGTAACATATGGACTTTACATTAACCTTATCAATTAGCTGTGGGATTTGTTTATGTAATGTCTCTATTATAGAACAAAGGACTCTTAAGAATCATATTTCAATGAAAACCTGGAAAAACATATTTACACAGAGTATATCCAAATGGAAATGCATATATATATATATATATATATATATATATATATATACATATATATGTATAGAGCATATCAAATATTGGATATAAAATAAATTGTATATAATAGGATTACTATATCAGCTTATAATACCCATATAAGATTGGATTTTATTTGTACAAAAGTTTTGACATTATAGTGGGTGGATATCAGCAGCAGCTGAGTCTGAACTTTGGATTAACTTTAATGCTGAATGTCTCTTTTAAAATCATTGAACATGAATTTTATTAATCATCAATGCCTAATTGACACATATAGCTCATGTTGTTAGCGTGCTACAATGGTCATTTAACTCTGCGACTAGACAGTTTTATTGTACATTTTATTCACTTAAACCTCTCTTTTTTTTATTATTATTATTAGGAGCTACCTCGTGAAGCAAGACGCTTTGCAAAGGTTGACAGAAGCTGGGCACGAATGATGCGTTCTGCATTTAACACCAAAAATGTTTTGCAGGTGATTTTATTCCTCTTGATAAAGAGCAGTATCGTACTTGGTTACACATTGCAATGGCTTGAGAACAGTTCAAATATAATTATTGTAAATAACGACAGTTTTCCATCTTATTAGCAACTGATATATAATCTGTTATATTTTTGTAGGATAAGTCCTTTCTTCAAAATGTATTTAGGGACTTGCCTCTTAAATTGTTCGTCCATACCTTCCAACAGGTCCAAAATACTTGCAGAGACATTGTGCATGCTTGTTTATGTGTTTACAAAAACATTGTGTTACTGATTAGTAAGCAGCTAATTAGTAATATTGTATCACAAATAATGTTGAATGTTTCAATAATACTTTACTTTTGAAAAAATAAATGACTAGTACAATGTATAACCACATTTTCAGTCTCTTTAAGACTCTATATAAGTGCCTTTAGGAGGCCAGCAAAAGTAAAAAATATGAGTAGGTGGTCAAATCACTGCTATGATGATTGGATAAGCTTTCTATAAAAATAAGTATAAGTTAAGAGTTCCCCTTTACTCTTATCTGCTGCTTGAAGCATAGGACCCCTAGCCTATAACACCTTCTGTACCAGATGTAGCTCCACCACTGCTTTAAGAGGAACTTAAAACATGCCTACTTGACCTTTGTGTGACCTGTGTCCATTTAAGTTGTGAAGTTTTAAAGAAAATAGGATGAAAAAGTGTATTATATTTAAAAAAAAATGTTTTTATTAAACAGTCACATGTATATGTATCTGTTTTGACTTCAGTGGCAAAATACCACTGCAGAAAATGTTGTAACTTTAATTCCTAATTATAATATTCTCTATGGTACTTTCTTTTTTTTCTTCTTTATTTGTGCAGTTGTTCTTAGTGTACCACTTCAGTCTTCCCATTCACTTTTTTATAGAGTCAGCAATTCTCTTGCCATCTTTGCTATACTGTAGTCACTTTTGGATTTTCTTGCTATATATACAAGCAGACTTATTCCAAAATGCATTCACATGAAACAATTTTATTAAAGTGTTCTGCTTTTTCCTTTCTATGTAGTGCTGCTGTGCAGGAGATATCCCCAAGGAAGTATTCCTGAGACATGTCTATCAGGAGTTGGAGATCTGTTTTAGCTCACTCACTTCTTACCTTGGCAGAATGAGGCAGACTTTCTCTCGCTTCTACTTTCTGTCAGATTTGGCCCTTCTTTCTGTGCTCAGTCGCCCCCGAGACACCAGATATCTTCAGCATCATCTGAGGTACTGGATGTGTAGCCTAGTGTTTTATTTGCTGCATATTGTATTGTTGTTATTATTATTTGTTTTTCAGTACATATTAGTATATAATCATGAAGTATTATTTCAAATTTTGTTAGTTGTATTTTTTTTTGTATTTTTTCCATTAAACTTAAAACATGTGTTTGTGATTCCAAATTTGAAAAAAACAAACAAGTTGAACAGCATGACGCATTTTACCACAAAACATGACAATTTGTCAGATGACTACAATTTGAAATAATTACATTAACTGCACCCAGAATAGCCTAATACTAATAATCTAATGAAAAAGTAGCGAAGAAAGTGAATCAGCATTTGTGCATATTAAAGAAATAGCTTTCTGAATAACTGATGTTGTACTTGCTACTTTCTACTGTTACTGCATAAAGCATGTGTCCGTTGTTCACTCACATGGTATAAACACCATGCCTTGTGTAATAAATATAGAAAATATAAACCAGTTGATTATGATGTAAAATAGGAAGTACCATAAGGATACACAAATATATAAACTAAGGTTTTTAAAGTACCTTTTTAATCTTAACAAATGTCTGTTCTTGTTTACTAGCTGTAGGTCATTTTAACAAAAGATTTCTGCATCCCTTTAAAGAAAATAAAAAAATAAATTAAAAAAAATATCACCCTTACCCTTAGGGATTAATCTCCCTAAGAGGTATAGGAGACTCCAGACATGGACCCCTTGCTCACTGGGCCTTAGGGAGTTCAGCTACACCTCACTGACAAGGCCCAATGAAGGCCGAAACGTATGTCTGTGGTTTGCTGTTTCTCCTGTGGATACCAATTCCAACCTAACTAGAAATTGCACATTCCAATATAGAGAAAGCAGGTATCAATACTTGATTATAATTGTTAATTTATGACCCAAGGCATATCTAGGAGATAATTAATTACTGATAGCAAAGTATATAGCAGATGAGTCAGAAACTTTGTACAAATAAATAGATAATCTGAGATGTTATATGCAGTCTGTAGAAAGTAAAATATTTTTAGTTACAGATGTTTGGATAGTTATTTTGCATGTAGACACTTTAGGAGAATTGTATTTTACACATACAATAATACTGCAATACAACATAACTAGTTTCCATTATATTTTGTAAAATTTGATGACACACAGCTTGAATATTACTTAAACTGTACCACTGTCATATTTTTCTTTTTTTATATATATAATTTTTTATTGACGAAATAAGCTTAATATATTAACCCAAAAGCATCAAAAGCAAAACATAAATGGTAAAGGTACATCACTTGGGAAATAAAAACATATAATAACTTTTTAATCTTGTTTTTTTTTTCTTTTAGATATCTGTTTCATATTTTTCTGTAACAAAGTTTATGTATAACTAGATTCAGCCCACTATAATTTTATGTTGTGTTAAGAACTCTCTTACTGCTGTTTTATTTTATGCCAGGATTTAGAAAGCAGCTTGTTTTATAGATACTTTGATGCCAGTGTTTATGTTTTTCTACTGTTACCATGGATAATAAAGCCCCCCCACCCGTTCTGATTGCCTTCCAAGCAGGGAACTACGCTATTTACAAGATGCATTACGGCATTGTTATAGGGACTGGGACACAGGCAAGACATTGGTGAAAAAGAGCATGGGCAAGACAGGATAAAACTGAAAGGCTAGAGAGTACAAAGTAAAATAAAAGAGAGGAAGGTAAAGTGTGTGAAAACATACATGAGTGAGAGCCAGACAGGACAAGATAATGAGAGTAACACAGGGCTTGTTGGGGAGGGACAGACAGGGCAAAGAGGTAGAGGAATAGATAGGTAGTATACAGGATACAATTACAGAATAAAGGGTTAGTGAGGCAGAACAAAATGGGAGAGAGACTAATAGGGCCAGAGGGAGAGACAGGGTAAGGGGAGGACAGAGCAAAGAAGAAGAGAGACAGAACAAAATGGGAGAGAGAAAGATAGGCAGGGCAAATGGTGGGGAGAGGTATACAGTATAAATCGGCAGAGACAATATCTGAGCAAAGAGAGTGAAAGCCTAATCAAAGGGGAGAGAGAGGTGGGGCAAAGGGGAGAGAGACAGGTGGGGCAAAGGGGAGAGATACAGATTGGGCAAAGTCGGAGAGACAGGGCAAGGAAGAGAGATTGACAGGGCAAGGGTAAAAGAGTCAGACAGGGTATAGGAGGACAGAGACAGAGTAAAATGGAAGAGAGATGGAAAGGACAAAGAGTGACAGGATAATTGGAACATAGAATATTTAGGCAAAGAAGGTAGGAGAGACACACTTGGCAAAGGGGGAGAGACAAACGGGGCAAATAAGGATATAGACAAGGCAAAATGGAGTTAAACAGGACAAGGAGGAGAGAGACAGAGAGGGCAAAGTGGGAGATAGGCACTATAGAATTAGACAAGCAGGGCAACAGAAACAGCTAGAGATCACTGAAAAGAGCAAATAAATAAAGTACAATCCATCAAATTCTGATCAAAATTATTTGTTAGTTTGAAATAGACTACAGGTTGATAGACCCAGGACATTTAGTTTAAACTTTTTGACAGATGTGCTATCTCTAAACAATCATAGACAGCTTTTGAGATGCAAACTATTTTAAATATTTTTACACAATTGTTTCAGTTAATTTTAATTGTCATTCTGCAATAACTTTTCTAACTGAGTAATGGCAGTGAGTGATATCAGTCCTTCCAGGACATAATTGTACTAAGGGGGGTGGCAAATTGAAGTTGTCTCTCTCCTTTTCATTCATTTCACCATTTCATTTTCTTTCTTTCATACCTCCTTATAATACCTCATTTTTCCTCTCTTCATCCCTCATCACTCTTCCTTTATGAGGATCTGGAAATAAGTTGCCGAAACTTGCTGTTGATACCCACTTATGTGGACATCATGTTAGTAAATAATATTCAAAACTTTTTGTGCAGGTCTCTTTTCAGTGGGGTTTCTTCCATTGATGTGGAAGAGCTAGAAGAGGAGGAAATTGTCAACTCTGAAGAAGAGCCAACAGCTGAAGTTTCTGGTCCTTTTGCTGATTTTCTAAGCGTTCGTTCTGGAAATCAAGGATGGCTGTCAATGAGAAGCACTACACACACCACAGACAGTGAAACTATATTTCAGAGATCTAAGTCTGTAAGGATACATCATTTTTGCTATTACCATAGTACAAACTTTGGCTTGTCAGTATAAATATTAAATGTTAACAATAAGAGAAATATAAATTAAAGAACACTGTATCATTTTGGAAAAAAAATACTGCCTGGGTATGCAGTATCTCAAGTAAATATCAATTATGTAAATATATTTAAAAAATGTATATATATATAAATCATACCTTTTTAACACCATTGCTTGGAATGCCTACACGCGTGGTATGCTTTTTTTTATTTAGTCACTACAGTGGTCCTTTAAACACTTACCATTCTTGAAATAGTATCAAGAGTCATTTTTGAAGTCCCTTTTTGTAGCCCACACTAGTTCTACTTTTTATAGGGACTGTTACCAGATACAATTTATCTGTAGATATGAACAACTTGTCCAACAAGTCTACCTGTTTCCTGCTTTTCATACACAGGATATTATCATATTTATATCAAGTATGTATGTATTTTCTTCATCCTGTAGCATTTCTACAATAAACGTTCACTAAGATATGGCTGGGATAAAATCAATATAAAATGTCTATAAAACATTAATGAGATGGTATAATTCAAAAATGAAACCCATGATTTAATGGTAAATGCTTCAGAAGCTGGGATGAAGCTGAACTTTAAAACATGTTATATGGGAATGTCCTAAAATCTCACAACTATTGGAAGAAACATATTCAATATTAGAAACACTCACAGGATTCCCTATGTCTAGAAAAGCAGAAGAGTTATTATTAGGGTAACCTTTATCAACTATATCAAAAGCCACACAACTAAAAGATCTTATATTTTTAGCTACTAGAATTTAGCTGCTAGAATTATCATAACTAAAAAATGGAAATCAGCTAAACCCACAATAGAAGTGATTAAAAAAAATCAATATACATGCACAATGTACATGATATCGGCAATTATCGACCAAAAATAGGCAAAAATAAATTAATTAATAACATGAGAACCTAAACAACTTTGAGTAAAGAGAAAGCAAATAATTTCTTAAATTACACCACTATTCCTCTTCAATGTTAATGGTATGTAAAATATATATATATATATAAAAGAACAAAGAGATTTCTGTATTTATGTATATCTACAACATAATTGTTAATTATTTGTATTTCGATTTAATTACAATAAAAAATAAGATATGGCTCTCTCATGTACATGTTCTAACACCCATTTCCTGCTCTCATATTACTTGGTTATACATTTTAAAATCCATTGGTCTTTCTTGATAGATTCGGCTTCCGAGTTAGGGCCTTGAGATAATGGATATGGTTAAACGTGTAACTTACAGCCACCAGAAGCCTTTGATCTATGACTTCCGCAAGGCTAAAATCACAAATCTCTATTCAATTGCTCAATTGCCCCAAGCCCACAAATGTTTTCACACCCGTAAACGGCAAGTGAAGGAGAAAATCCCACGAGTGCTAGAGAGGACACACAAGGGGGTTAATCACCTATTCATAGCACTGTAAATGCAAATAAAAAATCACTACTGCACTGTAAATAATGGCGAAAGCGATGATAGATATTAGAATTACCGTAACACGACAGTCTCCATCTCGCAAATCTTCAAGATCTTAGATTTGTTTTTTTTATATTTAATTTCGGGGTTAAATCGATCACATTTATCAATTAGTTAATACATATCAGGCCACCCACATGGACTAGAACAGTATTGGCATTTTCAGAATTCTTAAATTTTAGTTTTTGCAAGTCTGATCGTATATTGGACCCCCGAACCTAATTGATTGACATGTAACCTTCAGATTTTACTGCCGTAATAATGACAGTCTCATTTTCTATTGGCTGATTCAAAATGGGCAGTTACTGGCTTGCTTAACTGATCCTGTTCCCACCCTGAACTGCTCCGAACCAGTGCATGGTTTACGGTTTTGACTTTGGGCCCGTAACTTGCGGGCTTGAGAAATTGAATAGCATTGCAATCAGAGACGAACGGGAGCCATACGGCTGTCTGCGATGGAGTTGCGGGCTTCTAATTAAATATGGCCCTATATATTTAAATATAGGGAGTTGCTTTTTTTTTAAAATGTTTAAATAACTCAACATCTCACTATTGAAAAATACTGTATTGTACATAATTTTACTGTGTGTTTTTTTTTTTCCTCAGGCAGGTGTAACTCAAGAAAGGAGTGTGCCCATGGTGTTTAAGGAACCCAATAAGAGAATTACTGCAGTGGCTGTAAAAGCATTTGCCAATGAAACTCTGCAGTTAGATGAACAGGTAGATTTATTTAACAAAATTGCTGGACCTTTTGGCACTATAGCATGTATCATTAGTGCTTAAGTGTATTTCAATTTGAGTTTTTCATTGAAATGATTGTTTGTAGTTTTAAATGACATCTGCCCATGCCATAAAAGTTTTTTTTTGCATACATTATTCAAAAATGATTACATAGAAAACATAATTTATTATAAAAAAATACATACGTATTCATATTTTAATGTCTCGAAATGTTTGCTATAGTATTGTGACTGATATTGTATATTAATAAACTTTTGTACCTTAAGATTGTCATTTCACCTGATATTGGAGTTTGGCTAAATAAGCTTCAAAATACTATGTGGAAGTCACTCAACAACAAAATATATGAAGTTATTGAAGACATCAATCAAGGAATGTCTGTAGAAGAATGGACACATAAGGTACATGGCAAATTAATAATTAAACACAGCTGCATATGGGATTATAAATATAGTTTAAGCTGTGCCTCAAAAAAAAATTTCATTGCATATGATTTACTAAAATAAAATTGCACCTTTTGCCATTTTGTCATGTTGTTGTTAGAATATCTATTAAAATATCACTATAGTCCCAGTTTTATTCAATGGTCTTTTAAACAACTAAACTTGATAAAGTGAAAAATGTTTAAATAAATACTTATACATGCATTTCCTTTTCTTTTTCTTTATAATCACAAATTAGATGGTTTCATCCAAAAACTGCACTTTCTTCTTCCCTTAGCCTCCAGACAACAATATTTTTTTAGCAACTATTTACTGTATTTCCATATCTTCTTTCCATGTTTTCTAATATCTCTGTACCTCTGTACAATACATTCATGTAGTGGTCATTATAGCAAAAAAGAAAACAACAATTTATTGGAACACCCGACAAATTCTTCTTGACTTCTCTGCTGCTTTAACATGGTTGATCACTTTTGTTTTTGCCAAATTCACAATGTCAATTTTCTGCTTGATCTGTCCAGGAGGTGGTTCTGGAAGGATTTTTTTCTGAGAGATATGGGACAGTCTCCTGGAGAGATCTTCTTCTACCTTATCAACACCAGATAGGGATTGAGTGAAGCATACATGCTGAAGTCTTAAGCAAGAAAGTAAAATCTAAGTTTTAAAAGCTAGAGTGATTTCTTTTCATTTAGATACTGATGTCCTTGCTTATCAACAATTAAATAAACAAATTAAATATTGTAGCATTAGCACTGTAGTGGTCCTTTAAATTGCTTTATTTCAGGAAAGCCTATCAATTTTTTTTTTAGCACAGCCTATCAAATTTACAACACACACACACCTTAAGCAAGATTAACTATTCCATTCCACACTTGCTCTCTCTTCTAGTATCCGGCCCAGGTGGCTGTTCTGGGTTTGCTTTACCTTTGGACGTGGGACTGTGAAAGTTCTATTACTGAAACCAAACAAGATCGTAAGACTATATCTTCTGCTCTCAAAAAATATTCTGGAATGGCCACAAGACTATGTGCTATTACTTCTAAAGGACATTGGAAAAACATGGAAGAGCCCATCTCCCAATGTCAGAGGTTGAAGTTGGAAAATATGATCATGGTAAGGTATTCTGTTACTATTAAAAAAAAAATTATTTTATTTATGACAACATGTTGTTTTGCTATTTATAGTGGTTGAAAAGTTTTAGGTGTGTCCTTGTTTGTCCTGGAAATTTAACCTTAAAATTGATAGTTTATATGCGGATTTCTGTGCAAGTAATCTACTGTAGATACTCGAGTATACCGCTAGTTATTTATGTTCCCATTTTATCTAGCAATCGGAAGATTGCAATATATTCGAGGTACAGCTGTTCTAAATTCTGGTAAACTGGTTCCCTGCAGTTCTTACTGTTGATTGAAGTTTATAGTCTTCCAACCGATGCAGGAACCAGTGCGCTGAGTGCTACATTTACCACAGCCTGCGGCCACTGTGTTGTGAGTCCTGCGGGGGCGGGAGCGGGATGAAATGAGAGTGGAGGTCTCAAGCATACAGTACATATTATATATGTATATGAACGTGACATTAACCATAATATTCTGTTGTATTTACTTGTTATATTGAATATTAAAGCATTTATGCACCATTTGAGGTGCTTTTGGAACAGGATTCAGCACATATTTTTCTACAATTCCATAAATTTTTACCCTTGCGTTATATTCATGTCTTGCACTTTTTACCGATTTACCTACCAAATTCATAACCCTTGCGGTATATTCATGTAGTGCTATATTCGAGTATGTACAGTATTTATTTTCTCCTCATTCATTACCAACTCTAAATGATAAGTCATTAAGATTTCAATTCACATTCATTAATATTTCAATTAAATTCAGTAACAAACAATAACCCAGGAGGTGGCACATAATCCCTTCCAATTCCAAAATTGTTTCTTTTGTCATAAATTATATAATTCCTAATAAAATTACATATGGCACTACTGGTGATGTTTTTTTAAGATCACACATGACATAATCCATTATATTACTGTTGTCATCAAATATTACTATGTGACTTAATTCTTGGTCACAAACGGTGAATGGCACTATTTCTGCAAAGCAATATTATGGAAGATCTCTTACTCTCTTTACAAATTTACTCCTTGAAGGCCCAATCATATACTTCAAATGTATGTTTACACTAAGAGAAAAATTCACCTAATAGATATCTGCATTTATTTCAGTTATTGCAAACCTCCTTTAATAGCCTGTTGAGTGTGGCAGTAAGTCATCAAATAAAAAAAATAATTCTTCAACATATTTTATACTTTGTCCAAAAGTCATGGGGACAGAGTCCATGAAGCTTTTATGGATTTCATAAATAGCTAATGTTGGATTTACTCTATTTAATATTATTACTTTTATTTAAGATTTCTTACCTTTCCATATTTTAAAATGTACACAACATTGTGCAATAAATAAATAAAAAAAAAATATTTTGTATACTACCTAACTCTTATTGAACCATCTTCTGTTGATTAATATTTTTGTTTTTTTTTGATATCAGC
This sequence comes from Discoglossus pictus, assembly GCA_027410445.1. Classification (NCBI taxonomy): domain Eukaryota; kingdom Metazoa; phylum Chordata; class Amphibia; order Anura; family Alytidae; genus Discoglossus; species Discoglossus pictus. The sequence goes on along the minus strand of CM050165.1, from coordinate 269,294,759 downwards.
AAATTCTTCATCTTCGTGAAATTATGGATGCCATTTATGCAATCAAAATACGTGAGGTCTCTGATTTTGATTGGCAGAGAATTACAAGATTTTATGTTAAAGAAAGTTGTAAGTATTGGACACATAAACCAAAACAGATTGATTCAATGATAGGCATATGAACTCTGTGTTATCTGTCACAGGAACATGTAAACATAAGTCCAATTTATGTTTTGCTTCAACATTTTCAGGTATATTATGTAATAAATCAAATTCAAAGGAATGACAAAACCACCATTTATATCACATATATAGTTGTGAGCGTACGAGTTGTTGCTAACGCTGCGGGCTCGCGTAGCGAGCCCGCGGCCCTCGCGTAGCGAGGGCAGTGGCCGAGGGTCTCAGTTGCTGGCATGGAGCGCCGAAGGCGCTCCATGCCAGCAACTGCGACCCTCGCAAACTTCACGTTGCAAACCAAACAGCACGACCCACACATTACGACACTCGCAAACAACATACGACACACGTTCACACACACATTACGGCCTCGCAACACTCGGACGCAACTCGCGAACATTACAAAATGTAAAACACAATACATACACACAGCACATACATAAAAACCTTACCTACACCAAGAGGGAGCACCCAGGACCTCAAAAATACAACTTACACCTCGATTTTACTCTAAATAAAACAGTTTAGAGACTAAAAAAAAATCTAAGCAAGAGAAAAAATGGCCGCCGAACAAAACGAAAACGAGGCTACAGCACTCTAAACTCGCAAAACACCACAAGAAACTCGCAAAACACCACAACAAACTTGCAAAACGCAACAAACGACCTACGGATATTCATACCACACAGTGCACACATTCAGCATGCTTACACAGCAGCTCCACACCACTAATGCTGCAGCAACATCAACACAGATTGCCAGCTCTTCAGCACAATGCTTCAAAATAGGTACAGTATATTCAATTAGTAATGTATTACATATTTCATTATTATACACCAAACAGCATTAGCTACCTTACAATTTCATTGCCGTCATTTTTTGACGGGCAATTCGCTAGTATAAAATAACACACAGGAATGTTTCATAAATGATGTCAGCCATAGAACCTTATAAGGGCTCCAAGAGTAAAGTGAAATCTTTCTCAGGATTTCAAGCCAGGCCCCAAGACTTACAAATTCCTACCCAGACTCATAGCTTATTTTCAGGACCCTTTCAAGGCTATCACAATGTTTTCCATGTAGTGTAACTTTTTAAAAAATGCCTTGTGGAGACCCTCATCATAGAAAATGTTTTCTAAAAATGTTGATATTGTAACATTCATTAAAATGACTGTATAAATATTATAGGAAAATAACTGTACTAAACTTATATTTGTATTGGTAGTGGGCTAGCGTAATATAGATAAACTAGAAGATTTTCAATATTTTCATATTTAGGTATGACACAAGCATTTTACTTTTTTCTGGATATCCATCATGTTATAATATTACTTATTCAAAAAAAGTACTATTACATGGAATCCTAGTGCTAATTCCAGTTTATTGTGGGAAAAACATTTATTTCCTACTGTGATAGAATATAATTTGCTTTACTGTTCAATTTCAGCTGTCACTTGGAATAGGCATAAGGGTATAACAAAACATCTTACAAGTTACAAAGTAATTAATCCACTTCTCTTTTCTTTAACAGTTGGGACACCAAGACATGAAATAAACATACTAAATGCAAAGTATATATATGGCTGTGAGTTCTATGGCGCAAAAATACCTCTAATCATGAATTCCATAACTGAGAAATGTTTCCTTAAAATATCACAGGTAATAGCTAATAAAGTTTATACAATTCTACATTATGTTTTCCTTATAACATGTGCATTGCTAGGACTGTACACCAAAAATATTTAGGAACCAATAGATATAGCATATATAAGTGATTTTCAATAAATTACAGATACCTAGTAAGTTATTTTTAAATATTAAATTGAATTTATCTGTTAAAGGAATCATATCAGTGCTAGTGAAAATACTTTTTCATACAACTGGTATAATTTGTTCCCATTTGCTTCCAAGGCTGGTATAAGTTATAATTTAAAACATATGACAATCAAATGTTAAATGATAAATTATCTTTGATATGTGGGTTTGCAATATTGTATAACAACAATATTATATAGATAGTTCTTTATAATGGATTATGGAATATGTATGATGCAATAGTGCTTTATTTACACATTGCATTAACATTATTATAGGGTATTTTGGGCATTATGGAGCTGTTCTGCCTATCTGCGGCTTTAAATTGTATGTAAATTAATTCAATGGAAAACTGCCCCAAGTTGAGTCATTTAGTGACCACATTTCTACTAGAACATCACTAAATGAACCCTATTGTTTGGAAAGGCAGTAGGTATCCTTTGAAAACAAGTGGGGAACATAGTAAAGATATTCTGTTAAACACAATGGCTTTAATTATTTTACCAGTGCATTTTTATGTTAGGAAAAAATATCCCTCTTTACAAACATTTAAAGAAAACTATATTAAAAGCATTGGCACAACAAGGCATTTTATTGTTCAATTCATTTGTAAATGCTATGGCCACAAAATATTAGTAAATGTTAGTAACAAAGTAATGACATATTTGTCCATTGTTTTGATTCATTAAGCTGGGTTGCTATTAATGATGAAAAGCTTCTCTGTATTCATTAAACTATTAACCTAATAATCCCTTTATAATAAATGTGTTCTAATGGAAATTAGGCTTAGCAAGCCACTTTATGCTAGTAAGGTGCTTGTTATTTCCATGGGTACATTATTTAAATTGCGTACAATTTGTATCATAATAAACCTGATTGTGAACTAATATTTCTGTATATAGTGGCAATTCACTGGGGTTGGGGGATGGTAATGGGGCAATTCACTGGGGCTGGGAGAGGTGATGGGGCAATTCACTGGAGCTGGGAGAGATCACAGGGGTAATTGACTGGGGCTGGGGGAGGTGATGGGGAAAATCACTGGGGCAGGGCGTTACAGGGGCAAATCACTCTGGCTGGGGGAAGTTTCACCTGGGATGTAGATAAAACAATCCATGAATGAAGGGACACAAACCTTGTTCTGGGTATTACAGAAATCTAAAGGGAAGATGCAGCTCAATTCACGGACCAAAAAGATACAATGTATTATGTATACTAATTTTCCCTGGGATTTTCAGGGGGTGTCAACAGAAAACAGTTTGCAAATGCAAGAAATTCAGCAAACTTAAATGTTTATTTTGGTATTTTTTCATGCAAACTTTTTTTTCATGCACTACTAATTATCCTCTATCAGATGCATTCATAATCCAGCTCAATTGATTATCCCTTTAATATATTTAAATCTTCATTCTCACTAAGCTAAACAGTGAGTTAGAATTTATGTATCCAGTTTACTTACAGAATGGATTTTTTTAGTGAAACTTACTTTTTTCTTTGATTTATTAAAGATGCTGCAGCAGGTTAAAGGTGTGGTGCTTCAAGGTGATCATGGTGCTGGTAAAAGTGAAACAATAAAGGTAGGTATTTAGATAAATGTTTCACATTCTATATTCAGATAGCATTACAATTATATCATTATAATTATAATACAAAAATAATTTACAATTAAAACACAGATTCTACACAAATATGTTGTTGTTTGTTGTATGCGTAATAATTCTGCTTTGCTATCATATTGTGGTCCTTCAACAATGTTGCTCTAAGTTTAGATTTTTATAAAATAAATTGATGTACTTTATCTAATTTGTTTCTGTTTAGTTTATTTCCTCATTAAATACCTTGTTTTTTTCTGTTTATTTCCAGGGCTTAGCACATCTCTTGGGAAAGTTTATGTTTCTCTTCACATGTTCCTCCACTTCAGAAATATCTGCCATTAGTAGAGTATTGAATGGAACATCTCAGGTAAATATTTGAAGGCTAAAATATTTTATCTAAAGCAGTACTGGTTGGTATAAATTGACACATATACTAAATAAGTAAAATAAATGAATGCATACTAAACATGCAGTTAAGGCCTAAAATGCTACTTATACAACTAAGTAATATATACAGTGATTTTTGATCTTTTTTCTCTAGTTTTAAATGACAAAATCACTCCTAGTTTTGAAAATATTACTGCAAAAACGAAAATACATTTCTACTAGTATTCATTTATTCATATTTATGGGGAATCAGACATGAACTCCTTGCTCACTGTGCCCTAGGGAGTACAGCTGCACCTCGCTGACGAGGCCCATAGAAGCCGAAACGCGTCTGAAATTTGCTGTTTCTCCTGTTCAGGGTAGAATTGCCTGGTATTTCGGGGCTGGATCATTCTTTTCAGTGAGAGCAAAATGATGTACTACAGGATATTTCTCCCTGTAAAGGGCACAAGTGAGCTAAAAGAGGTTGCTCTCTGAATAGGTAACCAGAACAATAGCGCAAACCTACTAAGTTATTCTTTGTTCTCAGATGAGCACCTCTACTATTTTTGTTTAATGCTAGTTGGATCCACAATAACCCATAATTTTTAAACTATAGTCCCCAATATTTGACAAATATGCAACTACTAGTGCTATGATTTTCAACAGGGGATCGCAGGAGTCCCATAACTATGTGTATTGAAATAACCACAATATTCCATTCTTATGCAATAAATATGATCTCAGATCCACCATTTTGTCATTGGTCACCTCGCCGGAAGAAAGTGTTTGGTTTTCTCCGAATTTCACACTATTTATCTTAGATTCTTTAGAAGGACAATCTCAGTGTTTTTGTCATACATTTAAAAAAACATACTTTAATCATAAGAATATGAAGTACTTAAAGTACTATAAGTGTGTGTTCATTTTTGATCGACTACTGTACATTGTGTGTGTCTGGCATTATTTCTTGGTTCAGTACATTACTGACAATATGGAAAAGCGATTCTTCTTACTAAAAATAGAAGAGGATTAAGCAGCTCCTGCTCGGCAAATGCAAACCTTTATTGCAGGAGGAGGGGGATATTGCTGAACTTTCATACCATACATGCCTTACCATACAGAAAATGTGGGACTTTACTAGCCCTGTAACCAAATAAAGTCTCAAAAACACTGCATTAGTGAAAATGGAAATAGTAGTGCTGGGGACTTTTAATATCTGGTGGATATGTTTTACAACACTTCTTCTCTGAAGTTAGTAAGTTTCTGTGTCTTCTTCCTATGTTTCATTTCTAGGATGGATGCTGGAGCTGTTTTGATGACTTTCATCTCCTTCCTAAGGGTGCTGTGTCTGTTTTTATGCATGGGGCTCAGGCATTGTATGACTCAATGAAAACTAAACTTCCCAAGATCACTTTACAAGATGACTATACGGTTCGTACTGCTTATTTGTCGGGGGAAGGATATATATATATATATATATATATATATATATATATATATATATATATAGCAACTTGCCAGTCAAAAATTACGGCATGATATAGTTTTTGTCTCTTCCCCCCTCTCCTTCCCCTGTGTCTCTCCCTCCCCTGTGTCTCTTTCCCCCCTCCCCTTTCTCTCTTACCCCCTCTCCCTCCCCTGTGTCTCTTCCCCATTTCCCATCTCCCCCTCCCCTGTGTCTCTTTCCCCCTCTCCCTCCCCTGTTTTTCTTACCCCTCTCCCTTCCCTGTGCCTCTTTCCCCCTCTCCCTCCCCTGTGTCTCTTTCCCCACTCTCCCTCCCCTGTGTCTCCCCCCTCTGCCTCCCCTGTGTCTCTTTCCTCCCTCTCCCTTCCCATGTGTCTCTTCCTTTCTCCCTCCCCTGTGTCTCTTCCCCCACCCCTGTGTCTCTTCTCCCTCTCCTGTGTCTCTTCCCCCCACTCCCTCCCCTCTTTTTTTAAATACTTTCTTGCAGTTTTAAATAATTCACATTGATTCATCATTTGCATAAACATGCATATGAAACAAAGTGAATGAAAATCTATTTTAATATGCAGAATAGTGTTAATAATAACAAAACTGATGAGAATAGTATTATACTGATACTGATACACATATCAAATTGTAATTCTAAAAATGTAGGTCATTTTGATTATGGAATTTTACATGGACTTCTGTTTGTCAATAGTGTTATTAAAAGTGAATTTGGTCTACAACCCTTCACTAAAATACAGTGTCAAGAGCAATAAAAAATACTTTTTACTAATTTTTGTAAAAAATAAATGTGCATGTCAGGCATTGAAAATGAAATGCACATGTATTAAAATTGCAAATATATTTTGTGAGCAAGTGTTTAAACACAAAGATGGTTGAATTTAAACAAAGTCTTTACAAAAAAAACAAAACATGAATAGTTAGTTGAAAACTAAATATACAAAAAGGGCAAAATGGACTAATTTTCATAATTGATATTCAGTTTTAATATTTAATGTTATCTGAATAATGCCCGTGAATGAATAAACCTGGATACTTTAACAAGAAGTGAAGCAAGAAAAAGATTTCAATACACCTTTTCATAATAATGAAAGATCATGAAAGATGATTTTTTTCTAATATCTATATTTCTCAATGCATCAGTAAACTGATCCTTATAAGCCTGCTTTATCGTATTTTGATTCTGTATGGACAAAGTCTGTATCTCCATCTAGTGGGTATTTATTACAGTGTTATGAGACAAAATAACAATTCACTACATGCTTTTATGATAAATGATGTCCACAGTATACTATATGAAGTCTAGGCCTTAAGATCAAGCTTGGTGAAGATATAGCTGTCGTGAAACGCATTCAGGTTTTAATGTGAAAATGTGGTGGTGCACTAACAATCAGGAATACATTTACACTACAGATGGATAAAATGTTTTCCCAAAACAGACCCCTAGTTAGAATTGTCTGCAGGAGATCTGTTGATAAGATGTAAGGAAATATGTATTTATATTAAAACACTTACACCCATGTTAAATGAATACTGTATTTTCCAGCTACAATAAAAAATAACCTTTTGCTCACACATAAACCAAGGATCATCAGATTATTGTACTCCTAGAGCTACTGAATTTGTTCATGTTATAATAATAATAATAATAAAAATAAAGGGCTATGGTAACCAGTCTTTATAACTTTTATGTTGCAAAGGTTGGTATAAACAATTATTCAATTTATTCTGATATAAAGGATTACCATTTGTGAGAAAACATACACTTAAAAAAGTAGTTTTCCCCAAATACTTAGGCTGGAGCATCTCACAACTTTTCCAAACTGTGGTTCAGTTCTCTGCAGCTTCATCATAATTGTACAATGTCCATGGCAGAGTGTAAGGAAACAGTGCGCTCTATAATAAAGTTCAGGGGAAAAACAGCCATTTTCAGTATAAGTTCTTTCACAAAAGATCAACCCTTTTTTAATCACAGTGCATTGAACAGTTGCTTATAGTAATAATTATTGCTTAAATCTTATTCAATGCATTACATTAGGTCTCAGCTAGATATCCATTCCATAGTCACTGGGAGGTGGCAGTTCACACTTAAAGGGATATGGAAAGTTTCTTGATTTTACTAGGTATGTCATTTATCTGTGTATCTATTTACTTTTCTGAACTTTGATTGATTAGGAAATATTTAAAAGCTCTGATTTTACTGCGTAAATGCATGCAGATAGTCCCTGCATGACTCTGCCACTGCAGCGTATACATAAACAGTTTCTTAGTGCTGCATGAGCACTGGAGTGTACTAACCTATCAGGAACCATATCTCGGAAAAATATGCTGCAACATACTGCTAAGACTTGGTCTCTAATATGCTAGGACATTACACTGCACAGATAGCACTACAGAGTCTGTGTATGCATTTGCTGCTTTTGGCAGACCCATACAGGGACTATTTGCATGATTTTAGGAATTTAATCCAGAGTTTTAAAGTGCTTCTTAATAAAGTAAGTAATAAGTACATAAAAGTAAATCTATACATAGATATATTATAAAACTAGTAAAGTAAATCTCTTGAAGCAGGGGTTGTTGTAAGAGTTAAGGGGTCCTGAAGGAACAGATAATCTCTCAGCACAGGTACACAGAACAGATAAGGAAGTGCACAGTCAGGCACCCACCAGGTACAGACAGCAAAATGTAAGAAAATAACATGATTCATTTCTAAAGTTTGTTCATCAAATGTCAAATCTTTAAACATCTACCATACTTCATTTCAGTTTCATGAACATGTTATTTTTATTTGTTTTTGTAGTTTGTCACAGACAGAAATTGCAACCTGTTCCTTACAGGCTGCTGGATGTCAGGGTCACAGGGTCTCCCAAGTAATGTCCGGGCTCTCTTCAGAACCATCTCTCTTGTTGTACCGGATCACACTGCACTTCTCAAAGCCAAACTCACCAGTCTTGGGTTCAAAAGTCCTAAAGCCCTTGCTACAAGACTCCAACTCACGGCAGAACTGCTCAAAGAACAGCTGTAAGTTTTCAGCATTTGCTTTATTGCATTTTACAGCAAGTATTTTTTTTACTTTATGAATTATTGTCAGGCATATGAATATTTATAAAAAAATACATGTAGCCAATTACCCAATATTCACAGAGACATCAAAATCAATTACAAATAAGAATTACTTGGCCAAAACCCAGCCTGCGGTTTTCATACCAGAGCTAAAATCCTATATCCAATTTGCTTCTGTGCTTCTAAAGTTTATATCTATCATCCCAGGAGACTCTATTTAAAGTTATACATCTTGACATTTTCACTTAGCATGTCACTGTGGAAGTTCAAATCATGGCCACTTTTTTTGTGCCACTCTGTGTATGATTTCTGTTCGCTGATCTATTTGTTCCACAAGCCACAAACTTCTCCTCTTGTCAAAGCTATATATTATTGTCTTTTATACTTTAGTAGATATTATGGTTTAGACCTAAACTGTGATCCATGATTTAGACCTAAACTGTGGTCCATGATTTAGTCCTAAACTGTGATCCATGATTTAGACCTAAACTGTGATCCATGATTTAGTCCTAAACTGTGATCCATGATTTAGACCTAAACTGTGATCCATGATTTAGACCTAAACTGTGGTCCATGATTTAGTCCTAAACTGTGATCCATGATTTAGACCTAAACTGTGATCCATGATTTAGTCCTAAACTGTGATCCATGATTTAGACCTAAACTGTGATCCATGATTTAGTCCTAAACAGTGAGCTCCACTCAGGTGTTCCTCTAAAGTCAAAAAGTGATTAAATAAAATGAATAACAGTGCATTAATAAGTAGCACAGAATTCACTATCTGCTACATTTTATTGTTTTGACGTTCAGAGAGCACTCTCACACAGCACTGAGCATTAAAAGGATTGCTCAAGAAGTTGAAAAATCATTAGATGGTCCATGTAGACCCTCAGCATTATCCAGGTGGTCCATGAACAACCTCAGAGATTTTTAAATGGTATTTGGAAAAAAAAAGGTTTTCAAAACCATGGATTTGTACAGCATAGCATTTTATTGATTTGATCTACTATAGCGGATTCTCCACTTTAAAGTATTAGAAGGTTTGCTAAAATATGTTTTGTCATCTATGAACATATCATATATATAGTTGTGGCTCTACAGGCCATTGGTCACGTTTGCGCTGTTGGTCACGCAAAGGTGCTCATCACAAGGCCTGTGGAACTTTTAGGCTGCAATGAGCGCTGAGGCCCCTGGGACTTAGACTGCAATGAGCGCAGCAGGTGCTCATCGCGAGGTCTGTAAGACTTAGGACCAAAGCCCGTAGATGCAACTGCGGGCCTCGCAAACCGAGGCCCACAGTTACGGGGCTGTACAAAGGCGCTCAGCGCGGGTGGTACAGCATTCCCAGCCTTACAATTTTATTGCCGTCATTTTTGACGGGCAAGTCACTAGTGATCATATAACTCATATAACTTCTATCTTCATCAATGCAAATAAAGTCACCAATCCACACATATACACAAGCTATACTCTGCTTTGGAGTATTGATGAGATCACGATCTTACACTAGAAAGCAAATCAATGAAAAGATGAATTTGATGCATAAATATTGGAATACTTACAATATCACAAAAGCAAATGCAATAATCATCTGTTTTTCTGTTGAATGTTTTTTTCTTTAAGTGCTGGGGAATTTCAGCAGTGCTTTAGTTTCCACTCCATGGTGGATGTTTTATATTGGGCCTGCCAAAGGAGGGAGCTTGACAAGGGGCCTAATGGCCAATTTAATCGCACAGAGTTTGATGGAGGAAGAATCTCGAGAGCCAGCAGTGTCACAGCATATGCAAGTATGTCTACTTTACTGTCTTTATAGTGAATCTGCAAAACACTTAGGATAATTATGTTGATTTATTTTTTGTGAATGTTTGAAGCAATCTTGAACAGTGGTCCTACACATCCTCTATACCCTTCAGTTTGCTAGAGCTACATTGTGAGGATGGTTGGCAACAGGGGTACTTAGGAGCTAAGTTCATTGTACTTTTTGAAAATAATTATGCTATGATCCCAGTACTTTTCCACTCCTGGTTGATAAGAGAGCCCTCATCATTATATGTTCACATGGGAAACCATTATTATATGGTAACTGCAGTGAACAATTCATCATATCCATAATATCCACATGTTAATCCATCATCTCCCATACTTTAATATGGCTGTTTCAATCTGCTACTAGAGTAAAATAATGACTGTATAAATGGCAATCGCCTAACCAAGCGCAGTATACAAGCAAGAGGCAATTTAATCCTGATATATAATACCCCATCTCAAGGACCATAATCATGGGAACCCTCACTTTACTAGATGGCATATAACAGCATCTTCCACTGTGTAAACATGTTATGTTAGATAAGATATTCAAAAACTGCCTTACTCCAGACTTAAAATGTAGCTCTTTATGTAAAGTGTCTTGTCTTGATTCCTTATATTTAGGTCCAAGTCCAAGCCTGAAAACTGCAAACAGCAGAAATAAGAAGTCTGTCTCATCCAATCCTCTTCTAGCAGCTGCAAAGGAAAGCCATGGAGTGGTAGCTGATGCCCTGCTGGATATAATAGGACCGAGGATGACTGGTGATGTGAGTATAAGGAGTCAGTCATTCCTTGTACAATATCTGTTCCATTACAAAGTCATTTGAACACTGAGGAAGTCCTTGCAATACTTTGTTACTGTTTACATGTGGCTATATTTATTATAAAATAATCACACATACAATTTGTATTATAGCTATCACTCTTATGTTCAGCTATTGACACGCAGTGAATTCATTTTGAGTTGTGTTTATCACCATCTGACCTTTTCTTGGTATGAGAAGTCATATGTATCATTCCTTCTGTATGCAGTATGTCTATCACATAACTGAGCTTTTGGCTAACATATTTTATGCAATACTGTTATTAATGATTCTGTATTTGTTTTGACAAACAACTTTTATTTAATCAAAATATATAATAATGTACAGTATAAGAATAGACAAAATAACATTTTTCAATCTATAATTGCAGATTCTTTTTTTGTTTTTTTTCTGTCTGTATGCACAAAATAATTATTCACCAATGGCTAAAGTCAGAGCACAGTAATCTGCTTTACTACAACTGCATACTTAGATGGGTAGAAAATAATCTACATTTACATGTTCACATTCAAAGATTGTCTTGTTTTTTTCCACATGACCTCCATCAAACATCACTCTTGTATTGATTTTATTTGGATGCTTCCCATCTATTTATAATTGCTGCCTAAAGTAGAAGTAATTATTGAGTACTTTAAGTTTAATTTGGTTTATTTTGATCTTTGTAGAGCTGACGCATTTATTGACTTGGCCTTCCTGAGTCCCAAATTACTTTTCTCCTCCCTAGTTATGTTATAAAAGTGTTTTCTATTAAGACATAAAGAGGCGTTTTTTTGCCAGCTCAAGGTCCAATATTTCTTACATAAATGACCAGTTTTCTTCTTTGATTCAAATTGGCTATAATGTTTCATAACTATGGCAGAGGTCTATATAATATTATGTTAACTATATAAACATTAGGGGATCATGTGCTTATATTATTTCTGTATGCTCTTTTGAAACTTGATAATGGGCAAAATCGACTTAGAAAGTAAAAAAAAAAGAAATAAATAGAGCCCTCAATTTTTATCAATTATACCCAATAACTGTATTATTATATTCTCCATTCTATTTTTTTCCCCATATTTTTAATTGTAGTTTTTCTAAACTACAGTTCTTGAAAATCTAAGTTGTAGCAATTATAGTGACAAACCTGTATTACCAGTAGTGGTCATCATGTTATTTATAGAATACTAGCGAATTGCCCGTCAAAAAATGACGGCAATGAAATTGTAAGGTAGCTAATGCTGTTTAGTGTGTAATAATGAAATATATAATACATTAATAAACGAATATACTTTACCTATTTTAAAGCATTGTGTGGAAGAGCTGTGAATGTGTTTTGATGTTGCTGCAGCATTAGTGGTGTGGATCTGCTGTGTAAGCGTGCTGAATGTGTGCAGTGTAACACTGTGCGTGCGCGAGCCCAAACCGTTGTCGTGTACTTCCGCATTGGCGTCAAATGGCGAGTAATGTGTGTTATACGTTTGTATCGGAATATCCGTAGGTGTTTTGTGGTGTTTTGCGAGTTTCTTGTGGTGTTTTGCGAGTTTAGAGTGCTGTAGCCTCGTTTTCGTTTTGTTCGGCGGCCATTTTTTCTCTCGCTTCGTTTTTTTTTTAGTCTCTAAACTGTTTTATTTGAAGTAAAATCGAGGTGTAAGTTGTATTTTTGAGGTGCTGGGTGCTCCCTCTTGGTGTAGGTAAGTTTTTTATGTATGTGGTGTGTGTATGTATTGTGTTTTACATTTTGTAATGTTCGCGAGTTGCGTCCGAGTGTTGCGAGTCCGTAATGTGTGTGAACGTGTGTCGTATGTTGTTTGCGAGTGTCGTAATGTGTGTGTCGTACTGTTTGGGTTGCGACGTGAAGTTTGCGAGGGTCGCAGTTGCTGGCAAGGAGCGCCTTCGGCGCTCCATGCCAGCAACTGCGGCCCTCGCTTTGCGAGGTCCTCAGGTGCTGGCATGGAGCGCCTACGGCGCTCCATGCCAGCAACTGAGACCCTCGGGCAGTGCCCTCGCTTCGCGAGGGCCTCGGCTCGCTGCGCGAGCCGCGGCCCTCGCTACGCGAGGGCCGCAGCTCGCTTCGCGAGGGCCGCGGGCTCGCTACGCGAGCCCGCAGCGTTAGCAACAACTCGTACGCTCACAACTATATATGTGATTTATAAGCAGTCTTGACATTAGACATGAAGTGTCGGTATCATACTGTTTGTGCATATGCAGAAAATACATGTACCAATGGATGCCAAACTGGCACTATATATGAGTTGTTTGTTTGTTCTACATTAATATTATTATTATTATTTTAATTGGCACATTAATTAAGCAGGACATATGCCTGAATCTATTTACAGAGCTCTTTGGTGTTTAAGCAAATTGTCAAAGATGTGTTTATGGGAATCTATGACCCATCTGGAGCCCGACAGATGTCCCCCAAGGAGTTTGAAAGAGCTATTGTAATGAAAACAGAGGAGAATAAATTATCTCCTCATTCCCCATGGTTGAACAAAGTGAAACAGCTCTTCAATTTATCCACTGCAAATTCTGGTAAGACTATATTCATAGGCTTCAATTTCAATACGTTTGTGTAAGGAATGTGTGTAACCTAATCATTAAAGGGATTAGTTTTTTTTTTTTTTTATTAAAGAGCACTAAATACTGGGGGCCTCATTCAATTGCAATTTGGCCAATTGAATAGGGGTCTAAATAAGCACATAACATATTTTTTTTAAGAAGTTTTTAGTTAGTAAACATCTATCCAAAAACAAGGTTTTCACTAACTAAAAACTTATTTTAAAAAAATATGTTATGTGCTTATTTAGAGCACTATTGAATTGGCCAAATCGCAATTGAATGAGGGCCTGGGTATTTATTGTGGAAGCCTTTTTTACTCTACAGTAAATCATTCAGGACACATTCAGCATTGCTTATGTGGCTCTGCTATGCTAATTTGTTCATGCTTGATAAATATGGGTTAGGGATCTGACTGCAACCTAACATCATTAAGGTAGATTGATTTGCTATTATGGGAACAAATAAGCACATTATGTCACAAATTAGCACACCAAAGCAGCATATTCAGGCCACAGTCATTAGGATACTAATGCAGAACAAATAGTGGTGAGAATCTCAAAAATTATTTATTTTAGAGAAAAATGTCTAGTACAAGGTATAGTGAGTTTTAAGAGTAATAAAAAAAGCCATTCAGTTTACATTTTACGCTAATTATGTACATAAGACAATGCTTATAAGCTAGTTTGGCGTGGAAATAGCAGTGGACAAAGTCCCTATTATTTGGAAGGAAAAGAGCTAATGTTATAACTAAGAACATTTTCCTAATGTTAGTTTTTGTAATGATGGATATGAATCACATTTATTCATGGGTATATTTAGGTTTTAAGCTGCCCTAGGCCATTCACATTTGTGTGCCCCACGCCCCTTTCTATGGCTTTCCTTTGCCCTTTCTATGGCCTCTATTGCCTGGTCCCTGTAAGGCTGACTTGTAGCTATGGAGTTGTTGAAAAGCAAATTTACAGGGCTATTCCATGGCTTCCGCAAAAAATAAAGCCTACAATTTACTGAATCTAGCCCCGGGGGCTTTGGCTGTAGTTCTCTTGCTGTAACGTATGCTCGCAGCCTGTGTAAAGTATACCTGTAGGAAACTCAGGGCCTCATTCAAATGAAATTTGGCCAATTGAATAGGGCTCTATATAAGCACATAGCATATTCTTTTTACAGAAGTTTTTAGTTAGTGAAGACCTTGCTTTTGGATATAAGTTCACTAACTAAAAACTTTTGTAAAATGAATATGCTATGTGCTTATATAGAGCCCTATTCAATTGGCCGAATTGCATTTCAATGAGGCCCTCAGAGTCTAAATCTCAGTAGTCTCCATAAAAAGCTACAGAATGTTACCCACATGGTACCCAAGCCCTAACATTATCCCATATACCTTTCTTTTCTACATAAACCCCTTTTCATGGCAGGTAAGGGGTTAAATAATAATGCAAATGTTTACCCCCATGAGCCCAGGTATGCCTCGGAATTCCCCCATCATTCCCCCCACCCTACGTTCTTATGATATCACTGACATTTCGAGCACTCGGATGGCTTTTTTCAGAGGTTAGATTTCCGTGTGTGATGTGATAGTTCGGTAATGTTTTGCGAATGTACTTCACTCTAATGTTTTCCTATGGGAGCAATCAACAAAAAGCTCAATATTCCCAACCATGCGTTTTTTGTGTGTTTATGTATATATAGGTTCTGTCAGAAAGTGTCACATACATTTACAAACAGAAATATTGGTGCATTAGAGACATTTCTGTTCATATACAAACATATTTCAATGTACTGCACAGGCATCTTCAGTCAGCATGCTGCCTCCAGAAAATGTGCTGCCTTAGGCCTGGGCTTCATGGGTCTAGGCAGACACACACAGCTGCATTTATATTATATTTTTATCTTTGTGTAGGTATAATTGTAGCCGGCCCCCCAGGATCTGGGAAGAGTGCATGTATCAGAGCCCTTGTGCAGACCCTTAACCATCTGCAGGGCTCTACAGAGGAACCTTCACATAAACTTGTAAAAATCAACCCACTGAGTGTGGACAGCACTAACCTCATGTTTGGTGTGGAAAACAGTTCACACATCTGGGAGGATGGAATTGTCACCTATGCCTGGAAGAGAGCAATTCAGGTAAAGATTTAATATACAGAAGCAAAATTAATTTAGCAATGGTAAAATAATATTTAAAAACACAAATTGAACACACTAAACACTGTTGTTTATGTATATAATAGAAGCTCTTTTTTGGTTATCAAATTTCAAATATTCATACCAAGGCCTAATTTTAACAAATGGTGGTGGAAAAAACACACTAAAAAGTATGCACATAATTAATTACTTTATACATTGGTCTTACAGAAAAATTCCTCTTTTAATTCATACCTGAAAATATTACACATATGTAGTTTGTTAATATCCTTTTAAAGTTAAAGTATCTGGAACTGCACACAGAATTGGATGTTTTAAAAAAATGCTGGCGCATCTAACTTTTTATATATCAATTTTTTCTCAAGTTATATAATATGCATCATTTAATTGATATATGGCTAGATGGTTCAACCCCTTCTGGATTTCAATCTTGTCCTGGTGAAAGGGCTTGTGTACTTCAATGAAGCTGTTAACTATACCATGTAGGGTCACCCAAGATGGGCATGTCATAGCCCAGACGTCAGATAAATCGCGGTCCACTGGAGAAGGAACTGGCAATCCGCTCCAGTATCTTTGCCAAATAACCTTATGTATGAGCGCAACCAGCGACATAACGATATGGCACAGGATGATGAACCCTTCAGGTCAGAAGGTGCCTACCACATTACTAGAGTAGCTCTAATGAAGCGATTGGGCTAAAGTCTAGAGGATGCCCTGCTCTGGATGTGTCTTGAAGGGAAAGGAAAGTCCACGCAGCAAAGAACAATTCAGCATAGAACTATGAACTAAGGCAAACTGTATATGCTCAAGCATCTAAAGGACTGTTGATGTGTGTACAGCTCTCTAGTGATGGTCTTAGTTGTTTGTTTGACAAAGTATTTTTGTGGCCAATTGTGGTGTAGTTGTTATTTTAATAATTGTAAATAAAATTCCAATATTTTTAGTTTGATAGATAAAATAACAATCAAGTTTTTACTGTAGACTTTCCTTTAAGGACAAAAAGAAGAACTGTAAATTCTGAATTATCCCAAATTTACTGACATTTTATAAAGCACGCATATTCTTTCCTTTCAGAGTCACAGAAATACATGGATATGGTTTGATGGAAATCTAAGCTCCAGTTGGGCCGACAATTTCAACTGTGTATTGGGATCAGAAAAGGTGAAACTGCATCTTATGCCAGTAAAGACCACAATAATGTCATTTCAAAAATTGTAAAGTGTTTATAATACTCATAATCATTAGCACTGGGCTTTCTAGATAAAACTTTCCATTCAAAAAGCTATTTATCATAATTACATTATTGTATTACATGATTATGGACCAATCCAATTATATATAAATAAATATATATATAAATAAACAAAATATGCCATACATTTAAGCAGAAAATTATAAAATGGTATATGTTAGAGGTGATCGTGTTATAACAGTGGATCTTACAGGAACTCTTGCATTCCTTCTTTCATGCATTCTAGTAGATAGATTGAAGTTAAAGGGATGTGAAACACAATTCTTTTTTCATGCATTTAAAGGAGCAGCTTTCTGCATTACCAAAGGTGGTTATTACCAAGGTTGTGTTTTTCGTGAAAACTGTTTAAACTTCATTGAAGGTAACAAGAAATGAGCAAAGCATATATTCAGTGCAATATGCAGATTTCATTGGTAGACAAGTATAACTAATACATCTATATTTCTGTTAATTTGCTGACTGGGGCAAACCCTAAGATGAATTAAGATTTGAATCAGTTTTTTTTTCTGCTTAGAGAACATCAATTGAACAAAGGAAATGCAGTGGTATATAATCAAATATTCGCTTTCAGATGCAGCAAAGGAAATAAATGCTTTCAATGTCCATTTTAATCATAGTTTTTTAAAGTATTACAAGTGTAACATGCAAGATTTTGCAGACTATGCCCCCTATTTATTTATCCAAATTGCATGACCCTGTAATGGAGCCCGTAAATGTTACTGATATTCAATTGGCTACTTTTAGCTAATCACATTCCATTTGCGAGTTACAGGGTCAAAATCACTGCAGTTGTCAAAAACGTAACTCCGTCCTAGCTCCTTTGATTTTTCAAGCCCGTAAATGTTTCCAGTGCTATAGATGCTAAATCCATATTCAATTGCAACAATTCAGCAAGCCTGCAATTGCCTTCAAACCTGTAAATGGCAAATGTATAAAAAAATGATACCAGTACTAGATAGGACTCGCAAGTGGGTTAAACACCTGTTTGTATGCTCTGAAAAAGCAAATAAACACACACTACTCTACTGGGGAAGTGATGTAAGACATTAGAATTAATTGCACAACAGTCTCCAGCTTGCAAATCTGCAATAAAAAAATATTTTTTTATGTTTTATTTCCGTGTTATATTGATCCTGGGAATCAAGGAGTTAATACATATCATGGAACTCGCATGGACTAGAACAGTCACTTTATTGATTTTTATTGAT
Organism: Discoglossus pictus; assembly: GCA_027410445.1. Lineage (NCBI taxonomy): Eukaryota > Metazoa > Chordata > Amphibia > Anura > Alytidae > Discoglossus > Discoglossus pictus. The sequence goes on along the minus strand of CM050165.1, from coordinate 269,276,521 downwards.
TTCTACATTTTTGGATTGTGAGTCCGACTGCAAATTTTACTACAAAACACTAATTGATTGTAGTTTAAACTCCATGTTTTACTGACGTCATGATGACGGTTTCACTTACTATTGGCTTTGTCTAAATTGTAACTTACGGCTTGCCTAATTGATCATGATCATGCGCTGAAATGCAACGCACAGGTTCATGGTTTGCTTGTTGAGGCTGTGAGCATGTAATTGCGGGCTTGAGTCAATTGAATACATCTATATATGTAAAAAATGAGTAACCCCCCAATATGTCGGGTTACTTGTAATTACGGGCTTGGAATTAAATAGGGGGTCTATGTGCATCCACTCACCCTACCATTACCATCACCATTGATTGACAACAACAACAGCAATTATAGTAACATTTTCATTACATAGGACAGTTTCATGGTGAACTGTCCAAAAAAGAGGCAATAAATACAACTGATATTGGAAGCCCATGTACCCAATAATCTCCAAAATAAAATGCTGTATATATCACACCTTAATTGAACTATTGTCTTTTAGGATTAAAGCTATAAAGTGGTAGAGGTTTCGGTTTGAAATATTTCATTTTTAACCAATAGACAAAATTTGAACTTATATGTAATGAAAACTTTGCTATTATCATGTAGCAACTGCTTACTTCTTCAACACTTTCTTCAAGCCTCTATGTGTGTAAACTGCATATATTTGCATTCTGTGTTAAGAACAGCAAATTAACACAACAATTTCCATACAGGGAAACATTAAAAGCATGCATATTTGGTCTATTTAAGACCCTGGACTAGATCATCTGTTGGGAGTATTTAGGTTACTCCAATTAAAGCTACACAGCGCTGCTAGCTTGTTCTTCTCTACAGAAAGTGTATATTAGTATCACTTTATACTACTTCTTTGATGTGAAAAGCTACAGTAGTCATTTCAATAACTAATGGGAGAAAGTTCAAGGCTTTTGTTCTCCTTGGTTAGGAATGAATTCACTTCCTGAAGTCTATATAGGACATTGGTAACAGATGCTGATCTTTGTAGCCAGCAGGTGTGATGCCACCATTATAGATTTTAACTGACTGTTCATAAAATATTTATGTCTGAGGATGGATGGCTTTAGACGGAGAATGGGTTACACTTAGCACAATTTGTTTGAATGGAGAATAATGATCTTTTCATCGTTGAAAGTGCATATGTGTTTATTGTATAGAGTTGTGGATTTCACGTGACCTTCTTGGAAAAATTGTAATTAAATGTTTCATTTACTTACTATTACGTTACTTTTCTCTACCGTAGGTGTTGCAGCTTCACAATGGTGATCACCTAGAGTTCCCGAACAATATGAAACTGCTATTTGAAACAGCTGACTTACAGCTAGCTTCACCTGCGACTCTCACAAAAGCTGTAAGTACAAAATGCATGTCCCATAATGCTGGAAACTCATACAAATCTCAAGAATAAGATCATTTTTGTGTATTTAGAAAATTATACCTAAAGAATAGTCAATAATAACATTTGAATAAACTGGCTAGTTACAGTACAGATCACCACAAATTCATGATCTACAGTAATATTTCTTAATACATAAAAATATCAAATATCAGCAATTTTGAAAAACATACTAAATTCATTCACAAGCACATCTTTTAACTGCATGACATTTTTATTTTGTTTGAAAAATAAAATAGAAATGCTGCAGGAGACAGGGAAATTACTGATCTAGAGCCTCATTCAATTTGAAGCCTGCATCTTGCGGTATATAGGTTGTATGTCTGCGGGCTCGCAGTCTGCTACAATTCTATTCAATTGAACAAGCCCGCAAGTTCCGGCCCAAAACCGTAAACCATGCAATCGTATGTAGCATTTTAGGGCAGGAACATGATCAATTAAGCAACTACCCATTCAGAAACAGCCAATAAAAAATTTGACCGTCACCATTAGGTCAGTAAAACACAGCAGTTACATGTCAATCAATTAGTGTCTAGTGGTCCAATATCCGATCGGACTTTCAAAACTGCAAAACACAAAATAATAAAAATGAGTGCCGATCCTGTTCTGGCCCATGTGGGTGGCCTGATATGTATTAACTCATTGACTCCTAAGATTGATATAACTCTGAAACGAAACACAAAATAAAATGATTTTTGATTGCTGATTTGCGAGCTTGAGACTGTTGTGCGATTAATTCTAATGTCTATCATCACTTTTCCCATCATTTACAGTGCAGTATTGATTTTTTATTTGCTTTTACAGTGCTATGGATATGTCTTTAACCCCTTTGCAGATCCTCTCTAGTACTCGTAGGATTTTCTTCTACATTATCCATTTACGGGTGTGAAAACATTTGCGGGCTTGAGGAATTGTAGTAATTGAATAGCGATTTTCGATTGTAACTCTTGCGGACCTGATAGATCAAAGGCTTAGATGGGGCGTAAGTTACGGTTGTAACAACCGCAAGGATTTCAAACCCGTAACACATAGCCCATTTGCGCCAAAACGCCATTTTTTTTTGTAAATTAACTTACAGCCTCCATTACGGACCACTGTAACTTACCATTGCTCAATTGAATGAGGCTCGTAATATGTATACATAAAAGATTGCTTTAAGGTTTGGTTACCTGCGCATGTAACTCTCAACATTTCAAGTGAACAAAGAGAGAACCACATTATTTAATTCAGACGCACTGCTAGCGCCACAGCAATGGATGAAGAGTGGCAGCAGTTTGACCAACTTGTTTCTAGATATAAACAGCTTAAAATTAGCACACAGTGCTCAGTATACACACATATATACTAGAAAGCAGATTTCTCCTGAAATATTACTGAAAATATCCTGAGTATCTTAGGAGAGAAAAAGAGGTGCACGACTGGACTAAAGCTTGTTCTTAAATATGGTACTGTTCATTCAGAAGAGGGACATCTAGTGCCTGAGAGAAAAGTGGGAGTTTTCCCTTAAAGTCAGACTGCCCTTCCAAAAGATTAACAATTAGGAGGTATGCTTATGTCAGCTTTCTAAAACCTTACATGCAAACCATACAAGCAATTATAGTTGAAGAGACAGCAGTTCAATCAGATCAACAATATGGAATTAAGACTATCATTGTATTAAGCCATGTGGTTCTAAAGAAAATGTCTTGAATGTTGAAGTTGGGTAATATTGTATATGTCATTGTCTTATAGAGAGTATTGTACATAGAGAGTGAAGCACTTGGCTGGAAACCTCTCGCTAAAGTCTGGCTGGATGGAAGAAACCAACAAGAAAATGCTGTAAGTAGAAATTCTGTAGATTAGTATATACGTGAGATTTGTTAATAGGACATTTTGCAGTGATTCTTGGTTGTGATATGTGTTTACTCGTGGGTCATATGTACTAAAGTGACAGAGAGGTTTTGGAGAACTCTGGTCATGTCATTTTATTTGCAACATTGGATAACACAAGGATTGGAGAATACATCATTATGTGAAGCAGTAATAATAATAAATCCAAGTACCACTCTGGTAATATTTTTAAAATTGACTAATTTGAAGAATTAAACTTAAAGAAATGCAAAATGTCCTTAGAAGGCAAAAATATAATTTTTACATTCACCACTTTCATTTATATAATTTAATTCATCACTTTAATGTAGTTTTATCATTCATCTCTTTTATTTATTATCTTTCATTTACAATTATACTGCAGTGGAATATACTAGCTTTAGGAGCTCAACTTCCTAAGTTTGGAAGATACTTTGAACAGACAGGAAGTGTCTCAATGGGAAAGTGGCAGTTACATCTTATTAGTTTACAAGGACACACACACCTGAGAAAGTAACAGGCATCAGTAGGGAAGAATGCAAAGTTGGGACACAGTAAAGGATAATTGCATATAAAAGTTGCAAATTATAAAGGTAATGTTTGTTTTTTGCTTTCTAAAAATAGTTTGCCCATATTCATGTTTAGTTATTCAAAAAACAAATATTATTATTATTCTTTATTTGCAAAGCTCCAACATAATTGTTATACAGGGTTAAGTAAAAAGAAAAATACATAGAAAAAAAATACATATAGAAAACATTGACCAAAACAGTCCTTTATGGTATGAGATATTAATTAATAAAAGTTCTGTTGTTGTCATTAATGATTTAAAAATAAAAATCAAATCAACATGTATTCTAAATGCATTAAATATATTTTAGGTCCTTTCAAAAGCCTTCTACAAGACTTTGGATCCTATCTTCAGCCTGGTTCTTCAAGATACCAAGTAATAAAATGAACCTTGTATTTATTGTTTGGTGAATAATATTATTATCATTAATCAGTAATAATATTATGCATGCATGTTGTACTGTATCTAATGGATTCCTGTATTTAGGCCTCTGGTCCCAGTCACAGAGGTGGGCCTGTTCCGTACTTGTACAAATCTATTGACAGTCATGCTCAATGACAAGGCTCAGAGCATTGGAGGACAGCTGCACATCGAGAGGCTTTTCATATTCTGTCTTATCTGGTCAGTTGGAGCACTTCTTGAAAGCTTGGAAAGAAAGAAGTTTAGTGATCTTCTAAAGGTCTACACATCAGTGTAAGTAATATATGAATGCCACTAGACATACTATCTCAGTAAGCATATTTGAGGAATACGAAACATATTTACATTTTACAGCCACATTATTACATAAGTTTCCATATATACTATCTATGCAGGTTTTAAACATGCACAGCATATACATAGTATTATATATACACTAGTCGTTTGCTTGTCATAAATTTGATGTGCTCTGTCTCTCTCTCTCTCTGTGTCCTCTCTTTCTCTCCCTGAGCGCCCTCTCTCTCTGTGCGCCCTCTCCCTCTCTCTCTGTGCGATGTCTCTCTGTGTAATGTCTCTCTGTCTTTATACCCTCTCTCCCGCTTTCTCCCTCCCTCCTTCTCTCCTCCTCCTTCCTTTTCTCTCCCTCTTTCTGTCTCTCCATCCTTCCTTCTCTCTCTTCCTCCTTGTTTTCACTTCCCCCCTTTTTCTTCTCTCTCCCTCCTCCATCTTCTCTCTCCCTCCAATGTCTCTACCATGTTTCTCTCCCACCCTCCCCCCATGTGTTTCCCCCCTGTGTCTCTCTCCCACCCTTTCCCTCCCCTGTCTCTCCCCCACCCTTTTCCACTGCCCCCCCATGTCTCTCCCCCGTGTCTCTCTCTCACTTTTTCCCTCCCCTGTCTCTCGCTCACTGCTCCCCCCACTGTGTCTCTTCCCCCCGTGTCTCTCTCCCATCCTTTCCCTCCCCTGTCTCTTTCCCACTGCTCCCCTCATGCCCCACCCCCCATGTCTCTCTACCATCTTCTCCCACTGCTCCCCCTCCTGGGTCTCTCTTCCACCCTTTCCCTCCCCTGTCTCTCTCTCAATCCCCCCCCCCCTCGCAGCGGGCAGTGTGGGGCTAGTGCCACGCACTGCCCATGGCCGAATAGTGATGCGCATTCACGTGAAATGCAAGGCTATTGCCGCTCGTGGCCGTGAAATGCCCTCCATCGGCTTACTCCGCAAGCTGCACATTGCTGTTAATACAGTTTCCGTTGTGCGCATGCGCTAAAACAGCGTTACACACTACGGAAACTATATTAGTGATATTGTGATAGTTTGGTTCATTGAATCTAGAATTCATTAACACACAGAGAATGATTCTCTTCAGTTTAAAAAAACAGTATTGCCTTTATGATATCCCACTTGAATAAATTTCTTTTCCATGTTTTTTTCCCCCATAAATACAGTTTGCCAGATGATGAACATGAAATTTCTGTTTTTGACTATTACCTTGATGAGTCTGGAGAGTGGGACACCTGGCTTTCACGTCTGCCAGAAATGACATACATTGGTAGCACAGACATGATGGGAGAGGTGTTTGTAGAGACACAAGATACGGTGAGTCTGTCATGGCATTCAGAATAGTTTTGTTCAGTAGAAACCAAGTATGCTATGGGGGGTAGAAAACTGTGTTTGAAAAATCATCCACTGTATGTACAATAAGGAAAGAAAAAAAACATTAAGGGTGCTTACGTATGTCAAACAGGCCACAGGACCTTTTTTTCTCATAGAATTTCTTAGTAAACAGTGACCCCTGTACCACAAAGGATTCTGGGTAGTGACATGCAAATGAGGCTCAGAACATAGCACTTTTTTTCTGTAGATGAGTGTAAACACAGTTTTGTAAGATGAACAGTTTTACAGTTCAGGTCACATTGTGTTCTACAGACATTACACTATTTGCTAATTCTGTATAGGATTTATAATTTGTTATTTGATTTGTTGTTTCTAATAACTGATTTAAAAATCCTCAAAATATAGGCTTTTAGAGGTATAGAATACATTCAGGAATTACACAAGTACTGTATATAGCATTGTAAAACTAGGACCTAAAAATAGTTTTTATTCCCATAAATTGATTTTGTGCTTCATAAATAAACTAAATATTGTAACACAAAACTAGCACTGCCTGTTATATCCAGTGTGATTTCAGCACTTTTTGGTGGGCGAAACCTTCCAGTATCTCAGTATCAGTAGCTAAGAACAACTTTTTATATACAGCTTTGTGTACATGATTACCTGTATATATCAATAAAGCATTTCTATATGTAAATACATTTTAATAATCTGTGTATTATTCTATGTCAAGGACAACTAAAGATATATTCTCTACGCTGTTTCATGTACACTATTGTGTGTGCTTTTATCCCTCAGATGATAGTGCGTACGTTCTTGGAATATGCCCGCATGGGATCCCAGCACGTCCTATTAATTGGACCTCCGGGGTGTGGGAAGACAGCTCTAATGAATGACTTTATCTCAACACAAGGCATGTGCTGCATTTTGCTGAAAAGTACTTTGTCTTCAGATTCAGCTAAATGTCAGTTGGAAACATCTTAAAATAATTTAATTCTATCTTTTGCAGACAGATCCCGCACATTGCTAAAAAGAATGGTGTTTTCAGGATCTTCAAAAGCTAAAGAGCTCCAGGATCTTCTAGAACAAAATATAGTGCACAGACAAGGTTAAGACGAATGTCTAGTATATCTCTGCAATCTGATACAGACTTTTTTTTAAATACATTTTATTTATTCACACAATGGTTTGTTTTTTCATGTGGAAAATATTTCACTAAAACCAATTAAAATCAAATCAATATGTTTCAGGTTTCATTTATGGTGCAAGGGATGGAAAAACACTTAACTTATGTATAGATGACCTTAACCTTCCTAAAGCAGAGGAGAATGGAGTACAGCGATGTAATGAGGTAACATTTGTTTTTCTAGATGAGCCATTTTTATTGAAGACACAGATGGTTGAAAATGAGCGAAGGAAGAAGAACTGCAAATTTATTTTGATAACCTGTTGGTGGCTTCAAACTGGAAATGCCATATCTTATGGTTTAATAGGAACTAAAGTGCATTTTATTGCTTAAAGAATCCCTTTATTTGATATTTTCCACCAACTAATTAAGGGGTTTGTAGTGTTTTGCACATAGTAATAAATGAATATTAAACATATGTGGGATTTGAACCAGACTCACACAGTAAAAAGTTATGGTCTCTTTACTCGTACGAAGTTCATTTACACACAGAACCATTTCCTCCCAAGGGGTCTTCAATCCTCAGGCTTATTTTCAACACATGAAAAAATACTGTTGTGGACTGAAAGCCCAACAGACTGTTATAGATTTATTGTTTGTAGAGTTATTATGCTGGTCCAATTATATCACCAATTACCATGCTTGTCTCTGGGGCCAATATGTTAACCAATATAATTGTATGTAGTAAAGATCAATATATGCACTGCATTTATCCAAAAGTCTACTCATCAGAGCTTAGTGTCGTGGGCTCATACGTTTTCTTTTCATTACTGTTTATTTTTACTTGGTACAGTATTTATTGATAGTATTTAGTGTTGTTAATATTTTAATGATAGGTAAATGCAGTACAAAAGAACTAATTCTGTAGATAGCAAACAAAGTATGAAGCTGATTCTGTAGTTTCAATGTTATAGATCTATGCAAAATATAGCAACAAAATCATGTTATTATGCAAGAAATGTGCATTTGGATTAGTTTACAAGCTTCAGTGGTTGGTAAAGGGCTTCATTAATTTGCCTCTGACATATTGAATCACGTTGCTTCAATATGAAGCCACTGTGTTCAAGCCATCTGCTCCTCCAGGGATGCCTCTGCCTTCTCTAGTAACCAGGTGCAGAGTGCACCTGGGGAAAATATTTCTTTACCCATTATAATGGTTGTTATGATAGTGGAACTACTCTCACTTTATCAGCTGCCCATGCATTGCTTCCCTATTGATGCTTCTACAATTCTTCCTCAGTTCTGGATTACAGAGATGTGTTTTAAGAAGGGAGACATGGAGAAGCATGGAACATGCAGAAGTTTCAATGCTATGTTAAATAATTGGTTTTACACTACACCCCCCCCCTCGCCCCCCACAGGCCCAATGGATGCAACCACATCTCTCCAGAAATGTAAACGCCTCCTCTCACATACACAAGTTCCACCTATGTGTCATGGATTCCTACATAGTGCAGCAGAAGCATCAAAATGTTTTTTTTCTTCTAAAGAATCTGACGTTTTTCGGCTTTTATTATTTTCTTTACTCAGCCTCAAAGTTTATGGGCACAATTGCATGGTCCTGCCCGGGCTCCCAGAATGCAGTGCAATAACTGTATTTCTCAGAATTCTAGACATGAAACAATTTTTTACTATTTATATACTGTACTACTGTACGGTGGAGGGCTTCTATCGCTATTTCGCCCACCATAAATTAAATTATTGTCATGGTAAACTACCTACTCATAAGGTCCACAACACAAGCTAAGATCCCGCTCCACGCTGATGAAAGGCAGTAACCTTGAAACAGCTATACGTGGGTAGGATTCCCAGCTTTTGTATAATCCATCCTGAGCTTTGCGAAAAAGCTTTGTAATACAGCAGGCATATGCTTAAAGGAAGCCATGTTTAAAATGGTTATTTAACTTGTTTTAGACATTCAAATGTAAACACAAATGTACTATTTATATACTATATATATATATATATATATATATATATATATATATATATACATACAGTGGGAAATTGGCAGTGGCCTTTGCTCCCAGCAGGACAAACCCTCCTGAGAGTAAATACAGTATAATAACATATAAAAGTTATAAAATATGAAGGTTGTTTGTTTTTATTTAATTTTCTTCTTAAAAACACTTTGCCTCAATATTCTATTTATTTATTTATTATCCTGTATAGAAAAAATGACCACTGTGGTAATTTAATTTATTATTATTATTATTGTTTATTTGTAATGCGCCAACATATTCTGAAGCGCTAATTTATACCAACAGTGTCACACTCTAAAGTGCCTTGCAAAAGTATTCACCCCCTTGACTTTTTACCTATTTAGTTACATTACAGCCTGTTTTGTTAATCTGAATTTTATGTGATGGATCAGAACACAATAGTCTAAGTTGGTGAAGTGAAATGAGAAAAATATATACATAAAACTATTTTTTAGAAATAGAAAACAGAAAATTGTCATGTGCGTATGCATTCACCCCCTTTGTTATGAAGCCCATAAAAAGCTCTGGTGCAGCCAATTACCTTCACAAGTCACATAATTAGTGAAATGATGTCCACCTGTGTGCAAGTGTCAATTGATCTGTCATTACATATACAAACCTTTTTTGAAAGGCCCCAGAGGCTGCAACACCTAAGCAAGAGGCACCACTAACCAAACACTGCCATGAAGACCAAGGAACTCTCCAAACAAGTAAGGGGCGATGTTTTTGAGAAGTACAAGTCACGGTTAGGTTATAAAAAAAATATCCAAATCTTTGATGATCTCCAGGAGCACCATCAAATCTATCATAACCAAATGGAAAGAACATGGCACAACAGCAAACCTGCCAAGAGGGCATTAATCAGCGAGGCAGCTCAGAGACCTAAGGTAACCCTGGAGGAGCTGCAGAGTTCTACAGCAGAGACTGGAGTATCTGTACATAGGACGACAATAAGCCGTACGCTCCATAGAGTTGGGCTTTATGGCAGATGGCCAGAATAAAGCCATTATTTTCAGCAAAAAACAAAATGGCATGTTTTGAGTTTGTGAAAAGGCATGTTAGAGACTCCCAAAATGTATGGAGGGAGGTGCTCTGGTCTGATGAGACTAAAATTGAACTTTTCGTCCATCAAAGAAAACGCTATGTCTGGTGCAAACCCAACACATCACATCACCCAAAGAACACCAGGAGCCCGGACTTGGAAACTGGTCAGAGCTAAGGGAAAAATATATATGGTGCTAAATACAGGGATATTCTTGAGCAAAACCTGTTCCACTTTGTGCGTGATTTGAGGCTAGGACGGAGGTTCGCCTTCCAGCAGGACAGTGACCCCAAACACACTGCTAAAGCAACACTTGAGGGTTTAAGGGGAAACATGTAAATGTGTTGGCATGGCCTAGTCAAAGACCAGACCTCAATCCAATAGAAAATTTGTGTTCAGACTTAAAGATTGACACAAACCATCCAACTTGAAGGAACTGGAGCAGTTTTGCAAGGAGGAATGGGCAAAAATCCCAGTGGTAACATGTGGCAAGCTCATAGAGACTTATCCAAAGCGACTTGGAGCTGAGATTGCCACAAAAAGTGGTTCTACAAATTATTAACGTTAGGGGGGTGAATAGTTATGCACATTTACTTTTTCTGTTATTTTGTCCTATTTGTTGTTCGCTTCACAATAAAAATAAATAAATCTCCAAAGTTGTGGGCATGTTCTGTAAATTAGATTATACAAATCCTCAAACAATCCATGTTAATTCCAGGTTGTCAGGCATCAAAACATGAAAAATGCCAAGGGGGTGAATACTTTTGCAAGGCACTGTATGTTTAGAGACAATGGGTATTAATTAGTCTGTATGCTGCACAATACATGACTTTTTATTATCAGGGGTTTTTTATGGGTATCTTTCAAGGTGACTGTGAAAATGCTCATGTATTCCACTAATACCTAATGAGATTTACTATTCTGTTTTAGCTGTTAAGGATGCTCCTGGATGACAAATTTCTTGTGAAACTGAATAAGCCATTTGAATGGCAGTCACTGGAAGGGTTCATAGTCAAGGCAGTGATGTGCTTACCCAAGTACACTAGCAGTGCACACAGAACCTTCTCACAAAGACTCTTGGTAAGTTTAATAGAAATAACTTATTTATCACTGTGATACTCTGCAATCAATACATAACTAGTAACAAAAAGCACCCACTTTAGTTTAGATTATTTCTTAAAATTGTTAATCTCATATAAACAAATCTGTAATTTCTGATGCAATTCTCAAAATCTGGAAATGTTGTATATCGATGTTGTGTAGCGGAACCCATCACTGTTTTACCCTGTTTTATGATTATTCTTGGTTAAAATATGATCCTACAATATGTATGCTGGTTGATGCTCTGCAGAATATTAGCCAGACTTTTGCAGACCTAGGCTAATAGATAATCCTGTTACAGAGATTCAAGAGATAAGAAAGTTGTAAAGGATCCTTGCATTTTCCAAAGTGTTTTAATTCTCTGATAAGAACAAAGAGGTGTAATTGAATCAGTGTCTGATTGTATCAAAGTTGCCAGGGAGGTGTGACCCCCCCATTGTTCTCTTTGTGTAGCCAAATATGGGCATGTGTATTGCCTGTGGCCAAAGAGATGTATATATAGTTCTGCAATAACAAAATAAAGTCAGTATTCATTTGACTCCCAAATTGTGTGTCGTCCAATATGGGAGGTCGGGGATGGTGAAACTGTAGTGCCTCGTGGGTATTTTATCGTATACCAGCGGAGATTTTGGACTGCGGGTCCCAGCTCCGTTACATTTGTTGGCAAGTGGTGGAATTGTTCCCACGGTCAGAAGGACAGCTACAGGAGACACCATTCCGTGGAGTACAAATTGAGGGCAACGCTAGTATCCGTACAGCGCCCCTGGCTACAGCAGGATGGAACCGGCTAGTTTTCAGACAGCGTTCCATCATGAGGAGGAGGAGGCGGCCGCGGACTACAGGGATGCAGACAGAAAGGAACTCATGGTTATAGTACCTCGTATTACCCCACAGAATGAGTTTGGAAGAGAACTCCAAAGCAGACTGGCCTTTTTCCCAGATACGCTTCCCATGAAAACCTTGGAATGGTTAATGACAGATGTCCACAAATCCATAATGGAAAAGCAGCGGGCACAGGAGCGGTCCATCTGGGGAGCTGCTAACCCACCTCCCACCATTAAACCCCCCCCAGCACTGCGTCCGGGTGGTGGGAACTACCAAACCCCTCCACGGTACAACAGGTGCCACACGTGTAACCAGCAGGGTCACATGCAGAGAGACTGTCCCAGAAACAGAAACCGCTCCACGTGGAATACTCCAACTAATTCCACCTCCCAGCAGCAGTGTGTACCCCAGGGGGCAGAAGGTGTCGTCCTTCTCCCCCAGCGGCAGTGTGTACCCCAGGGGGCTGAAGGTGTCGTCCTTCCCCCCCAGCGGCAGTGTGTACCCCAGGGAGCTGAAGGTGTCGTCCTTCCTCCCCAGCGGCAGTGTGTTCCCCAGGGAGCCGAAGGTGTCGTCCTTCCTCCCCAGCGGCAGTGTGAACCCCAGGGGGCAGAAGGTGTCGTCCCTTCCCCCCAGCGGCAGTGTGAACCCCAGGGGGCAGAAGGTGTCGTCCTTCCCCCTCAGCGGCAGTGTGTACCCCAGGGGGCTGAAGGTGTCGTCCTTCCCCCCCAGCGGCAGTGTGTACCCCAGGGAGCTGAAGGTGTCGTCTTTCCTCCCCAGCGGCAGTGTGTTCCCCAGGGAGCCGAAGGTGTCGTCCTTCCTCCCCAGCGGCAGTGTGAACCCCAGGGGGCAGAAGGTGTCGTCCTTTCCCCCCAGCGGCAGTGTGAACCCCAGGGGGCAGAAGGTGTCGTCCTTCCCCCTCAGCGGCAGTGTGAACCCCAGGGGGCAGAAGGTGTCGTCCTTTCCCCCCAGCGGCAGTGTGAACCCCAGGGGGCAGAAGGTGTCGTCCTTCCCCCTCAGCGGCAGTGTGAACCCCAGGGGGCAGAAGGTGTCGTCCTTTCCCCCCAGCGGCAGTGTGAACCCCAGGGGGCAGAAGGTGTCGTCCTTCCCCCTCAGCGGCAGTGTGTACCCCAGGGAGCTGAAGGTGTCGTCCTTCCTTCCCAGCGGCAGTGTGTACCCCAGGGAGCTGAAGGTGTCGTCCTTCCTCCCCAGCGGCAGTGTGACCCCCAGGGGGCAGAAGGTGTCGTCCTTTCCCCCCAGCGGCAGTGTGAACCCCAGGGGGCAGAAGGTGTCGTCCTTCCCCCTCAGCGGCAGTGTGAACCCCAGGGGGCAGAAGGTGTCGTCCTTCCCCCCCAGCGGCAGTGTGTACCTCAGGGAGCAGAAGGTGTCGACCTTCCTCCACAGCGGCAGTGGGTACCCCAGGGGGCCAAAGGTGTCGTCCTTCCCCCCCAGCGGCAGTGTGAAACACAGGGGGCAGAAGGTGTCGTCCTTCCCCCCCAGCGACAGTTTACCCTAACCAGGGGAGACACCAATCTCCCAGACGGCGCAGATGGGACCATGGTCTCTGCGCCCACAGCTTGTCCAGATCCCCAACTACCGTCACTGGGACAACCGGAGGAGGGGGTAAGTACAAATTCCCCTCCCCAGCTAACTTCTAATGTGGCCCCAGGGTTAACAGAGGAAATGTTAACCCCCACTGACCCCCACGTTTCCCTGGCTACTGAGCCGGAATATGTCCCAAGTACCCCAGCAGAAGAGCTGACAGCGGGGCAGAGTGCAGTCGGCCTCTGCCCTCCCTTTGTCCCTTGTACAGAGCAGGAGGTCCTGCAGGTTATATCAGCAGAAGAGCTGGCATCAGGGCAGAGTGCCGCTGGCCTCTGCCCCTCAAGTCCCCTCAGCGTGTTGCACCATCACCCCAGCAAAATATCCAGGTGCCTGGTTAGACTTCCCCCCAAAGGGGAGATGTGTGACGAAGTGCCCTTCGCCACTTTGGCTTGGAGAGGACTGTTTGCCAGCCTCCTGCCCTGCGACTATGGCCCTGGTACATATTGCCCTTTGGAAACAGTGTTCGGCCATACCAGAGTGTAAGTCACTCATTCTGGCCCTTTACATACAGGGGGGTCATTCTGTACTTGCCCTGTGGGAGCGGTGATACCCCAGATAACTATGCCATGGAGCCCATTCATAGGATGCAAGACTATGGGAAAGACTTTAGCTACATGGCAATTGAACTGTGTGAATAGGATCTGAGCGCTATTCGGTGGTTTTGTGCGCTCAGATCCCAGCTATCTGGGGATATGGGAAATGTGAGTAAATGTGAATTGCAGTAATGCTGATGGGTTGTCAAACTAGAGAATTGACCAACAAATACTTTTGTCCGGACATCCCCAGGCCGATCCGTTGGGATCAGACCGTGTATGCCGGCTTATGGTCACGGGGGAGGTGTGTAGCGGAACCCATCACTGTTTTACCCTGTTTTATGATTATTCTTGGTTAAAATATGATCCTACAATATGTATGCTGGTTGATGCTCTGCAGAATATTAGCCAGACTTTTGCAGACCTAGGCTAATAGATAATCCTGTTACAGAGATTCAAGAGATAAGAAAGTTGTAAAGGATCCTTGCATTTTCCAAAGTGTTTTAATTCTCTGATAAGAACAAAGAGGTGTAATTGAATCAGTGTCTGATTGTATCAAAGTTGCCAGGGAGGTGTGACCCCCCCATTGTTCTCTTTGTGTAGCCAAATATGGGCATGTGTATTGCCTGTGGCCAAAGAGATGTATATATAGTTCTGCAATAACAAAATAAAGTCAGTATTCATTTGACTCCCAAATTGTGTGTCGTCCAATATGGGAGGTCGGGGATGGTGAAACTGTAGTGCCTCGTGGGTATTTTATCGTATACCAGCGGAGATTTTGGACTGCGGGTCCCAGCTCCGTTACAGATGTCAAGTGTTGTATATCAAAATCAAGAAATAATGTATGTAACCTAATGAAAGCTATACTTGTCAAATAAAGTAAGTAAAATACATACCTGAATTTTTGAAATTTAAAGTTACATGGAAAGATATAGTGTTTCCTTGATGTTCTTATTTCTTATTTCTATGAATGCTTTGTAAGATGATAGCACTGATATGTATACTATACACATCTTGTCAATATTGAATTCATTACATTCATATCCTATAGACACCTGTTCTTGATAAACTGGCCTGGAAAGTATGAGATAAATGTTTATTATATTGGACATATATTACAATTAAATGATATTAGACAATATTATCAGTTTTAAAGTAAATTCACATTAATTAATCCCTGTTTTCTCTTAGAGACATTTTGCTATATTTCATCTCCCTGATCTAGAGGGAGCTCAGCTCCAGCAAGTCATTTTCTCTATATTGGAAGTAAGTATATACAAAACCTAAGGAACCTAATAATTACTTCTTTATTGGATATAACCACAGTTACAAAAATGTTACTCATATACAATTGATATTAGTGGTTAAGAATGTTTCATTTAAATTCATGCTCAATCACTTCACTATTTCATAGTTAAAAGCAATATTTTAAACATACTGGCACACTATTTTCATAAGTAGTATAAATCAGAATACATTATTTTTGTGCCTGTATATATAATTGATACTGTGTTCATATTTTCCATCAGCAAATATAGTAGGTTGTGAACTTTTATGTGACATAAAAAAAATCTGTTTTTATTAAATTAAATGTTCAATTATAGTCTTGAAATGTACTATTCTGTTTTATTATAGGCAAACATGGGTGACAAAGAAGGACTGCCCTTACAAGAAGAGTTGCATCTCTGTCTTGTTAGAGCTTCCTGTCATCTTCTGGAACTTGTTAAGAAAGCTTTGGCTCCATCTTCAACTCCAGGGAGACAACATTATATGTTCTCTTTAAGAGAGATTAGCAAGACATTCCAGGTAAGGTTTATTACAATATTACAATATATATATTCCAACTTCATACCTTGTTATCATTATCAAAGTATGATGTTTTTTTTTTTTATATAAATAAAATAAAGATTTCAGATGGTGATTTTTATAAGCTGCTTATTTTAGGATTTTTGGAAGCTGCTAATGTGGCACAAACACATACCCTAATAGATGTAATAAGTAATACCATAATATAATAGTCTTGGTCTATATATTGCAGTCCGGATGCATTTATTGGATATATCACTGGTTATTTTTTTGTTTTGTAAAATCTGTCAGTGGCTACAATGGCGTGCATTATAAACTTCTACATCCCACCTATAGCATCTATTATTGATTTACTTTTATTATTATACACTGTTCCCATCATAAACTAAGCAGGATCTTCCAAAGTAAGAATAAATATATGCATATGTCTTTATCATTTAAGTAGTGTTAAATAGTATCAATTGAGAAATGGCTAAATTGTATGATATCTGTTATTTTATTTGCAAAAAAAAATATTTGATGTTATTCAGATTATTACTATTGTTTTGAATATTAAACTAGAGTAAGTAACTGCAACCTATTGCTCTAGAGCCTAGCGTGGTTCCATATAGATACAAATGTGGTTCTTTTGCCACCCCCAAATGTACTGATAAGGCTGGCCAGCAACTGTGCATGATAAATGAAGAAATCCACATCAAGCAGTAAACACACATATTGTCCCATTGGTGCTTTCTGTCAGCTTGTTTTATTTCCTCTGCTTTCTTTGCAACTCATTACCTGCTTGCTAAAAAGTTTTCTGGCAATAAAACATCATATAGTCAAGCTCCATAAATGTACATACATTCCTAAATGGTGATATAAATATTTCTGTTCATATATCCCTCCTGAAGTTGGGATTATTTCAGGTTTTTAAATACAAAAGGTTGCGGAACCCTGGACTACAAGATAATAGTGTCATCATGTGTCTTTACTCTGCTGGCTTTTTATTAGTAACTAGGAAATTGACCATCAAAAATGACGGGAATAAAATTGTAAGGCTGGCAAAGCTGTTTGCCACACAATGTGAGGCTTTTGCTCTTTTGAGCACCTTCAGCGCTCATCACGAGCCCCACTTCTTTGCCCCTCTCTCCCTCCCCTGTCTCTCTTTGCCCCCTCCCTCCCCTGTCTCTCTTTACCCCCTCTCTCCATCCCCTGTCTCTATTTGCCCCCTCTCTCCCTCCCCTGTCTCTCTTTGCCCCCTCCCTCCCCTGTCTCTATTTGCCCCCTCTCTCCATCCCTGTCTCTCTTTGCCCCTTCTCTCCATCCCTGTCTCTCTTTGCCCCTTCTCTCTCTCCACTGACTCTCTTTGCCCTCTCTCTCCCTCCCCTGTCTCTCTTTTCCCCTCTCTCTCTCTCCCCTGCCTCTCTTTGCCCCCTCTCGCCCTCCCCTGTCTCTCTTTGCCCCCTCTCTCCCTCCCCTGTCTCTCTTTGCCCCCTCCCTCCCCTGTCTCTATTTGCCCCCTCTCTCTCTGCCCAGTCTCTCTTTGCCCCATCTCTCCCTCCCCTGTCTCTCTTTGCCCCCTCTCTCCCTCCCCAGTCTATTTGCACCTTCTCTCCCTCCCCTGCTTCTCTTTGCCCCCTCTCTCTCTCCCCTGTCTCTCTTTGCCCCCTCTCTCCCTCCCGGTTCCTCTTTGCCCCCTCTCGCCCACCCCTGTCTCTCCTTGCCCCCTCTCACCCACCCCTGTCTCTCTTTACCCCTCTATCCCTCCCCTATCTCTCTTTGCCCCCTCTCTCCCTTCCCTGTCTCTCTTTGCCCCCTCTCTCCCCCTTGTCTCTCTGTGCCCCCTCTCACTCTCCCCTGTCTCTCTTTACCCCCTCTCTCCCTCACCTGTCTCTCTTTGCCCCCTCTCTCTCCCCCGCCTCTCTTTTCCCCCTCTCTCCCTCCCCTGTCTCTCTTTGCGCCCTCTCTCCCTCCACTGTCTCTCTTTTCCCCATCTCTTCCTCCCCTGTCTCTCTTTGCCTTCTCTCTCTCTCCCCTGTCTCTCTCCCTCCACCTGTCAGTATGTGGTGGGCCTGACACTCTCGCTGTGGTGTGTCCCCTGGCGGGACGTGTGTCTCTAGCTTGGCCTGTACATTGTGCCTAGGTCCTATGTGTGCTGCCAGGCCCCTCACCTCAATATCGTTTCCCCAGTTCTTTATCTTGTTATCTTCCCCCGCGGCTGTATGGGCCACCACCCACTGCGCACAGGGCGAAGCAGGAGGAGAGCCAACCGGGTTATTGGTGGCTAGGCTCGGGAACGTGCGTGACGTAGGTGGAGTCGCGAGGCAAGGAGGAGTGAATCAGCTATGACTGAGTGGTGTGTATTAGGTGGGCGTGTGTGAGTGCGGAGATATTGTGGGTGATCCGGCTGTGACTGGGTAGTGGGTATTAGGTGGGTGTGCGTTTTTAGGTGGACGTGTGTGAGGGCGGAGATATTGTGGAGCGCGCATTTCCCACGGGCTCGCAGTCAACTGCTCGTCTCGCTTCACGAGGGATGCAAATGCGTTACCAACATCTCAAACGTCACCAAAATCGTAAGATCCACAACTATATATGTGATTCTTACATAAATGGTACCTCACCCACAAAAAATGGTTGATTCTACACTGTTGAATATTTTAGATAACCTGTAAAACTATAGGTATACAACTTAGTAAAGAATGTGAATATTGTTACAATATTGAGGCATAGAAAAAGCACAATAAATGCTTTGCCTATACTATCTAATTAAGGTATATAAACACTGTAGGCCTCATTCAATTGAGCAATTGTAAGTTAATGGAGCCCATAAACTAATTTGCTATTTAATTGGCGTCTTTTTGCTAGCTGCAAGCGGTCTACGGGTTACTGGCTTGAAATCTTTGCGGTTGTTACAACTGTAACTTACGCTCCATCTAAACCTTTGGTCTTTCACCTCCGCAAGAGTTACGATTGCTAAAATTGCAAATTGCTACTCAATTGCTACAATTCCCCAAGCCCGCAAATTTTTTCACACCAAAACACTAAACGGCAAATGTAGTAGAAAATCCTACAGGTACCAGATGGGACCCGCTAGGGGGTTTAACCTCTGTCCGTAGCACACAAATAAAAAAATCAGTACTGCACTGTAAATGACGGGGAAAGCGATGAAAGACATTAGAATTAATTGTACAACAGTCTCAAGCTCGCAAATCTGCAGTAAAAAATGTATTATTTTTATGTTTCATTTCTGGGCTAGATCGATCTCAGGCTAATATATATCAGAACACCCACATGGACTAGAACAGTATTGGCATTCATTTTTATTATTTTGTATTCTGCGGTTTTGCGAGTTTGATCGCATATCGGACCTCTAAACACAAATTAATTTTTATTGCTCTAATAATGACGGTCTCATTTTCTATTGGCTGTTTCTAAATCAGTAGTTACGGCCATGCTTAATTGGCCATGTTCACGCTCTGAAATGCTACATACGATTGAATAGTTTATGGTTTCAGCTTTCGGGTTCGGCTTTCTTTCAACCGAAGAAAGACAAACAGCCTTATTAAATTTGATGCTGTAGCACCATCGGCATACCCGCAAAGGCTGCGGGATTGAAATTCGGCTGTGTTACAGAGCTAATGAATTGAACCATGCCGCGAGTTACGGGCTGTAGACGCAAACACGTGAACCATTCTTGCAAATGGATGTGCGGCCTTGAACATGATCAATTCATCAAACCTGTAGTTATGGGTTTAGATGGAGCCAATGGCAAATGAGATCGTCATCATTACTTCACTGAAAAATGGAGGTTAGATTACAAAGCCTTGCGGGTTTAGATTACGAGTTACGATCGGACCCACATTGCAGAAATAATGCAATATTAATAAATCAGTAAATACGATATTCTAGTCCATGCGAGTTCCATTATATGTAATAACACACTGATTGCCAGGATCGATATAACATGGAAATGTAACAGAAATACAAGTATTTTATATTGCAGATTTGCGAGTTTGAGAATGTTGTGCTATTAATTTTATTATTAATACCAAACACCACTTTCCCTTTAATTGAAAATACAGTAGTGTGTGTATATTTGCATTTACAGTGCTACGGATAGAACTTTAAGCCCCTTGCGGGCCCTCTCTAGTAACCTTTGGCTTTTTGGCTCCATTTGCTGGTTACGCCAGTGGATTCGTAGCAATTTAATAGTGATTTTCGAACATAACAGTTACGGGCTTGACAGATCAAAGAACTTGCGGCTGCAGAGTTCAAATTTCAACATCCCATAGGATTTTTTCACCTGTAACCCGCAGATTGTTAGCGGGTTGCTTTACGGGGCCAATTTAATAGCCGTAAGTCTTGCGGGCTACGTTATGGGCTATCATTTTACACGATGAGGCAATTTAATAGGGCTGAAAGTCTATGTGAATCAGGCTTTGTGTGCAAAGTAGAATAAATCAGGATTTTGTTGTTTAATATTTTGGCAAACATTGTACATATGAATATGTGTGAGTAGATTAACACGTGTGTTTCCATTGAAGTCTCTTCGGAAGCTTTCTAATGAAGACCGTGAAGATCGCAGTGCTGTTATAGCATTCTGGCAACACGAAATGCGCTGCATCATTCAGGACAGGATATGCCGCAATGGTGACATCAACTGGTTCGACTATGAGTTAGGAGAGACTATTAAAGAGGTAATAGTCTGATTTCCAAAGTCCTAGGTATTGGCACTACACTGATATTTCAAAGGAGGATCCTGTAAGTAAAGATAAAAAAATACTACAAGAAGAAGATATTTTAGTTGAGGAAAAATAACTTTATGTGTTTGTGTAGTAAACTGGGAATCTATTATAAGTATGTGACTACACACATTATTCACGGTTTAAGTTTTGGACTAAAGCATTATTTTATTTTTCTTTTATATCCAGTATTTTCCAGATATCTTAATACCATCTCTCCAAAAGACTTTTATAACATTTCCTTTGGAAATGAAATTTTCTCATCAAAGCAGTGCAGGAAAAAGTGGTGTCAAGGTAATATGTTGTACTGGATGTTGTATCATAGAGTGAGTGACATGATATATTTTATAATATTTATCTTGATTAATATTCATTGAACTGTTTTGTTTTTGTAGGTCTTCTTGCAGTCGATTAATCATCTGGATGATGTAAGAAGCTACCTACAGACCATTGTACAGCATTACAATGAAGAACTTGGCCATCAGAAACTCCATATTGAAATCTCAGAAAATGTTGTGATGCAAATAATACGTATACACAGAGTCTTGTCTTGTGAGAATAGGTGAGCAGCAAAGAATATGTTCATTTTATCAGGTGATTCTGTTTAAAGTAAAACAAAGTAATTGATATTGTGTGTGATCATGTAGAATAAATGGAATAAAAATATATAGTGGACCCTTGGTACTCCCATAAGGACTGATGTAAATTTGTTTTAGCAAGAGGAACGAGTACCAAGGAAGCGTTGAATGCCAAAAAATGTTTTCGCTCATCAAGACGCACCAAATACCGAAATCAACAAGTTTTGAGGTAGCCGAGTACCGAGGGTTCACTGCAACACTACGTTTGTTATTCTCTTCCTCTGTCCTGCCAATTCACTTACGTAATTTTATTAGAATTATACAATGTTTGGTAGACGGTGACAACTAAAACATAAAAGCCATCTGTATGTGTTCTTTCCCATTACAGTGGCAATCTCTTACTTGTGGGACCAGTGGGCTCTCATCTCTCCACTCTGGTGAAGCTTGCCCTCTATATCGCTGACATTCCTCTACATTCTTTGGACACGACTGGACACAACAACTTTATTAACAGTTTAAAGTCTGCTGTCCAGATTTCTGCAGTGGAAGGAAAACCAACGGCTATTTTACTAACTGTAAGTTGATCTAAATCTGGTTTCCAACTAAAGTGAATCACAAATGTGTAATAATGAAACCAAATTCAAGAGAAACATTTTCCACTGTCACAGAACACAAATGCTATAACATTTCATTATTACTTACCAATCAAGAAGACGTCTTTTGCAAGGATAGATTATCAATATATGGGTTTTCTAAATAAACTCAAATGAGAACTAGTTACAAACACATGCAAGCTGTGTCTCATTAGCAAACAAATGTGTCCAAGTCATTAAATTATATATTACTATGAAATTAGTTAAGCTTCAAATGAGTTGTTACTGTCGTTATGTATTTGCTAGTTCTATTCATATGTGTGTGCTATTTGCAGGTCAATTGAAGGCATGCTTTTCTTTGCTGCATCTGAAAGAAGGCATTTCATAATGTTGAACAGTGTCTATATTTTCTGATTGTCTTTGGGGCGGGTTTCCCTGCCAGCCAATGCGTAGCAATACAGCTGTATGAGTCATAAGTGTCTGCCAATGAGATTTCGAGTTGTGCATACTCTCTGCTGTTTCCTGTTAATTTCCAGTAATTTTAAGCAAGATTTACTACAATTACTTTTAAGTATAATTAGCAGGAGGCACTTCTCATTCTACCCATTGTTTTTAGCACTTGCATGAGACATGTCTGCTGAGGACATTGACTAAACTAGTACACTGAACACTCCCATTGGTAATAACCGTGATTTTAAATTATATACTACAAGGGTTTCAATAACCAACCTATGTACATTTTTCAATTGCTTAATATAATTGTTATCTTGCATACTACATATTTTAAAAGTAGATGTTTAACAAATGTTCTTATTTTTTAAAAATGTGTAAGCAGTTCACCTATATTCTATACATAGACTTATAATAAATAAGTTTTTTTGCATATTTTGGGCAACTTAATATAGCGTACCTTCTTAGCTGAAATTAGTGTTTCCCCGTGATTAGTTTATACTCTCACACAAATAGTTAATTGCAGATTTCTGTGATTACTATAATTAGCCCCACTTATTGCAAGCATTCTAATGGCATCACTTTGAGCTGAACAATTCCCTGCTTTGGCTCCAGAAATTAGTGCGATCAGTTACCATAGCATTAATTAGATGTCTGCTATGTACAATCACACAATAATTACTAAAGATAAAACGCTGATTCAGTTCCCTGCTATTAACCTATTAGTCAGAAATGTAACAAACAATTATCTTACAGGAAACAAAAAGCTATTGTTACTAATCAGGGTATTACCAGAGCACATTGAGCAGCACTAAATATTATCTCATAGATCTCACAGTGTTGCGGAAATAAATCAAGATATTCATTATCATATTCACTTCTTGTGTTAAACATAAGACATGAACATCTTGGGGGTAATGTATTAAAAACACATTAGGATAAAGGAGTCACACAATCAGTGGTGAATATCTCAGGAATGATTAAAAATAGGTAATACAATTTGTTTTAATGCTCTTTAAAGGACCAATGTAGTGTATTTACAAATAAAGACAATGAGCCTCATTCAATTTGGGGCTTGCAACTCAATCGCAGACGGATGAATATCTGCGAATGAGTTGCGGGCTCCCATTAGTATCTGATTGCAATGCTATTCAACTGGCCGGGCCCACAAGTTACCATGCTTTAGTATGTAGCATTTGCGAGATTGAACATGAAAGTCTTAACTCCCGAGTTAGAAACAGCCTATGGAAACAGAGATCGTCATCATGACATCAATGGTATCCAACCTCCAAGCCTGTAACTCGCAATTGAAACCCGCAAGACTTTGAAAAATGGAGGTTGGATTTCAAAGTCCTACGGGCTTGGAGGTAAATGAAGCCTGTAGGACTTTGAAACTTAACCTCCATTTTTCAAGTCCTACGGACTTGGAGGTTGGATTTCAAAGTATTATTTTTTTGGTAATATGCAAGCTTGAGAATATCGTGCAATTAATTCTAAGACCGAACATCAGTTTCCTTTTTTTTTAAAGTACAGTATTGATTTTTGATTTGCATTTGAAGTGCTCCGTACATGTCATTAAGCCGTTTGCGATACCCTTAACTTGTCGTTGCCATTTGCAGGCTTGACAGAGTGGTTAGCGAGGGGGAATCAGAATTCTTTGAATAGAGATTTGTGATTTTAGAAAAGTGAAAGATCAAAGGCTTGGAGGGCAGTAACTTGCGATTTAAAAAATTTGCTATGAATCACAGCTCGGAGCCCGTAACTCAATCGGAGCCCGCAAAAACTTGCCAATTGAATAGCAAATTAAGTTAAGGGCTCCATTTCCGAGCCCGGATCTCCTGAACGGCTCAATTGTATGAGGCTCAAAATGTTTGTTTGCTGGGCATAGATTATTAAAATAGTGTGCAGTTTAAATGAAAGAAAACATGTTTTAGGCTTTAATCTGTTTTCCTTCAAGCAGAGCTGGGCATCTCCTCCTACCTGTGTCTATCAGCGGCATGTCCAGATCTTCCTTTGTGCTGAACCATTATGGAGCATGAAAGCAGGCTGGGCTGATGTCACTGACCCTGCCCCATGATATCATTAGCTCTTCCCTCATTGCCTACACAGAGGTAACAGCTCTATTGTAACATGCTTGCAGCTGCCTCACAGTGACAGTGCATGAGCCATCAGCGTCCCACCCACATTTACTGAGCATGCTCAGTCTGAAGCAGAACCTACACTGGTCAGACTTTATTTTTAGTCCAGCAAAACTGGACACACAACTAATGACACAGGAAGGAGTAGATAAGAAGCTCTGCTTGAGTAGACCACACAGTTTAAATACTAAGAAAAAACTTTAACTATTATTTATTTTAAATTGCATACTGTTTTTAGTAGCCTATGCACAGCAAACAAACATATGAGTCTTACTTGACAATACTACAGTGGTTTCAGGAAGAAATTGTGCAATATGTATATCACAGTCCTCAGAGCAAACACGTAGGTGGATATAAAATAATGTATAAAATCAATATATTGCAACCACTTGGAAAATCTATGCTCTCATTGGGGGTTTAAAATAATTTGTTTTCCCATCATTTTAATGACAGAAAGTATGCTAGTATGTATAATAATAAGACTAGTAATTATTATTAATAATAATAATAATAATAATAATAATAATAATAATAATAATAAAACACCCAGAAATGTGAAGGCAAAGAACAGAAACAGTAGACAAGTCATTACAACAGGAATTCTGTAAAATTAAATATTTATAAAAGTCTTATGACTTTAATATAGGATTTGTGAATGGCAGTAGAGTATAAATTATAGCTGTATGTATGATCCAATATAACAGTGGTTTATACAGAAGCCGCTGTGAGATTGTATTAATTCTACATCTCAGTGGATTGAGTGAGTGTATTTTCCGCCTTATCCAGCAGAGTGCGCTACAGGTCTGTTTAAGTCATATACTGCTCTTGGTAACCATTTGCACAAGTGAAAAGCATATGAAGAAAATGGAAACAAATACATTATTAATGATTTTCTAATTATATATTTTAATAACATTCAAATATTTAATGAATTAAAAATAAACTTTGAGTAAAGCTGAAATAGTACTTATAATAAAGGATAAAAAATATTAAGTACTCAATAGACACATAAAAGTTAGTGACAAGGAAAACATTGTCATTATTACAATACTAGCAACTTGCTCGTCAACAATGACGGGATTAACATTTTAAGCCTGGCAATGCTGTTTGCCACCCAATGTGAGCACCTTCGTCGCTCATTACGAGTCTCTCCGCCTTTCTACTTCCTGCCTTGTGTCTCCTTTCCCCCCTCCTCTCTCTCCCTTGTGTCTCCTTTCCCCCTCCTCTCCTCCCTTGTGTCTCCTTTCCCCATCCACTCACTGCCTTGTGTCACCGGTCTCCCCTCCTCTCCCTCCCTTGTGTCTCATCCCCCCCTCCCTCCCTTGTGTCTCATTCCCCCCTCCCTTGTAAATCATTTCCTCCTCCTCTCCCTCCCTTCTGTCTTCTTTTCCCCATCCCCTGTGTCTGTTTCCCCCTCTCCCTGCCCTGTGTCTCTTCCCCCCTCTTCTTCCCCTGTGTCTCCCCCCTTGCCCCCTTATCCTCCTCTTCCTCACTTTCCCCCATTATCCTCCTCTTCTTTCCCCTCATCCTCCTCCTCCCTACTTATCCTGCTCCTCTCTTTCCCCCTCTACAAATACCCCCTTCTCTCCCTCCAATGACCTCTCTTTCCCCTCTCTCACTTTAATCAGATGAGCTCCTGCTGCTTCTCCCCTCCCTTCAGCGTGTCTTGTGGCTGTGTCCGGAACCGGTATATGCTAATGACGTGACGCACATGTGACGTGACGCACACGTCCCTTCCCTGTGTCTCTTTCCCCTCCCCCTCATGTCTCTTTCCCTCCCCCTCACTTATCACCCTTCTCAACACCCCTCCTCAAACCCCTCCTCATCCTCTGTCCTCAGCCCCCTCAGCATCATCTCTCCTGAACCCCCCTACTCATCCTCTCTCCTCAACCCCCCTCCCCCTCCTCAACCCCCTCCTCAACCTCAACCCCCATCCTCAACCCCCCTCCTCAACCTCAACCCCCCACCTCATCCTCAACCCCCCTCCTCAACCTCTCTCCTCAACCCCCCTCCTCATCCTCAACTCCCCTCCTCAACCTTTCTCCTCAACCCGCCTCCTCATCCTCAATGCCCCTCCTCAACCCCCTCCTCATACCCCTCCTCAATCCGCCTCCTCCTCATCCCTCCTCCTCAACCCCCCTCATCATCCTCAACCCCCCTCCTTAACCCTCCCCCTCAACCCCCCTCCTCAACCTCTCTCCTCAAACCCCTCCTCAACCTCATCCCCCATCCTCAACCCCCTCCTCAACCCCCCTTCTCATCCTCAACCTCTCTTCTCAACCCCCTCCTCAACCCCCCTCCTCAACCCCCCTCCTCACCCCCCCCTCCTCATCCCCCCTCCTCATCCCCCCTCCTCAACCCCCTTCTCAATCCCCCTCCTCAACCCCCCTCCTCACCCCCCCTCCTCATCCCCCCTCCTCATCCCGCCTCCTCATCCCCCCTCCTCAACCCCCTTCTCAATCCCCCTCCTCAACCCCCCTCCTCAATCCCCCTCCTCATCCCCCCTCCTCAACCCCCTCCTCATCCTCACCCCTCCTCACTTTACCCTTCTTATTACCTCCCCCTCTCCCTTTCCCCTCACTTACCTTCCATCAGCAGCTGCTCCTCCGCTCCTCCGCGCGTCTTCCGGCTGCGTTGGGACCCGGCCAATGCTAATGACGTGACGCGCATGTGACGTCACATCATTAGCATATGACGGGTCCCGACGCAGACGGAAGGAGTGCCGTTGAGCGGAGGAGCAGCTGCTGATGGAAGGTTAAGTGAGGGGAAACAGAGAGGGGGAGGTAATTAGAGGGGTAAAGTGAGGAGGGTGTTGAGGAGGAGGGGGTGTTGAGGATGGGGGGGTTGAGGATGAGGATGTGGGGGTTGAGGATGAGGATGGGGGGTTGAGAATGAGGATGGGGGGTTGAGGATGAGGATGGGGGTTGAGGATGATGATAAGGGAGGGGGAGGGAAAGAGAACCATGGGGGTGGAGAGACATGGGGGGGAAAAGAGAGAAACAGGGTGGAAAGACACAAGGGGAAAGAGAGACAGGGTTGTGTGGAGAGACACGGGGGGAAAGAGAGACACGGGGGTGGAGAGACACGGGTGACTCTAGTATAAGCCGAGGGGGCCCTTTTCACCCTTAAAAAAGGGCTGAAAAACTCGGCTTATACTCGAGTATATACGGTACATTGTAATTAGTTATATGTGCACACTGGTTCTAATAAATTAAGATATTATTTTAAAATATTTTCTGAAACAAATGATGTATTTTCTGCTTATGTAACGAAAAGGCTCAAGATCTGGACACTGGCAGCTACCTAGACGCCATTAACAGCCTGCTTATTTGTGGAGAGTATCCATCATTGTTTACTACAGAAGAAATGAGTGATCTTCTGCAGGTAAGAGAAATTTGCTTGAGAAAAACATTACTTTATTCCTGATGGTATCCAGTTTCATTTAATTTTAAATTAATATAATTAGGGGACTTATTATTCATTCCTTAATGCAGCTTTGTTTGTTTGAGACTATTTAATACGTTAAAGGAAACTCTTTGGTTCTGTGATTGTCTGACTGTTTTTATTGATATTCTCTAATATGAATTTAATTCAAAACATATTGAAAGTTTATATATATTTGGAAAATATCCAAAACCATAAAGCGTATGAGAAATACTGCTTGATTAAAAACAAATACTCTGTTGCAGTAATGAGTCGAATGTGTTCCAACTGGACTGTGTAATATATTTGTTTTAGTAATGTATTGAAATGTGTTAAATATATTATATATACACACATATAAAAGTATATATTTACATATTTATCTATATTCATATATATATATATATATATATATATATATATATATATATATATATATTTATATTTATATACATGTAAACATACACCTATATAAATACTTTCTTACCTGCCCGATGCTGCACTACTCCACTTCCTGGGGTGAGGAGGGGCCACAGGGGCCTGAGGGGGCTGCAGAGGTCTGTGAGGGGCCACAGGGGCCCGCAAGGACCAAGGGGGCCAAGAAAGGTGGAGGGAGGCTGCAGTGGTCCAAGGGGGGTCACAGGAGGCTCAGGGGGAATACAGAGGCCACAGAGCATCCGTGGATGCCACAAGCCTTTTAGGGGTACATGGGGCCCTGGGGCATGTGGGGGGGCCACAGTCGGCCATAAGGGGGCTGCAGGGGCCACATGGGTCCCCAGGGAGTATAGCAGGGGCCATAAGGGGCCACAGGAGGACGAGGGGGCCATGAGGGCCATTGAGGGCTGCAGGACTCACAGGGGGGCCACAGGGGGTACAGGAGGGGGGCATCGAGGACTCACAGGGCCACTGGATGGCCACAGGGACCACAGGAGGGTGGCAGGTCCACAGAGGACATGCGGGGGCCACAGGGAACCTGCTGGGGGGACGCAAAAGGTCAGGGGCCTAAGTGCAAGGCACCGGTTGCACCGGCGGTGGCTCCGCCTCTGTGTATCACATCATAACTCAGACAGTTATGTGTCACAATTCAGCTCAAGAGACCATTTGAACATGAATGAGTGATGAGTAGCCTTGGCTTCTCTGGAATATTGTTTATGTCATTATTTAGGTACATTAGGTACACATCGTTATTATTTTCATGTCAGTCGGTCTCCCTTGTCAGAGGAAGCTTTTACATGGCCACCCTCCCAGGAGGGGCAGCTCGCAGACACTAGCTACACGATAAATACTGTAACTTCAATCCACACCAATGCTAAGTACCATAAAAATCTAGCTTTAAGCTTATTAACCGATCACACTCTTAAACCACGTCATAACCTTCAGTGAAACTACTCTTCTAACAGAAAGGGAAAGGGATTGCAAATAGTGCACATATCCCCAAGTATCCTAGAATAGGACTCAATGCTCAATATTGTATGTCACAAAGTATTTATCATATTATAAATTACTATAGTATGTAGCCAAATATTTGCCAATAACCTTTTTGCTTTTTTCTCTGCATTAGGTGTTAGGGCCTGCTTTAAGAAGGAAACATCCACATCTTGGTTATGACCCAGCAAAATATCTTGTTTCTCAAGTGAAATCATACCTACGTATCATGGTGTGCATACCCCCATCGCATGCACTCTTGAAGACTGCTTCAGGGTAGGTCTAACAATGGCGAAGATGTATTTTGTATAAACTGCATTTTCATTGTTAATTCCATTTATAATGTGTTAGAAATTGCAGCAAGTCAGCCATTGCCAGGAGGTTGCTCACTCTTTGGTCACTCTTTTTTGAAATAATCATTACAATGGGACCTAAAATAAATACTCTTACACAGAGAATTATGATAATACATATATTTTTTTAGAACATAATGCATAGACAACCTTAACACGTACATTTCTAGGACATATGTCTGATCCGTGTAATGCTATATTACAGGAAACTCCTTATTCATACTATTAACTATATTAAATATTCTGCTGTTGTCAGCATTGCTGTCTACACTCTAGGGGCCTCATTCAATTGCGATTTTGCTAATTGAATAGGGCTCTTTATAAGCACAGAGCATTTTTTTTACAGAAGTTTTTAGTTAGTGAACTTCTATCCAAAAGGAAAGTCTTCACTAACTAAAAACTTCTGTAAAAAATATGCTCTGTTCTTATATAGAACCCTATTTAACTTGCCAAATCACAATTGAATGAGGCCCTTTGTGTTCTCAATCTTTATTTGCCGGTTGTCAATAGCAGATATATACCTTTGATCTTGTTGTCCCCTATTAACTGGTCTTCATCTCTTTCTTCATATTACTTTGGAATACATACAAGAGTACCTTCCCTCTTTTAGCATGCTGGCATACTGGCTGTTAAGACTCATTGATTTATTTTCTTCTAAAAGAAAAATAGTAGACCTGATTGGCGTTGCTTGCTAACATAAACTTAACACATTTTGCAAATCTTAATTCTGTTTTTGTTTTAGAAGTTTTCCTGGATTTTTAAATGGTTGCCAACAAATTTGGGTTGACAGCTGGTCTCAAAATTCCATTAATCGTGATGCCAAATACTACATAACCAAACACAAGATGATGGAGAAGCACTCACAGGAAACACGGTAACACAAGAACATGTGTCTTATTGTAAAGAAATCTGTACCTGTGGAAAATGTTTTACTTATTCATATTCCATTCTTTGTTTAGCAAACAATACATTTTAATGACTGGAAGAATATAATATGATTCATACATTAGTTTTGTTTTCTATCGCTTGTTGGTTTGTTTCCACAGAGAGAATGTTGCACAAGCTATTTCCATAATCCATAGATACATGCTGCAAAATAATAACCAGATTCCCTGGGCTGGAGACGGCCCCCAGAATGTGTTTGCGTTGGAGTGCTCTGGAGACTTGGGCAAAACAGAACCCACAGATATCAATGACTTCCCATACTGCAAAGATATTATACAGGTAGCAAATAGTCTATATACACAGACTCATTTAATGATGAACCAAAAAGTATAATTAAGTGAAATATTTTAAGTAAAATAAAAAATACATATTATATGCAATCATGCTGTAATAGGATCTGACATATTTCCACTTACCTTTTTCTATAAGTGGATTGGTACATTAAATACAGAAAAGTATTCAACTGCTTCAACTATAATGTGGTATTTTTCGTAGAACCCATACTTTGGAAAGACCCATCTATCTCCAGAAAGCAGCTAAATATATAAAGGCAGTGACTGTAGCCAGTAACGTATAATTGTATTTATTAGGCAATACATTATTTTTACTTCTTAAAAACATTTGACCTATTATCGGATTAATCAAAAGAGCGTACAATTAAAATGGAACTTTAAACTGGCATGCTGGTAAAGTGATGCCAAGGCTTTCTTCTTAAGTGAGTTTTGAGCAAGGGAATTTTAGAATATTCACTAGAACTCAATTATTTCTCAAGAAAAATCACTGAAAGGAACATTTCCTCAAAAATCATTAGGTTTTTAATATCGGCATGTTAACCTTAAAATTGGCTCTAGTGAAAGTTTGCATTGTCCCAAAACCTGTGCAAAAATAATGTAACTTCAGATGATTTGGTTACCGTTTTCCTGTGCAAGAGAATGTAAGAATAGTATTTCTTTAACGTCTTCATGAGAGAGAGACCACTCCTCCTTTTGTAGCTAGATATTACATCAATATTAGTTTTCCATAACTGGAATTTGCAAGGCTGAAGGTTTTTTTGGAAGGTCTGGGGTATGCAAGGTGTGTAAAATCTGAATTTTCAGTGGGTAACAAGAGAAGAGTGTCCTGCAAACTTGAGTAATTTGTAATACTGCTGTTGTAGATGTATCACATTTAAAGATATATTGAATGTATATAATAACACATCAGACAATGTGTAGAAATAATTGAAGAATATAACATATTCTAAGAACAACTTGTGACATTATTTATTGTATTGTCAGTGTCGAATTGTTACACAGATCTTTACCATTGCTGTATTTATTCTGTGTATAGACCACTGTTTTGTATAATTTCTGTACAAATATCATCTTACTCTACTCTCATTTCATACAGGAAAGAATCAAGATCCTGCTTTCAAAGGAGACTTCAATGGATGAAACTGTTTTTATTGGGCCAAGCACATTGCAGAACTTTTTAGATAACTTTAAATATATATTCCAGAAGAAAAGACAAGAACAGGAAGATATTCTTACCAAGTTGAAGTAAGTAAAAAAAATATTTGCATTGTAAATACAGAATACCAAAATGTAGACATATGCTTTGGATACGATGAGAACACCATTTGTATCAGTGTACCCATGAGTAACCAAGATTATTCAAATAGACAGTGTCTCCATGCATTGTGCAGAGTTTAAAGGGACACTGTCAGCTTTACTCTAGTTTGGGGAAAAAATTCAAAAGCTTGAGCATATAATTAAGCAATTTACATTCAAATACTTTTAGCCAAAAATATAATGTTGGCAGACTCAAATAAACCTTCTCCTCATGTAATTAAGCCAATAGTTACATACTGAAACAATATGGCAACTTTCATTAAGAATTAATCTTTTGTGTGATTACGGTATTTCTCTCAGGCTGCTAATGCAAATGACCCCGTAACAAAGTAATCTTGAATTTAACAGTTAATGTTATGTTGTTCTGTCCATAGCTTACACCGCTGCTAATGTTGTTACACTCAGTTTATGAATAAAGGAATCTATTTCGTCTTTGTTACATCACTTTACATAACTGAGCCAATATGGCTTTCATTATTCAAGATGGGACCTACACTTTTACCTTGTTTTACCGTTACAGTGTCTTGTAATGATATTTACTTGACAAGTCTGTCAGTATAAAGTAAACCCCAGTTCTGATTATTTCATTATTTTGCATTAGTTAACAAATCCTGTTAATTTCTATTTTTCTGGCACTGTTCATGTACTTTTATAATTGCCCTCCAGAAGTGCTAACTGCTTACATCTCTTGTGGTAACTATAATTTTCCTTTCTTACCTTTTCTTCCAACAGGGGTGCAACAGAAACACTTACTGAGTCCAGAAAGGATGCCAAAGAAACGCAAGAAAAAATTAATATAATTGACAAAGAATACAAAGAAGCAGAATTAACTGTGGCAGAGATTTTAAATAAACTGATCACCAAAACCTCAATCTTAGAGAGACTTAAAGCTGAGCTGGGTGAGTGGGTACATTGTGCAGTGACAGAAATGTCAGCAATATTTTTTTCAGACATTTGGACTATAACATTATTATTTTATCAATGATTTGTTAGCATTCCCTCAAAATAATCCCATTAGTAATCTAAGATGCAACACAGGTGAACCTGTAATTCAAAAAATATGTCAATCTTAAAAAAATGCGTACACATATATTAACAAATAGAACATTCTGCAAAATAACTTACACTGCCATTTTATCATAACATATTACAATTGAAACACTGAAACCTTTTTTGTCTTTGTTGTATCTGAAAAAGGGTATTTGATAATATACTACTGTGTGTTTTCTTTTCTTAAATGATGCTCTCAAAGTAGAAACTGTCTAATTGATCTGGGGGGTTGCCCATGTCAACCAATGAGCAGTAATATAGATGTAACATATTTGTTTGCCGATAAATCTATGCACATACGTATGCTCTGTGCACTTCCTGACAGATTCATTGAAGTTTAAACATACTTTACTTGATATTTTTGTTTGCACAACACAACTTTGTTAACGTTTAAATCATGCTCTTTTAAATGCACATTCCATATCCCTTTATAGGGCCACTGTAACAATCTCTTAAAAGCATGTTGAAATACTTTATGAATTTTTGAAATATGTGCATTGTTCACTGAGAAATCAAATTTAAAAAATCTCTGTTTATATGTCTGAAAGACTGCCCACAGCCTGCTCCATGTCTGATCATTACTGCAACCACTCTAGTTACAAGGGTGTGACCTCCATTCAAGTCAATGGTATGGTTTTTGGCAGATTGCTTATAGTTCAAGTTTGATGGAAACAGGTTTCTACTCTCTGGCTCTCTGGAATATGAGCAGTGCAGACCAGTGCAGGGGGGGGGGGGGGGTGCTCTGGTGCTCCATGCAGCTCCTTGCAGTCATCCCAGCAAACAAAAATGTAACCCTTACTACATCAACTAGTCAGTACAGTGTCAACTGAGTACAGGGGAAAGCTGTGCTATCAATCATAGCCTTCCCCCATAGAGCCTCACACAACACATGCTGCCCAGGAAATCTGCTAATTACTAGTGCAACTGCCAGTGGGCAGAATAGATGTGTATGAAAACAGAAATTTAAAACTTAGATTTTGTATCTGTTAATAGTGTAATTATAAAAAAAATATAATTTTAATATACAATCTTGTGATCTTTCACAAACATGAAAAGCACTTACAGTGGTCCTTTAAGCAACAGTTATTAAAGTCTTTAAAAGGCCACTGTAAGTGTTTTTCATGTTCAAATTATTTTTAGTTTGAAGTTTTTTTTCAGAAAAAGATAGGTCCCATCCTTTTCCAGACTCAAAATGGTACAGCTTCCGATTAACTTGAAAACATTAGATCAATTTGGGATGGTTTCTTGGCATTTAATCACTCATTTTAATATAAGCTAACACACGGAAGCTTGTGTTGTCTTTATAATATGCCTCTTTTAAAAATGTGATGGAAAATATCAAGTCTCGTGCTGCTTTAAGTGTTTATATTTTTAAAATCCTTTGAAACTAGTTTTGAGAATTTCTCTCATGGTTTAAAAGATATTAAACATCAATGATCCCTACTATTATTGCACAGGTATTGGCGACAAGAACCTTCAGATGTTCCTCTCACAACATGAAAATGAACTGGACAGCCATGAAGAAGATGAGGCTTTACTGAAAGATGGTATTTGGTTTTAATTTGAGACCCTTTACAGCCATCAACTTCCTTGGTAGAAACTCAGTGAAGGAGTCTGTGGTTCTAATGAATAACTTCCTTATACCTCTCTTTATACCAAATATTTTAGCTCTTTTGTACATATTTCCAGCAAGGCTGTAACTTTTTACATACTAAACTAATGACAAATAAATGATGTGCATGCTTATGTTATACTTAATTTTACTTGGTGTAATGACAATTTTGTGAACTGTTCTAGTTTAATGAGCCCTGCAGAAGTCTGTACTTTTTGATTTTCTATATTAATAATATGACAGGTCTTATTATAAAGCATTGAAAAATACTTAATCAACTTCTCTAACATGACATGTTAAATTTGCAGTCAAAACTTTTTTTCTGGATTGTTTCACAGACAGTTCTGATGAGTATGATGACTCGTTTAACCGCATGAAAGAGGCCAGCAAAAAATCGTACCTTTCTGAAATCCTTCAGAAAATCGAGAAAGCAAACAATGATCTGGAAACTGTGAGAAATAACTTAAAAAACACAAAGAACCAGGTAGTACTATGATATATACTTAAATAAACTAAAACATTGATGTATTAATATTAGTAATTTACTTAGTTGGATATCCTTACAGGTAATGCATTGGTGCAGTAAAGTGGACAAAGCATGTATCGAGAGACTTGTTAGATGTCAAAACCCACCATATCTGGTTGCTCAGGTAAGAACTTTGCTGATCCAAATAGCATTATTGTTATGACAAGACATAAAATATTTGTTCTAATAAATGTATCAGAGGAATCCTTGAGGTCCTTACATGGAGCCGCATTCAATTGCAAGCCCGTAATTACCTGTAACCCAACATTTTGCCTGTGGCTCACATTCTTTGCAACATTTAGATGTATTCAATTGTCTCTTACCCATAATTATAGGCTCATAGCCTGCACATGCAAACCATAAACTCATAAGTAGGTCATGTGATGTGGCAATCCCGTAAATTACTTTTTAGACAGATACAATAGTAAATGAGACGTCAGTAAAACATGGCTACAATTGCAAACCTGCTATTGTAGGCTAAGCATTAATACACGCAAATAAGTAACGTTTGCTGATCGGGGTGGAACTCAAGCAAACTTGAAATAGATTAAAGAATCTGTTTAAGTCCATGTGGGTGGCCTGATATGTATTAACCCAAGATCGATAAAACACAGAAAAAAAAGTTACAAATAATTATTTTTTATTGCAGATTTGTGAGCTTGAGACTGTTCTGCAATCCATTCTAATGCATTTCATTGCTTTCCCAGTATTTGAAAGTACAGTAATGTGTGTTTATTTGCTGCTGCTGTTATACGAACAGGTGTTCAATCCACTTGCGAGTGCTATCTATTACGCGTATAATGTTTTAATACATTTGCGATTTACGGGTTTGAAGGCAATTGCGGGCTTGTTGAATCTTTGTAATTTAATATTGATTTTGCACTGGTAACACTTACGGGCTTTAAAAATCAATGGAGAATATAGGACGGAGTTACTTTTTTTACAACCGCATTGCTTTTGAGCCTATAACTCACAATTGGAATGCAAGTAGCAAAATATAGCCA
This sequence comes from Discoglossus pictus, assembly GCA_027410445.1. Lineage (NCBI taxonomy): Eukaryota > Metazoa > Chordata > Amphibia > Anura > Alytidae > Discoglossus > Discoglossus pictus. The sequence goes on along the minus strand of CM050165.1, from coordinate 269,240,114 downwards.
AATAAATATCAATAACATTTAAGGAATACTTTATGGGTTCAAGTAATTGTGATTTGGTCAACTGAATGAGGCTCATACTCATTAACACCAGACTTTAGACTGAAAACTATTTAGGAAAATCCCCAGGGAGTAATTAGCAATATAATGTTTTATGTTATGTGAATATTTCAACTTATTTTGAAGTACAGACCATCTGGGGAAAATCATTCATATGGTTACTTCTGCATCAAAAAGTGTAAATTATGGTGACAAAAAAATATCATTCTGTAGGAACGTTTAGCAACCGTTCAACTGGATGTCAGTTACTTCAAATGTGTTAGCTCTTTTGTGTTTGTATGTGGTTGGCAACGACATGACACAATAAGTCATAAAGTTCATGCAAAAACTTCAGAAGCTTTTAAGAATATTTTCCTAAAGAACCATTTTATTATACGAGTGCTCTGGAAGAAAACAATGTATTAAATATGTCTATATATAGTTAAAATATTCTTGAATATAATGACTACTATACTTCAATTTAAAAAGAAAGCTTAATTTTGTATTATATTCAGAACAGAAAGACATTTGATAGGCAAAGCTTTCGGGAGCTTTGGGGAAATCTCGGAGATGTCAGACTGCAGTACTAATTCCTCATAAGAGATGTTATCAAAGAGTTCTCCGATACTTAACACTACATGTGGCCCATGTAAGTAGCTCTAGACTCATGCTGAATCTATCTTCTTGTAGATTTTAGAGATGGCTTTAGTTATGGTTGATTTCCTCTCTAAAGCTGAACATATAAGTGATGTTGCAAAAACTCCAGGCCAATCGCTTGAAAACTCATTAAAATTCCAGACATCTGCAGTAGGGAAAATATCATCTCAGTCAAAGAGAGGTAAGAAAATCAATTTGTTATTTGTGTACAAATAAATCTGCTTAAAGATACCATAATAAGTGAATAACTTATTAGCAAAGAGACAAAAATGCTTAGCTCTTCTACCATGTGTTTTAAATGCTTTAGATATTTAAAGATAATTTTCTTGTTTATTTAAGTATGCAACTGCTGCAAAAGATTAAAACTGGTCCCTATTGAAAATATTAGCAAGATTTTCCTAAACATTGTTTTACAACTTTGTAGCTGCCACAAGAAGCCTAAATAGTTATATGCAGATATGATTTACTCCAGCTCATCCTCCAGATTAGTAAATCTGTATGTTTATTACTAAACAAATATCAGCTGGTGAAGCTTGTAATTGGATGTGCACACAAATAATCACTATCACCAAGATTACATAGGCACCCTCTCTCTCTCTCTCTCTCTCTCTCTCTCTCTCTCTCTCTCTATATATATATATATATATATATATATATATATATTTATCTTTCTCTTATCATCCTCATGTTTCCCCCCTTATCATCCTCCTCCCCCCTTATCATCCTCCTCCTTCCTCCCTTATTATCCCCCCATCATCATCATCCTCCTCCTTCTCCTCCTTCCCCCCCTTATCATCATCTTCTTTCCCCCATAGCCTCCTCCTTACTGCACCCTCTCGAATCCCCCTCTCCTTACTTTCTACTATACTCGATGAGCTGAGGCTGATCCTGACGCCGCAGTACATCTTCCGTACCGGCATATGCTAATGACGTGACGCGCATGTGACCTCGTGTCATTAGCATATGCCGGTACGGAAGACATGCTGCACCGTCAGAATCGGCATCAGCTCATCACAGCATAGTAGCAAGTAAGGAGAGAGGGGGGTAGGGATTGGAGAGGGTGCAGTAAGGAGGAGGTTATGGGGAAAAGAAGATGATGATAAGGAGGGGGGAAGGAGGAGAAGGAGGAGGATGATGATAAGGAGGGGGGAAGGAGGAGAAGGAGGAGGATGATGATAAGGAGGGGGGGAAGGGGGAGAAGTTGGAGGTGATGATAAGGAGGGGGGAAGGAGGAGGAGGATGATAAGGGGGAGGAGGAGGATGAGAAGGGGGGAGAAGAAGGATGAGCTAAGCTCATCATTAGCATAAAAAGTTATGTTGTGCTCATATTTATTAAAGTTAAATCCTAACAGAAGACCATGAATGTATAAATACAAGATTGTATACCAGTAGATAATTAAATATTCATAATTAAAATCCAGATTTCATAAAAATAAATGTTTCCGGCTTCTGACTTGCAGGCATAAGAGAGCCTACTGATAAGGTTGACAGAGCAAAATGGAAGCGTTTGCAATATCACATTGGCGAGAGCAGCAAGTTTGTTGAAATGATACATCAGTAAGTACAAACAGATTTAATCATTTGGAATATAGAACTGGCCTTTAAACATGTCTGTTTAGCAAATCTGGAAATTATGATATATATAGATATGGAAATATTTTATAAATGATTGTTCGCAAATACAGAATTCTAGACATGGCTGCTTTCACCTATATTTAACAATAATAATGTTAAATTCAATATTTCAGAATTTGGAAATGTCATAAACAGAGACATGAAACAAGGCCGAACCTATAATCATATTAAATGATTTAGCAGTAACCTCATTCCTTTTCTCTACTCTTTTGCATAAAGTAACCTCATTTAGTCAATAATTAAGAAAACACTTGTCAATAGCATATGTATTATGTAGGGTTGTGACATTCAGCTCTTCAGCTCTAGTTTTACATTAATATCTCAAAAAACATGTACATCATCCTTCAACTATAATAGGATACTTCTGATTCTATGATCTATACATGTTATTTATTCACAACAAAGTTGTGACCTTTATTTTTTATTTTTTTTACGTTTTTCTCTAAAACCAGAATTGCTAAACTTGAAGATGGCCTTCCAGATCAGACACTGAAAGATATAGAAATGTACCTTGGAAAAGCCAGAGAAGGTTCCCAAGGAGTAACTGGTGAAGGGTCCTTGCTTGACAATGTTGCACCTCGTAAGTAAAATGGAAATATGGGTAAATATCATGTTCTGTATCTGAAATATTGTAAGGCTTGATCTCAGGTATGATTGGAGTAATGGAAATATGAAGAAACATTTTCACGCTTTGGGTTGAGTTGTTGGGTCATGACGGAGACTTGTAAACACACTCTGGTGTACAAACACATTTAAATTGACATTCTGCTCCTTCCTAGAATGACAAATACTGATTTCTTATTTATTTATTTTTTTTGCATTATTTTAACAAATCTGAAAAAACAATATAAAAGTTACTGAGGAATATGGGAGAGGTGGCAATGTAAAGCCATAAAATAACTGTATTTGACACAATAAATGTTTGTGTAGTATGAGATGACAATACACTTGGGTGCTGTGTGGAAATGGGCATACTGTATTCTCTGAAATGCTGTTTTTTTCCAGATGCTACACCGAAGTCCATCACTCCAGCTAAAAAATATTCACATGTGGATAACAATAAAATGAAAGATGCAAAGAAAGTAGGCATAACTATCGCCGCTGCCCGGTACAGCTCTGAGGACGCAGCATCGTTAGTGGCATTTATTGTTGCAGTTGTAGAGTACACACGTCTATGCGGACCACTAAAGGAATGTCTGAGAAAGGTGGAAGAGTTAGAAAAGGAGAAGGAGGAACTCAGTTTAAAGGAGGAGATGTCTTCCATGGTGAGTATAAGGTGGAAGCTCATTGAACAATATGTTTTTGAAGATTTTTCAAGAAAAACTATCATTGTAATTATCTGTGCATTCAAAATCACTTTTATTCTGTTTTGCAGCGTATGTAAGTTTAACATTATTGCACTGCAAGGATAGAGTTACTACATTACAACACTTTATATACCTTAGTTTATGTTATATTACTATTGCATTGGGATTAGTAGCATATGGGTCATGGCCGATTTTCCATAATTATCATAGAGTTTGTTAGTTCTCTGGGCTTATCTGCCATTTTCTCACTAATGTATCAATATAGTTCCTTCAAATGTGATTGTTATATGTTAATGCCTCATCTTTCCTCTGACTTATGCATTTCTATTCTGTCTATGGAGGTTTTTTCTGTATTAGATATTTTGTTAGTCTGAAAAAACGTTGCCATATATTTTTCAAGCGTATTGTTCCACTTGTTATACCTATCATATCCTGTATATAGGTGGCAATGGACTCTGAGGAGGAGCTCCCTGTGTTTTATCATGAGACTCTCCGCACTCTCACTGCAGATGACCTGCCGTCTCTTGAGGCCGAGGTAAGAATATAAAATGTGCCACATACGTACAATACTTGATGGCGACACCTTCACACTCTCCATTCAGATAAATAAGGGATTTAATAGCTTTCATAAAAAAAGGAAAAGCAACCAAGAGGTCATGATTTGAAGTTAGATAGGAGAAGTTATAGGAGTAATGTGAGCAAATACTACTACAGAAAGAGTAGTAGATAAGTGAAACAGAACAGGAATAATAACAAAGAAAACAAAGGCAGTTTTTTTGCTGCATTCAATCGTTTCCGACTCTTTGTGACCTTATGGACCATAACACACCAGGAACACATTTTAATGTCCATGCTGATCCACTTGGTTTTCATGGCAGGGATACTGGAGTGGGTTTGCCGGTTCCTTTTCCAGTGGGCCATAGCATTCAGCTCCTGGTATTCCAATGTGGTCTCCCATCCAAGTACTGACCAGGCCAGCCCTGCTCTGCTTCAGGCTGGTGTGACCTCTTGATTCCCTGACTGGAATCGAATCCAGGTCGCAGTGGAGAAAGCCACAAATCCTAACCACAGGACCATGATATACAACATGATAGGATAATAAACAATAAGATTAATATACCGATGGAATAAAATAAATGATTTCTGTTAATGAAAATGAAGTCATTAATGGATATAGTAAAAGTTATATTAATTAAAGAAATGTTCACAGATATAATAAACAAATAAATAAGATATAATAAAAAAGTGCAATTTATTAGACTTTGATTATATTTTTATTCAATAAATTGCATTAACATTTGCATAATTTGTTATTTAAATTGTTATTTTGTCTACTTTGTACATTCTCCAGTGTAATACGATAAAGGCCGTTCAGCACAGCTAATGTTGGAGATTAAGGGTTGTTAACTTCATTTACTTTACTAAGGGTAAATCTAAGGGTAAAATTATACAATTTCTTTATTTTAGGGCAATGCCACAAGTAATGTAAAAGGTTATCATGTTGCTCCCCCTATTGTTGGTAACCATAACTTGACTGAGTTGTAAAGATGTTGCTTACTTTCTATAGTAGGTAATACCATTGGAATATTACTCCATAAGAGTTTTCTTTGATATGTGTGCAAACTGAGCTTGTTTTAGCTTCTTTCCATACAATATAACATTCTGGTTGATTCAAAGATATCCAAAAAATATTTTACTTATTTTATCATTAAATCATCCTTTTCTTGTTTTTAAAAAAAAAAAGAAAAAAAGATTTTTGTACATTTTTGGTATTAATGATTTGCTTTTTATGAACATCGTTAGTGGGGTTTTTTAGGTAATAATCAGTTGTAAAAAAAAAATCTATATTGTATTATAACCAAATAATGTTTATAGAGACAATGTCATTGGCTATTGCAGGTGACACAATTTCTTGTGCAATATGATGCTGCGGTGGTTCATAAACATCAACTGCTAGAGGAGCTGCAGTCACACCAGGAGCGGCTAGATGCAGCACTAGACACACTGGAAAGGTCTGTCTGCTGAGAACTCTGGTGGTTACAAATGGCAGGCAGGCAAAATGCTTGGCATTTGGTGCTCATCGTTATATGCTACTACAGTCATAAGTTGGCACCTGTCCAATACATCCCTAGTTTGTGAGTAGGGACGACATATACACTTGGATTTTGAAAACGACACTGCTGTAGTAACAACCCCTGACACTGATCCCCCTGGGCTAGTGCTCACACTTGGTACTGCACCCCTGCCTTCGTGTTCTTCCATGGGCCTGAGCCACCTGATGTAATATTCACACCTGGTATTTACTGATCCCCTTTGCCATAGTGTTGACTCCTAGAACTTTTTCCCCTGTCATAGAGTTCAGCCTGGGTACTGACCCACTGTTGCATTGTTAAGCCCCCAATCTCATTCCCCTGTCCTAGTGTCACACCTGGGTCTGATGCCCATGCTATAGTGTTCACTCCTGGCTGTATTATTTATCCCCGTACAACAGTGAGCACTACATCCACTGTTATCGTGTCCATTCCTCCTTTATCCTTACCTTGCATGATCTGTCAGCTGCCTTTATCATGGTAGATGATTATATTCTCCTTTCATTGCTTGCCAATGTTGGCATTGTTGACACTCCTCTTGCATTACACTAGCCTATCTGACTGGTCGCACAACAAAGGTGTTAATCAAAAATGTATCTTTGTGCCACTCCCCGTCTTTGTTTTTTGTGCCTGAGACATAAATCATTGGACCCCTTCTTTTCTCCCTCTACACATCATCATTAGAGCATCATTCATATATCCTTTCACTACTCTTTTCATTTCTTTGCAGAATACAAACATATATTCTTCTCTTTCCCTAAATTCACACCTGATTTATCCTCTTTCATCTCCTCTAACCTCATTGCCATTCAGTCCTAGATTGCATCTTGCTTTCTCCTCATTAATCCTTGAAAGCAGAAATCCTATACTGTCCATCCTGCAGCTCTAACTCATACCATCTCAGAACACTGTCTCTTACAGCAAACCCTGCAACGCAAAATATTTGCATCACCTTCTATCCCTCTCTCTCACTAATCACATATCCTTCGTCATATGCAGATTCCATCTCTACAGTACCTGCAAAAAAACTCCAAACTCTCACAATTTTCGCAAAAAAACTGCTAGTTCACTCTCTTATGTTCACCTACTTGGACTACCGCAGCTCAATCCTTACACCCCACTCTTCTAGGTCATGTATTTAACTTTCTCGAACAAATCTAAAATGGCTCAGCCCATATTATATTCACTGTTCCCTACACAACCCATGACTCCACTCTCCTAGCTCTGCTCCAATGGCTTAATGCCTACTGCTGCTGCTCTTCCATCTTTTGCCAATGGCTGTATGTGTCATATTAGTGAATAACTCATTTTCAGACAATGTAATGTAGCACTGTGAGTGATTACTGGGGTCAGTTAGTATATAAAAAAAATGATCATTGCAAATATATCATATTAATCAGCAGAATGATTCAATTAGTTCTTTATTTTCTTCTTCATAAATATTCACATTTAATAAATGTTGTAATTTATCTTAATAAGGTTAAAAACACAAGAACAGGAATGGAAAGAAACAATGAGTCGGAACAGCGTTTCTGATCTTCTTACAAACTGCGTGCTGGCTGCGGCATTCATCACTTACTGTTCTGCTTTCAGTGTTCGTGGAAGGTAATACTATTTAAATTAAATAAATAGCTAAGAAATATCTTAGTGCATTAAAAATAAACAGTAATAATACATACAAACTAAATCACACTACCATGTGATATCACACTACCATTAAAATAGCCATTATGTTAATGTATCTACTGTGTAGTTTAATGGATATGTTTAGAGCAATTCACACTAAAATTTAAAAAACAAAAACATTTATGGGAACTAGTAAAGTTAAAATGTAAAATTAAACGCAGCCGGTAAGGGTAATACATTTATTAATTGAACAGCTGACAAAATTAGCAGACTGCTTGTCTTGTTTGTGTAGCAACAGAAAATACTTGTAGGTCAATAAATGTCTCTTAGTACAATCATTTATCCATTACGATCCATTAGGTAATAACCATGGCAATGGGTCTTCTGTAATTCGTTGATATTCATTGTTTAAATACATTAACACTATTATCACTATTCCATATTAATGGGAGCAACTATGTTGTGATATTTTATACCAGTTATAAAATAAGTGTATGGAACAGATGTGGTCTGGCATCCAAATCCATAAACTTTTTATTTAAATTACTGACTCCCTCCTTTTATTGCATTAGCTATGCTAAATTTATGTAATAACAAATTGGCCCACAAACAAATTTACTCCCACTACTGACTTAATAATTATTCAAGATGTCAGGGGACTTATGGGAAATGTATAAAATATATAGGTCCCTGCTAATAATTGTATTTTATTAAGTTCAAAATCTATTTTATAATTACATATACACCTTGGGCCTCATTCAATTGCGATTTGGCCAATTGAATAGGGGTCTAAATAAGCACATAGCATATTTTTTTAAAGAAGTTTTTAGTTAGTAAGCATCTATCCAAAAGCAAGGTTTTCACTAACTAAAAACTTCTTTAAAAAAAAATATGCTATGTGCTTATTTAGACCCCTATTCAATTGGCCAAATCGCAATTGAATGAGGGCCCTTGTATTTAAGGTTTTTAAAACACAATAAAGGTTTATTGAGTACAACAGAATGGCGGATAAAATATATGTAAACCATAGGGGCAATATCTCAGCAACCTGATGTTTCATGCTCCTGAGAAATAGTCACTGGCATTTAAAACATTTAAAAGATATATAGCTTAAACATAAATCCTAGAATTCTGATAGCCTGTTTGTTTTAAGTTAAAAACGACATTCCTTTCTTACTTTCCAATGTTAATAATGGTAATTCTATTCACAATAAGCAAAGAAAGAAATGCAATAAGTTAACCAAGATGTAGGCATATACTTGCATAAAACCATATAAAGATATAATCCATAATACAACCCACATAGTTAAATACCATAATGCATATAATATGTATTATTATTTAAAAACATGAATATAAATTAATAAAATAATGTAATAATTATATTGGCTTCTTCTTAACCATAAAAACCCTCAACAAAGAAAATGTGTCCATCATTGGCTATTTGTAATGCTGATAAAAAAGTATAAAATATCAATCTATGTAAGGCAGTCTTCAATGGTGTTAGAATCAATTGATATAATTAATACAACATAGCTTATTTTGTATAACATTTTATTTTCTGTATTTCTTTTGTAGAAATCAAGTAACAGCATTGCTTTTGAAAGTTTGTGAGCGCTGCGGCCTTCCCATGCCTCAAAGAATGCTGCTGAAACACATTCCTCTTGTGCACTTTCTACACACATTGGTAATGTAGTTTTTTCCTTCCAGCTACTGTAGAATTTTTCATTGATTTAAAATTAGTTTGAATCCATCCCTGATCTATGTAAAACTATGACAAATGGTTAGTAGTACAGTACTTTAAAGTATCACTCTTTGCCCATGAGGACCAGTAGATATGGGGCCCTATTAAATTCCACAGTGGCAGTAGCCGTCGTACAGCCCGTAAGTCTGCAGGCTTTAAAATTTGCAGGAGTTACAGAGCGATTAAATTAGAAAAGGCGCAACGACATAGCCGGAATTCAAATCCGTAAACCATGCTTCGGCCCGTAGCATTTCCGGGCGTGAACATGATAAATTATTCAAACCCGTACTTATGGGTTTAGATGGAACTAATAGTAAAAGAGACCGTCATCATTACGTCACTAAAACATGGAGGTTAAATTGCAATCACTTAGGGTATTGAAGTCTGAGTTGCGATCGGACCTGCATTCCAGAAATAATGCTATATGAAAAACTCAATAAATATATTATTCTAGTCCATGCGAATTCCATTATATGTATTAATGCATTGATTGCCGGGATTGATATAACAAGGAAATTAACTATAACATTCTTTTATTTTTTATTGCAGATCTGCAAGCTTGAGAATGTTGTGCTATTAATTTTAATACATTCCATCACTTTCCCTGTCATTTAAAATACAATAGTGTGTTTATATTTGCTCTTACAGTTCTACAGACAGCTCTAGTACCCGTACGATTTTTGGCTACATTTGCCATTTACGGGTGTGAAAATAATTGTGGGTTTGAGGACTTGTAGCAATTTTATAGCGATTGTAACATTTCCGGGCTTGAAAGATCAAAGGCTTAGCTGGGTCAGAGTTCTGATTTTGGCAACTGCTATTGTTTTTCAGCCTGCAACCCACAGATTGTTTGTGGGTAGCTAAAAGAGGCCAATTCAATAGTCATAACTTTTGCGGGCTCCTTTACGGGCTTCAGGAACTACAAATAGGTAAATTTAATAAGGCCCATGGGCTCTTGGACCAGCATCTGTCTTAGATTTGCTGTATAAGAGCTTTGTTGTAAGTCAAATAACTTTACCTCCCATATACATGCATCCTCATGCAAAAAGCTCTCAACATTCAACACCATGATTAGTGAGAACCTTATATGTATCCCCCCATTAATAAGACGTTAGACTGAAACTTTGTTTTTTTGTTTCATTTTTAGATTGATGTGACGATGCTGGAGAGGAAAGGTCTTCCTGTTAACTCGCTTGCCCTAGATAACTCCTGCATCTTTACCTATACAAAAGCAAACAATTCCTGGGTACTAATTTGTGATCCAACAGGGCAAGTTATTGACTGGATGAGAGGTCACCTCCCAGAAGAGAGCGTGCAAGTCATGTACCATGTAAGTAGCTTGTTCATTCCCTTATATACAGTATTTCATGTCTGTTACAAGTTCACAAATTATATTTTCTATGTAATATTTTAAGTTGCTAATTTGTGTGTTGTTCGCTAGAGATCAGATTTGATTTATTTTAATACTTCACAATGAATTAATGGTCCCATTCTTTATACATCTTGCAACTAGGATAGCAGTATATTAATAATTACATGAATATATATTTCAGCAACTAATCAACATATTATTTTGCATAATTAATAATAAAGAACTGTCTCCTCAATAAATTGTTTTGTAAATGATCTCATACTCAGTACTCCATTTCTATTTATTTTGCCACTATGAACCTATTATACTGAATGTATTCGATATTAGTGATATAAATCAGTTTGAATGTCTTATATAAGTGGTAATACAGTGAATGCATCATTTTAGGACCTTGTTTCTGAGCTGGATACGTGCCTGACAGATGGACTTCCCCTCTTGCTGACATACTGTGACGTTCAAGCTTTGTCCCATGACCTCCGGTTTACTCACGTTCTTCATTCTAAAAGAGATTTTCAGAAACATAAAATCCCATTCAAATTGATGGTATGTTTGTGTGCATGTTATACATATATATGTATATTAAGACAAGCACTTGCTGTGACACAGTTTTTCATTGAAAAGAAATTAAGAGTTCATTTTCAAAACTACAGTCGTATTCATAATGTTTCAGTCAATTAAACATCCCTAGGGATGGCTATTTTATTAAGTTGATTCAAAGTATTCTGTGAAAGTTTAACATGAATTAAATATCCTACAACCACCGCCTATCAGAACAACTCTTCAGTTTATTGTAATTAAAGAAAACCAATCTTTTTTTGATAAAGCATAGCACTTGTTTTCCCACCATCTTTGGGCTAAAGCTCCTCCCATCTTTTCTAAAATGTTGCAGATTCTTGTGCACAATTACTTGCAGCTACTTATTTGCTGCACAGCTTTGGTGCAAAGTGTATGGCAGTGGTTCTAACCCCAATCCTCAGGCAAACCTAGACAGGATTTAAGACTAACACTGAGCTAATTAGTATTTAAGAGTTTACCTCACTTGTCCCCTCATAGTGTTATTGCTAAACCTTGGCCTTTCTGGGGTTCCCTTAAGACTGATTTGTTAACCATTGTAGACATATATCATACATATATTGTATCTCTGACACCATTTCTAAAGATATAGAGCCTGGTTCAATTGAGTTTTTGCATGTTAGTGACGCCCGTAAGTGAGGTTGCAAGTTAATTTGCTGTTCAATTGGCATCTTTTTGCGGGCTCCAAACAGGTTACGAGTTACAGCCTTGAAAAAATTGCGATGGTTAAACCCGTAACTTACAGCCTCCTGGAGTCTTTGATTTTTCATTTTCTCAAGAGTTATGATAGCTAAAATAGCAAATCGCTATTCAATTGCTCAATTTCCCCAAGACTGCAAATGTTTTCACACCCATAAACGGCAAATTAAGGAGAAAATCCTACTATTCTAGAGAGGACCCGCAAGGGGGTTAAACACCTGTTCGTAGCATTGTAAATGCAAATAAAAAATCAATACTGCACTGTAAATAACGGGGAAAGCAATGATAGACATTATAAATAATTGCAAAACAGTCCCAAGTGCCGCAAATAGTCAGAATATATGTATTTTTATATTTCATTTTGGGGTTAAATCGATAAGTTAATACATATCAGGCCACCCACATGGACTAGAACAGTACTGGCATTCATTTTCATAATTCTTTATTTTGCGGGTTTGTGAATCTGATCGCATATAGGACCTCCAAACCTTATTGATTGACATGTAACCTCCATGTTTTACTGCCGTAAAAATGACTCAACTAACGTCTCATTTTCTATTGGCTGATTTGAAATGGGAGGTTATGGGCTTGCTTAATTGATCGTGTTTCCGCCCTGAACTGCTACGAAACAGTGCATGGTTTACGGAGTTGGCTTTGGGCCAGTAACTTGCAGGCTTAAGCAATTGAATAGCTACGGATTTGGTGACAAATGGAAGCCTGCAACACACACATACGGCCTACATCGATGATGCATCGATGTTGCAATTGAATTGGGCCCATATTGTTTAAACAGCTATTTTAAAAAATGTTTTCCGTGCAAGTGTCTGCATAAAATATCTTTTTAATTACAATAAAGTTATTAATATTGATCTTGGCTATCCCAAAAATTCTGTAATCTGGACCATCACAGTAGTCTGTGATTCAGACTACTAGATTTTCACTTTGCAAAGATTTGAAGTTGCAGATGTGGCATCAGGGATCTGGAAACTATCTACCCGTAGTTTAGGCTTGTCTGCATATTTGCAAAAGTGTCTATCAAACCAGCAGAAGTCACATGATCTGACTAACTCAGGAAATGTTAGGTATCTTAAAGGACATAGAAGACAATTCTTTTTTTGTGCATGTAAAAGAGCATGCTTTAAACATTATCAGACATCTGTATAAAATCCACTGAAGCTAACTTCAAGTGCATAGTACATATGTTTATCTGTAGATTTCACTGGCAGACTAATATTATAATCTATATAACTGCTTATTGTCTGACAGGGACAAGCCCCCAGATCAGTTAAACATGTGGATATTTCTTTTTTCTGCTTTAAGACCTTCACTTAAAAAAAATCTTTACAAGTCCATTCTGTTTTCTAAGGTTGCTGAGCATGAAGTTGAGTGCAATCCAAGTTTCCGAATGTACCTGCACACCACATGCATGCCAAAGGACGTACCAATGGAACTGGCTTCCTTCTGTAGTATAATGTATTTTTGTCAGGACAGGGAAGGCCTGGTAGAGCAGCTACTGGATAGATTTGTACAACAGGAAAAGCCAAGGCTGAAGGAGGAACATTTACTGCTAAAACAGGTAAAGAACCACCAAGAACTGACACTATTTTTTCAACAATCATACATACACCATGAATACAATAATACTATAAATCTTGGTAGAGTTAATGTATGAAATTCATACCAGGACATTTGAACCATCACATATAATAGTTTTCATAGTGTGTAACACTCCCACCACGCATGCGCATTAGTGGCGGGAGGTTACACACTATGTGAGGCTCATGCGCAATGTGAGCTGTGCATGCGCTATGCTCCACGTCAGGGGGGAGAGATGGGGAGAGGGGGGACAGATGGGGAGAGGGGGAAGAGACAGGGAGAGACAGGGGAGAGAGGGAAGATACAGGGGAGAGGGTGGGAGAAAGACATGGGGGAGAGAGACAGGGAAGAGAGGGGAGAGAGACAGGGAAGGGAGAGAGGGGGAAGAAACACAGGGGAGGGAGGGGGGAAGAGACAGAGGAGGGAGAGGGGGAGACACAGGGGAAGTAGAGGGGTTGGGAAGAGACATAAGGGAGGGAGAGGGGGAGAGACACAGGGGAGGGAGGGGGCGGGGAGAGACATCAAATATTATCTCGTCATTTTTGACGGGCAAGGTACTAGTGTTCTAATAACATTTTATCACTGACCTTTTGTCCTGTGGTTTCAATGGGGAAAAAAAACGATTTAGTTGAAAACTAAAAATCTGAGTAAATATTATTATTATTATTATTATTATTATTATTATTATTATTATGTTTATATTGCATCAACATATTCCGTAGCGCTGTACAGGGGTTGAGTACATGGCAAAAAACAAACGTAATACCTTATTAAGAATTTTTTAGCATAAAATCAAACGTACATAGAGCTTGTTTCCAAGGCATTGACACACGATTGAAAACTCACAAACTTACAATCTTAGGGTATATAGCATTTTTATGGATAAGATTGCATTTAACTTCCTTTTATTCTGGTTCTGCATAAGGAATAGATGTAAAGCTAACAAAGTCTTCCCTGGTACTAACCCATTTTTCCTTTCACAGGAGTGTCTTAATAACATGATGAAACTTTCAATTCTTGAAGAAAAGATCATAGCTTCCCTGCAAAATGATGGCTCCCTACTGCACAATCTTTCCAGTACTAAGAAATTACTTGACCTGAAACTGCAGCATGAAGAGGCCTCAGAAATGTAAGCACCATTGTGTGTGTCATTGTAATTACAGTCATGGCAACCAAAACAACGAAATGAAGTGATTATGTTATACTATAAGAAAAGAGCACAATACGCTGTTTTCTGTGCTGCTATTATACTTTTCATATATTTATTCATGGCAGAACATTGGACTTTTTTTACAATAGTGGAACACTACCACAACTTTAATGTCTGTTTGCTCCAAATTGGAAAAATGACATATCTCTATTGCTTTACAGATTGCTACCATAACAATGTACAATAAATAGTTTCAGTTGTTAGAGTAAAACAGTATGTACTTAAGTATAAGTATTTAAATGCATGTTTTGACAATATATTTATACATAAAGCTGGAACAATCAAATCACATCATAGTCCATAGGTTTTCTTGTTGGCCCAGGCAGTATTGATGACTTTATATAGAATTGAAAAGGTTGGAATGGAGAACCTGTTACTCTTGCTATTTCACCATTACTTGTAGAGCCCAAAAAGGCTGAATTAGACTGGGAAATAGTTATGGCTAATTTATTCTGAGATCTCATTCACAAATGGACTTTGATAAACTCTGTATTTATATGCACAAGCACTGTTTGTTTGAGTACATATCACATACATATTAATTTAATGAAGTAATTGTAATTGTTTTGAAGGTATATTAAGATGGTTTCCTCCGAGCAGAGCTTGTTATTGGCCCGGGAAGGTTTCCGTGAGGTGGCTTTACGTGGTGCTGTAATGTTCGACACTGCCAGACTACTACATCAGATCAACAGCATGTATGATACAAGTTTTAGTCAACTTGTGGAAGTTTTTGATTTGTCTATAGCACATTCAGAAAGGTAAGTGACCCACTCTGCCATACAGGGAATAAAGAATGTGATTGGGCTGCATTAAAAGAACCATTGACGTTGTAGTTTTTTTTTTCAATTTAATATTAAAGTAAACTGCATTCATATTGTATGAAAGCAAGTTGGTTTTTTAGAAACATATTTTTACTATTAGTATGGTTAGCAGATGATGTATGAGTAGCTCCTTGCTACACCCTTTGTATTTAACACTTAAAAAAATCACATTAGCAGGCCTTTATCCTAAGCTTTCTACATAGGTGGGTTTCAGATCTGTATCTGTGGAAACCAGGCTGGTAGATTCCACAAAAATTCATACTGTACTTTTTATTATTTTTTACTCTAAAAATATTTTTTACATATATTCAGGTGAATTTCTTCAAAATTGGATATTTTAAATATAACCACTTTATCCTCTGTGATAGTGCCACGCCTATTACATTCCCGCTCAAAAAGTATGGAATCAATAGTAGATAGTAGTAGTGGTACATGGTAGTATTATTGATTCCATACTTTTGAGCATGAGTGTACACAAAACATGTCGCTATGTTACAAAGAATAAATGGCTAATTTCACTGATCAATTGTGTTTATCTGCAAATTGTATGGGGCTGAAAGGGAATCTGTCACCTCAAAAGGAAGTTGATTTAAATTTAAAGAGAATTATAAACTGGCTATACATTGTGCTAGCAGTTCTCTACAGTAAATAGTTTCTAAAATATTTAAAACTGATTTTGAGACTCCAGTAGCTTAATTTGTGGTTCAGTATGCTAATGTGCAGCTCAGGGTACTTCATAAGAGTGTGCCAGATAACATTGCAAGTCTTTATTTTGACCACTACAGATTGATTCACTTTAGAAAAAAATACATAACTCAACATATGCATTTATATATATATATATATATATATATATATATATATATATACATACATATATATATATATATATATATATATATATATATATATATATATATACAGATAGATGGATAGATGGATAGATAAACATGATTTGAGATATAGAAAGGGGAACAGAGAAGCTGCGAATGGGGTGTGAAGGGCCTAGGACAGCATAAAACCTAAATACACCCATTGAATCAGTAGTTTCCTTTATATTTTGCCTACTGCCTGAAAGAACATACCAAGTTAAAAAAAATATTTATTTTTAATGTTTCTTTAAAGAAAACAACATGTTTTTAACTATTTTATTTCCTTTTTTTTCTTCAAGATATTCAATCCGAGGTGTAGTGACCCTTGTCACAAGTAACATATTCTCATACATTTCTCGCTCTTTGTTGGAAAAGGACAGGATGGTTTATGCCTTGCTAGTTGCATTTGAGGTAACAATACCATGACAGTGCAGTACTTCTTAGTATAGTAACTATAGTACAGCATCTCAGTGATTGAAACATGGTAATATATTTTATGTTTTCCTGGCAGGTGGAACAAACCTTAGGACGTGTGAGTCCTGGTGAGAAGGAATTTGCCATTTCTCCAGAACTATGTGTAGCAACGATGCAGAGACTAGGAAGTAAGGCATCTGAAACTCGCCAACAAGCCAAGAATCCATTTGATTGGATGACTGAGGAACAGTTTAAAAACGTGCAGGTAATGTTTAACAATCAGTGAATTCTATTTTATCTGTACCAGGAGATTTTTTATATGGCAAAGGTGGTATTATTTTAAATCCCATATTGTAGGGCCCCATGGGCATCTTGGCCTCATTGGTTCAAACCCCCTCTTTTGTTGGCTTCTCAAGGGGATCCAGGGGAGGTTAATGTGTGGTTCAGCATGACTATGTCTCCCCTGCTGGCACGTGTTCTCGCCTAGCCAGGGAATCATGAATGGCATCATGTGTGTGTATATAATTTTATGGGAAGCGCTATTGGGTGGGTTGGTACCAGGGGGGTCAATGGAGGTGCAGCATAGAAAGAAGGTGGCAACATTTATGTTTTTGCACCAAGGCCTTACATTCACTCTCTCCGCCACTCCTGGAAAGCTTATGTACCGAACGTTAAAATGTGTTGTAATGTCTATCTAAAATACAATATTTGTCTCACAGTCTTATTTTTCTTCACCGTTATATACAACCCGTCTAGTAAAACTGGTATATAATGTAGTTATTTTACCATTGATTAGATTAAAATCTATATATAGAATATACTAATCCATCTCACCTTGAATGACTGGAGTAGTCTGTTATGATTCTTTTAAAGTTTTTTACACAGATTAGATTTTTTTTTCCAAGAATAGTATGACTGATGTTTTGCTAGTAAATAAAACCACATGGTACTTAGTCGGTTGATATTTATTCTTAAATGTAATCAACATTATTGATTTGGTCATTGACAGTAAATATTTTACAATCTGATGTATTTCTTAAAGATCCTAGCTATGTATTATGACTGGTTTGGCGAGCTCTTTGACCGAATGTATAAGGATGGGAAAGATCTGACATGGAAGACATTCTGTGATAGTGAACAGCCTGAAAATCCTTCAAAAGTAAGTATCTGTAGTAAGCCTGAAAATCCTGTTTTGGTAAGACTTACATTTCAAACTTGAAGTGTGTCTCTTCCATGTTATCAAGCTTCAATAAAGAATTAATATATTGCGGGATGAATGCACAGCATTGATGGTATACCTTATTCTTGCTATACATTTTTGGCTGTAGTTGGCTGTAGTGCCCATATACAATGCAACTACATGTCATATATTAGCCATTGTTAGCTATTGTTCACTTACAAGATGAAAAGGAACAATGGAAGATATATCCAGAAAGTGTATTTTACAATGGTTTTATAATTTAAATATACATGTGAATATCTAGATTTTGTTTATATACACTAATTCACAGAATACATTTATGGTAACCTGTTGGTAAATCTTTATGTGGCACAGTCATTAAGACAGTAGCACCTGCATCATTTTAAATAGAAATTGAGTACAATGTTTGAACTGGAAATATAATATTTGATAATATATCATAGTGTGTTTTTTTTTTCTTTTTAAAAATTCCTGGAGCAGAATATATTACCTTGAGTTTGTAATAGCCTTTGATGGCTGTTTGTTTAAAATATGCTCTTGTAAATGCACAAAATAAACATTTAGTACCCATATCCCTTTAAAGGTAAAATGGCCTGAGGGGATGGAAGAATTAAGTCCACTCCATCGATTCTTGGTCTTGCGAGCTGTGCGTGGGGACAGAATACTGTTGGCTGCTGTTAACTATATCAGTGCAACACTGGGCAAAATGTAAGTACTTTCTTCTGCATAAATAGTATTAAATATAGTCCTATTTATATGTCTATCTATCTCCATCTCTAATTGTTATAAATATAAAAAAATCAAGTATGCGCCCTTTATAAATAGAACTAATTTCAGGTGTAAAGTGGATGCAGCAGTGGATCTTCAGGGATCCATCATGTGGATGTCGCCGGATGACCCGTGCTTATTAATATATGATAAAGACAGCTGTATCCCACGCACATTGCTTCTGGATTTGGCCAAGAGGAAGAACCAGAACATAACAGTTTTCGCAGTCACTACACCCGATGAAGAAGCAGAGGAGGTTATTCTTAATGGCATGACAGAGGTACAGCTTACTGTTATATCCATAGACTTCAGCTATAACTTGCAAAATTATTTATGTGTATATGAATTTAGCTCTCTGTGTCTGTTTTTATTGCTTTCAAATTGTTCATGTAGTACACTATCCAGGTTCTTACCTCAAGTGACTGGCAGAAAGACCATGTTGTCTCATTAGGCTCACCTCACCCACAATTTTAAGCTTGTGGTGATATTAGGTATCCCACCACTGCTATTGTTTTTTCATTTAAATGACCACTCCTAGTGTTGTCATTGCCATCCAGAGCTTCAGGTATCCAGTACTAATGATATCCAGTAATGGAAACACTTTATAGAAACTATGTGCACTAATGGGGTAAGCAGAAAGGCATGTTTTATAGGTTTAAGAAAAAGACCCTAATTACAAAATAATGAATTATATATTCACTTTTTCAACTATGACAATTATTACTATTGACACAATTAAAATATTTTAAATATCAGCATTAAAAAATCACATCATTCTAACATAAATAGCTGCCAATCCACTGTTTGCTACAGGACATTACCATTGCGGCCCTCTACGAAGCACATGATCATCGATTCATGCACATTTAGGGAGGTTACATTGAATACCTAGAGGCACTGCAGATGTAAACCTGCCTCTGGTTATAGTACATATTAACACTTGTACGAAACCTCAATCAATGACAAAATGATTATAATGGTGTGATCAGATCCTGTGATACATATGCTTCAATATTTATTTTCATTTAAGTAGTTCTTATTATGAACACACAGTCTTTTTTATTTCATATACAGGGCCATTGGGTATTACTGGAGGATGTGCACAATTCTGTCAAATTAATGTTGTCCCTTGAAGAGATTTTAAAGTCAAAGAAGAACCCAGACAAGAATTTCCGTCTGTGGTTATCTGTACAAGCCAGCCATGCTCTACCTACAAGACTACTTCATTATGCTGTAAAAACCGTTGTGGATACTCCAATGGTAAGACTTTTCTTGGTTCATTTTCTCTTTGTGGTAATATACAGTAAACCTTATTAAAATATGTTAATAATGCAACTATTATTAATAATGATAGTCCATAACTTTCATAACAACAATACATCATAATATAATTTAAATATGCTATATTGTCCTTGGATTGAATATAAAGATTCATAATTATTATATGTGCAATAGGCTTATTACCCATCTTAACCTACCTGGAATCTGTGGTGATAATTTCACATTTAAAGTCACATTTAAATTAAGTTAACTAATTGAAGACAAATATGTTTGCGGAGTCCTGATTTTTACTTTCTGTGGCCAGTTGTCAAACCATCTGAGACAATTGTAATGTCTCTATTGCATATCTGTGAAAAGGGTTTGAAGGAGGAAGTGTTATGAATAAGCTTTTCTTAAATTTGATCTGACATTCCTGGTTTTCTTGCAGAATATTAAAGGAGCAATGATCCACTCTTGGCAGTTCGTCAGCCCAGAAATCTTGAGTGGGAGTACTCGCCCAGAGTGGCCAGCTGTACTTCACAACTTCTGCTTCTTGCACTGCGCCATTCGTCTTAGGACTCTCTATGGCACATCAGCAGGCTGGAACTGCCCAGACACAATGCTTCTTGGGAGTACAGAATTAATGGTAGGACCTCCACCGAATACTTTATGGTTAATTTTTTTTGTTGTGGAACACACACATATATCAGTTACCATGCTGGTGAACAAATGGTGAATCAGCTTTAAGACATCTCTATATGTTTTATACATGTACCCACAAAATCAATAAAGTAAATGGGAGGCAAAAAATATAAAGTGAGGCAAAATTATACAAATATTAAGCATCACTGTGTTAAATAATCACAAAGCTATAATGCTCTATTATTGTAATGTACACATAGACATTGAAAAGAGCATATATACATCAAATATATCTGCATATTGAAGCAGATACGGACCCCAGCAACAATCTTGGACCCAATACAGATATAAGCAAGGCTACTGCATGCATTATTTCTTATCTATCTATCTATATAAAGTAAGCTTCCTTTGTTAATAATCTTGAATAATTGTAAGAGAATGTTTTTAAGAGGACTATTAGTGATAAACTGACCATTGTTTTCAGGAAGGTCTCCAGCTACTGAAAGATCAATTTAAGGACAATGAACAGGAACCTGGAGGTCGAGTTATTTTCTGGACTGCAATACGATCCCTTCTATCAGAAGTACGACAAACAACAAATAGTAACACATTTATGATTGGGGAAGGATTGACAGGATCTCATTTTACCCTGACAGTTTTGTAAATCTTATTACCACCACACTTTCCTCTATTTGGCTTCCATTAACATATTTGACATATTAGTGTCACCGGTAGGACTGAAAGGGTCTTGGGAACAGGAACACAGTCCAGGACATTCTGCATGGTCAAATCATGCAAGTGGCAGGTGATACTTTGAAATCCTACATAAATTGCAGTAATGAAATACTCAAACTATGAAGATATGCAAATATGTAAAATGATGTCTTCACTTCCATGAGAGAGCATATCCTTAGCTGGGGAGAACAAGGTCTATGGTACCTGTAAATAATAGATTAATCTTAGACTGGTGCATTCCATACACATCTAGTCAATTCTAGTCAAGGAAAACTAGGTACATAAATGTAGGTGAAGAAAATCCCTATAGCGTGTTCAAATCCAGTCCTTGACGGCCAGAATCAGACACAACTACATGATAGGTAAGTAGATCAAAATGATCCATCTACTTATATTCAAACAAGAAGTGATACTGGCCTTTAAGGATTGGAGTAATACAAGCCATTATTACCTTGATGTCATAAATCAAAAACTTAACCTTATGATAATTCATTTTAAATAAGTGCAGCTAAATGTAAAATGCTGTATCCCAAGAGGTGCCCCAGGAATGGATGTGTTCATTCAGAAGTCTGATAATGATGACTATTACAAATTGTTGCTTTTTGTTTCAGATCATTTATGGCTGCAATATATCAGACGAGTTTGATATGTCAAGCTTGATGTCAATGATTGATTACTGGATTAATACAAACTCAACAAAGAAAGAATATGAACTTACTAAATGTAAGTTATTTCATCTTTAAAAACAGTGTATTAAATGTTTCTTTTTCCTGATTTTTACACACTCATTATATGGTACATGTAAATAAATGAAGAATACCTTCTTACAGTGGTTATGCATAAACCAGTGTGCACAATTTGCAACATATTAATATAAAAGCAGTTTTGTTAGAATTATATATGTCAACACCCTCCCTAGATTCTAGTTTTTTTTTAATCAAGATGTAGGTATTTAAAATGTCCATACTTCTATTACAAAGTGGTGCCAAGCATTTCATTCAGATGCTTTTTATTGGTGGCTAGACTGTTAATGACATTGGATCTACTTTTTAGTTTCTCTACGAACAAGATGCACCACACTATAAGCATGATGTCAGCGTCCATTTACATTCACATTTATATATCTTGCACAACACACTGCATTTTCCTTCTCTCCAAAACCTACACAAATCGCTCCTCAACCAGTGAAAATGCTGATGTTCATGATTAGTAAGACGTAAATACCTGTGCAGGCTGAACATTAACTGAGGTCTTAAAAAATTACCCGTGGATATTAAGACAGTTTTTTGGAACATATCAAACTCAGTTTTGAGTACTTTCAACTGCAGTTGAAAACAAATATATGTAGACATAAGTAAAAGCAACTGTTACACAGTAAAAATATAAATATTGAAAACCAAAACTGACAAGAAGCGTAATTAGGCTTGGAAATAGTTGTAAAGCTGTAGGCATCCATGATGCATGTGTGAGTGGTGTTTACATCTGTGGAGGAGGAGGGATTGCACTTATTTTTCAAGGTCGATGCTCCTGAGCATTTGATGGGGAAGGAGGTTGGTGTCATATTAAAAAATATCCAAACAAACCCTACTCCCTTCTCCCTGTTCCTCCCTGACTTCACTATTAGATTAGATAAGCACGCAACTCCTGCTAAAAGCTACCATTAAGTGATAAAACCAGACTAGATAGAATCTAAACGGCCTCCAAATCTTTTTATTGTCACTAATAAGCTTAGAAACATACTATTTTTCTTGAACTACTGTCACCGTGGTCAGTTTTTGTTTGCTCACTAAAAACATTTGCACATTACCAAGTTTAGTTATTTAGCAGATTGAAAAGAAGAAAACGCAGCCTTACATTTTCTCTGTTATCTTAAATGTTTTACTTTCAAGGCTTCAGTTGTTTTTTTTTTACCTAGCCTGCTTCTTGCTGATTGCTTCAACAGAGTGTGTCCTTGTAAGCTGAGGAGCTTTGCATATGCATGAAGGAGAGCACTGGTAGTAGTTACTGCCACATTCCTATTGTGTAAATAGAAATTCCTCTCTGTATTCAAATTCTCTACCAACCTCACTCGAGATAACTGAGAATTAAAATGTTAGATTTAGCAGTGTAATTGTATATAGATGTAATAAACTACAAGCTGTTTTTTTTGTACATTCTAAAAACATTTTGTATGCTTTCAAGTGTAGCACTTCCACAGATGATACTTTAAAGTGGTACTGTAAAGGGAGACTGACTCTCTCCTTCATTCCTCATATACAATCATTAACTAAATCTCGTCTCTTCCATCTAATAAAAACATCTCCAAAATATGTCACTACCTTACACAAGACACAACTAAAATCCTAATAAACTTTCTCATCATATTTCGCCTTGACTACTACAACTCTCGTCTTAGTGTCCTCTCCATCACCATCTGTCTCCACTCCAATCCATAATGAATGCCTCCACTAGACTTATCTTCCACACTCATCCTTCTTTGTTCTTATGTCTGATAATGAAAACACTTTATACAATAGACTTCCTTATCTTATGAGGAGTCTCTGTAATAGGATTATCTATTATGCCAAGGTCTGCAATAGTCTGGGCTAATATTCTGCAGAGTATAAACCAACATACATACAGTATAACAGTAGGATCATATTTTAACCATAATAATGAAATAATTATAAAACAGGGTAAAACAGTGATGGGTTCCTTTACACACCTCCCCCTTGCCCATAAGCCGGCATACACGGTCTGATCCCAACGGATCGGCCTGGGGATGTCCGGACAAAAGTATTTGTTGGTCAATTCTCTAGTTTGACAACCCATCAGCATTACTGCAATTCACATTTACTCCCATTTCACATATCCCCAGATAGCTGGGATCTGAGCGCACAGAACTACTGAATAGCGCTCAGATCCTATTCACACAGTTCAATTGCCATGTAGCTAAAGTCTTT
Organism: Discoglossus pictus; assembly: GCA_027410445.1. NCBI lineage: Eukaryota > Metazoa > Chordata > Amphibia > Anura > Alytidae > Discoglossus > Discoglossus pictus. Next base: position 269,215,914 of record CM050165.1, on the reverse strand, counting down.
CCCATAGTCTTTCATTATATGAATGGGCTCCATGGCATAGCTATCTGGGGTATCACCGCTCCTACAAGGCAAGTACCGAATGACCCCCCTGTATTTAAAGGGCCAGAATGAGTGACATACACTCTGGTATGGCCGAATACTGTGTTTAAAGGGCAATATGTCCCAGGGCCATAGTCGCAGGGCAGGAGGCTGGCAATAAGTCCTCTCCAGGACAAAGTGGCGAAGGGCACTTCGTCACACATCTCCCCTTTGGGGGGATGTCTAACCAGGCACCTGGATATTTCGCTGTGGTGATGGGGCAACACGCTGAGGGGACTTGAGGGGCAGAGGCCAGCGGCACTCTGACCTGATGCCAGCTCTTCTGCTGGTATAACCTGCAGGACATCCTGCTCTGTACAAGGGACAAAGGGGGGGCAGAGGCCGACTGCACTCTGCCCCGCTGTCAGCTCTTCTGCTGGGGTACTTGGGACATATTCCGGCTCAGTAGCCAGGGAAAGATGGGGTCGGTGGGGGTTAACATTTCCTCTGTTAACCCTGGGGCCACATTAGGAGTTAGCTGGGGAGGGGAATTTGTACTTACCCCCTCCTCCGGTTGTCCCAGTGAGGGTAGTTGGGGATCTGGACAGGCTGTCCAGCATCCCGGTAGGTCAGCCACAGAGACCATGGTCCCATCTGCGCCGTCTGGGAGATTGGTGTCTCCCCTTGTTAGGGTAAGCTGTCGCTGAGGGGAGAGGGCGACACCTTCAGCTCCCTGGGGTTCACACTGCCTCTGGGGGGGGGGAGGACGACACCTTCGGCTCCCTGGGGTACACACTGCCGCTGGGGAGGAAGGACGGCACCTTCTGCTCCCTGGGGTACACACTGCAGCTGGGGAGGAAGGACGGCACCTTCTGCTCCCTGGGATACACACTGCCGCTGGGGGGAAGGACCACACCTTCTGCTCCCTGGGATACACACTGCCGCTGGGGGGGGGGGAAGGATGACACCTTCGGCCCCCCGGGGTACACACTGCCGCTGGGGAGGAAGGACGGCACCTTCTGCTCCCTGGGATACACACTGCCGCTGGGGGGGAAGGACGACACCTTCGGCCCCCTGGGGTACACACTGCCGCTGGGGAGGAAGGACGGCCCCTTCTGCTCCCTGGGGTACACACTGCCGCTGGGGAGGAAGGACGGCACCTTCTGCTCCCTGGGATACACACTGCCGCTGGGGACGAAGGACGGCACCTTCTGCTCCCTGGGGTACACACTGCCGCTGGGGCGGAAGGACGGCACCTTCTGCTCCCTGGGATACACACTGTCGCTGGGGAGGGGAATTAGTTGGAGTATTCCACGTGGATCGGTTTCTGTTTCTGGGACAGTCTCTCTGCATGTGGCCCTGCTGGTTACACGTGTGGCACCTGATGTACCGTGGAGGGGTTTGGTAGTTCCCACCACCCGGACGCAGTGCTGGGGGGGGGGTTAATGGTGGGAGGTGGGTTAGCAGCTCCCAAAATGGACCGCTCCCGTGCCCGCTGCTTTTCCATTATGTATTCGTGGACATCTGTCATTAACCATTCCAAGGTTATTGTGGGAAGCGTACCTGGGAAAAAGGCCAGTCTGCTTTGGAGTTCTCTTCCAAACTCAGTCTGTGTGCTGTCCGTAAGAGGTGCTGTAGCCGCTGCCCGGTCTCCCTCCATGAGTTCCTTTCTGTCTGCATCCCTGTAGTCCGCGGCCGCCTCCTTCTCCTCATCATGGAACGCTGTCCGAAAACTATCCGGTTCCATCCTGCTGTAGCCAGGGGCGCTGTACGGATACTAGCGTTGCCCTCAATTTGTAACTCCACGGAATGGTGTCTCCTGTAGCTGTCCTTCTGACCGTGGGAACAATTCCGCCACTTGCCACCAAATGTAACAGAGTTGGAACACGAATCCAATATCTCCCCTGGTATACGGTAAAATATCCAAGAAGCACTACAATCTCACCATCCCCAACCTCCCATATTGGATGACACTCAATTGGGAGTCAAATAATACTGTCTTTATTTTGTTGTGCAGAGATATATATACACATCTCTTCCCACAGGCAATACACATCCCCCATAGTTGGCCACACAATACACATAGAGGGACAATAGGTGGGTCACACCTCCCTGAGGCTACCTGGCAACTTTGATACAATCAGACATTGATTAGATCATCCTTCTTTGTTCTTATGTCTGATAATGAAAACACTTTATACAATAGACTTCCTTATCTTATGAGGAGTCTCTGTAATAGGATTATCTATTATGCCAAGGTCTGCAATAGTCTGGGCTAATATTCTGAAGAGTATAAACCAACATACATACAGTATAACAGTAGGATCCTATTTTAACCATAATAATTAAATAACCATAAAACAGGGTAAAACAGTGATGGGTCCAGTTACAGCCCCTTTATATCTCCGTTCTCATTTCAAAATACTACCTCACCCACCCTCTTCTCTCCTCCTCTCTTGTCACCTCCTTTCACTCCCACCTTCAGGACTTTTCTCGTGTTGCCCCCTATTCTGTGGAATTCCTTGACTCGCTCCACTAGGCTATCCTCATGCTTCAAAACCTTAATAAAAACACATCTGTTTAAAGAAGCTCATCACCTCCAGCCCCATAAAACATATTTCATCCTCCCCACCATACCCAACTCAATAGATTATAAATTTGTGAATTTTCAATCTTGTAAGGTGCTTCAGCAAAAGCTCCACGTACACTAGATTCACTAGACTGGGCTCCCCATTCTTTATCTTTTTTTGAAACATTGCAAAGATGACCACGGTGTTACTGTAAAGGGAGGCTGACATCTTAAATCTACATTGCCTAATTTTGAAGCCAAAGTGATTCTGAACTCAGGCAATCATTGCCTCTCTGCAAATGAGCTGTAGCTGGAACAAAAATTGACCATGAAGGAGCTTGTTGTCGTCATATTTTTTCTCTGAGTACCAACTGAGGATGAAACTTGCTCAAACTTCAGCTTCCTGTGAGAGGGCAAATGCAGGGTCAGTCACAATTTATGTTTCCTTCAAAATAAAACAAGCAGTCATAAGATGTCAGCATCTCTTAAACAACAAGTAAATGGCAGCTTCTAAGTCTGGCTAATTGTTTTTCCTTTTTTTGACAGTAAGACATAAGATTCCAGCAGCTTTCTTTCACAGTGATTTAAATCCCATTATTCTGGCACAAGCACTGGAAGCCATGCCCCAATACTCACTAGATGCTCCTGAAATCTTCCACATGTACCCCTCTCCACTGGTAAGATCTGCAACCACAGTTAAATATCACAATTAAGTCCAATTATTGCTTGCCCCTAAAAGCTCTATATTTCCAGGTACCCTTTGGTCAAGAATCCTATATTTTCTCTAAACTAAAACAACTGTATGAGCCATTTCCTCGGCAGAGACTCCAACCACGAACTGCTGTAAAGACCCCACGAACATCTTCAAAAGGTAAACAACATGGAAATTATGAAAATAGAATAACTGACAATATTTTAAGGATTAAAGCAAAGCAACTTAACTAACATCAGAGATGTTACATTTCTTAAAGAAACAAATTATATTTTGAAGGTTATTAAAGTAATTTACACTTGAAATAATGCAAACCCCCCTATAGAACATTTTTTTTTAAATGTGGGTCAACTGGTTATTAAAATTAGAGGATTAAAAAAGATGTAATGAACTTTACTTGTGAATTATATGAGAATTGGAGAGTTGACTGTGATGAACATTAAACAGAAAATTATAAATAGATAATAAGTCGATTAACAGTTCCATTTTGTCTATATTTTCTTTAAAACATGTTTATAATGTCAAAACATACATATGTCTAATTTAATTGTATGACATATGTATATCGAATATATTGTTATATTTGAGAAGATAACCAGAGGACATGAAATTATTAACATTTCTCCTATATTTTGATGTGCAGGTGTCAGACTAAGTCTTGCTGCTACCACTTTATCGACTTTACAAGATGTCTGTCCCATTTCTGGAGAAATCAGTAACAAAACAATGGAACTATACGAACTGAACGAGCTGTGCTCTTCTCTCCTGTCCAAAGTCCCCCGAGGATGGAGCAGGGTAAATCATAGCAATGCATTCTTGCAAATACTACTAGAGTTCATTCCATATTGTAAAGATCATGGGAATAATTCTGTGCCAAAAATAAGAAAAATGGAAATAGGCAACAGAATTGCAAATAATTCATACCATCAATACACTAATACCCACATTAAAACAGAATACGGGGCAGGTTCACTGACTTAATATTGTATAGAGTTTTTTTTTTATTAAATTGTATTTCTAGTTTAAAATATAAGAGTTGCATGCTTTAGAGTGTTTTTTGTAATCAAAGTTCGCTTGGGTAATGTATAGCAGACCCTCACTAGCTTTTTGTTAAAAAATTATATCATTAGGCGTTTCTGTAATACTTGTTTATTCTTTATTATATATGTTCACTTAATGAACTTTTAAATATATTTAATAATTCCCTGTAATATGAGTCATTTCGCAGATTACTTGAATGAAGATCTTTTGCAGATCACAATTTGGGAACATTGGGCAATTTATTCTAATGTATTTTCATTCCTATGATTTCCCAGTGTTGTGCGTTTAATTTCTGCTACAGCTCTAATAAGTGTTTGAAAAAGCCCTTGTGAAACCTTTTTAGTACTCATAATATTTCTGACAGAAACTTGGTACTTTTTCCATTTGCGGGTCAGACCTACGGGTCTAATAGAATAACGATTTTGTGTGAGTTTAATTAGTTAGCTCTCGTAATATTCGAGCTGTGCTAAAACCAATGGAGTTCGAAGGCTGGTTTTGTGGGTTTGGCCAGTCCGTAGTGATTGTTGGCTGGTAACTTGTAATCGGATTGCGAGTAGCTAATAGAATATATGGCAATATTAAGAGCAGTGGGAATGTTGGCCAGGTATCCATGAAACTTTACTTTGCAAATCTTTAATTTAAAACATTTTATTTTTAGGATTTCATTAATGATCGACTGAAAAAACTTGGAGGAAGCACCCCATTCAATCTCTTTTTAAAAAAGGAACTGGATCATCTCATGTCTTATCTGTGTGAAATAAGAAGGAATCTTCATGTGAGTCTCACTGACAACAAGGCTATGGAATACTAAATATATTAAATAGGAACTACATAGGTTTGTCATGTCTGTCAGAGAGTAAGTACATTTTGTGATTAGTGAACATCACAACTTGTATTTATTCCCAGTTTATATAAAATTTAAAAAATCTGCATCAGAATAAAATAAAATGAGTGAATGAATAAGCCCAGTGCACAATTATAAATGTATGTAGTTAATCAGTAATGAAATAAAGTTTAACTGTTAAAACACTTAAAAAACATATAGAAAAAACACAAGTAGAGTGGCACAACATGTATATATTACATATGTCAGGGCAAGCTCTTTCACAGTAATAACCTTTGGTATGTTTATATATAGGATCACATATCACTTTACTTGTGAGTGATTTTAGTTTAACAAAAACCTTATAATAGTAAAGCAACAGTTTACAACTTTTATATTCTTTTTTGTCTTTTACATATTTCATGTACAACTTTGAGAAAAAAGTAGATTATTATTATTGTTTATTTGTAATGCGCCAACATATTCCGTAGCGCTAGTAGATTGCGTGTAAGATTCCCTTTGGTATATGTCACACATCCTGTGAGCATTTATTCATTTGTGAGTGTGCAAATGGCCTTAATATATAATTAACATTTACATAACATATATAATTCTTGTTTATTCACATAATGTATCATTGCATATGTATAATACACACATTATGAAGAAAATACAGTGATTCAATTTATATGAAGACAAGAAAAAAATCCTGACTATTGCTGCAAAATGACAGCATTTTTTTGAAGATCAAAATAAAACTGTATATGAATTATGGATAATGTATATTATTTACAATTTGCCCATTTGTTTCATTAAGACTATAAAGAATGCCCTGGAATCTCCACATACCTTAGGAGACCAACTTTCTGAGACCAACATGTCAGTTGCCCATGATTTGTACCACAAAAGAGCCCCGTCTTATTGGTGCGAGCTGATATGGAGTATCCCCTGTCCTTCTGATCTGTCGGTCTCTTCTTGCATAAACGACTTGCAGCAGCGAGTTACGCACTTTGAGAAATTACTACAGTTGGTAAGTCCGGTTTGCAATATCAATCTATGTAGGCACAAATTCCTGGAAATATTTGTTTTTGTCTAAAATGTAATGCATATTTAAAGAGACCCACTTGTGCTCTCGGAAATGTATATATATATATATATAATAAATTCAGTACAGATAGCAAAAGAACTAGAACACTATGGATGAAAATTAAAGGGACTCTGTCACCCCAATATAAAGTTGTGTTTTTTTAGGTTATTCTTAAAGAGCGTGAAAAACTGGGTCTATAATTGTGTTATCCATTGTTTTCTAAAGTGAAATAATCTTAGGAAATTCTATGTTGTTACATTTATATGCAAATGAGAATCTCACATATTCATTAGCTGTTTTGATATGCTGATTAGGATTACAGTCTGAGTAGTGGCCCAAATAATGACCTGCAATGCACCTCCCACCCTTAACGAGCACTCTGTTGCACATTAGCATACTGGGCCACAAATGAACGGTACAGAAAAACAGCTAGTACAATGTATAGCCAGCTTTTAATGCTCTTTAAAATTAAATCAAGTTCCTGTTGGGTGGGCAGAGTCCCTTTAATGAAAAAAGTGTATAGTGGATCTAACGACTTACTAATGCTTACATTTTCACTTTTTCTTTTCTCAAAGTACATACTGCAGCGTGTACTAATAAGTAAAATAAGACATCTTTAAGACATTTAAAGTGACAGTTCTGTAACCCAAGCTGAAGGGGTTAAGCAGAAATACAGTTCATATGTCCAGTAATGTAAAACAACTCATATATACAAATTACCTTTTTAAAATGTACTAATAACTATTCCAACATTTATCAAATCATGGAAACGAACCAATAGGAAAAAGTTCCATTTGAATTAATAAGTGCTATGCAGACTTTTTGCTAAATACTTTAGGGAGTAGAACCCCAAAATGCTTTATCTTCTTGCAGACTTTTCTCCCAATATATATATATTAAAATACAAAAAAAAAAGAAAATGTCTTCTTTCTGTTATTGCTCATTTTCACCATGTGTTAAATGGATAGTATAGGACTTAAATTATTCCTATTTAATTTGTGTATATGCATGACATTTTTTTATTTTTATTTAACAGGGTCGGGAAAAAATGCCAACATATTGGCTTGGTGCATTTAAAAACCCAAAACGCCTGCTCTCTATCCTAAAACAGGAGGCTATACGTAGATATGGAGAGAGAACAGGAAATGCTGAGCCTGTACATTTTAAAACAGAAATAACCCAGAGAGACAAAGATCATGTAAGTAATGAGAGTGACATTTCTTTACTAGTTTGTCAAAATGAAGGGACTTGTGTACCTCAATGAAACTGTGAGCTAGGCCGTGAAGGATCATCCAAGATGGGCAGGTCATAGTAGAGAGGGCAGACAAATTATGGTCCACTGGAGAAGGAACTGGCAACCCACTTCAGTATCTTTGCCAAGAAAACCATATGGCTAGGCACAACCAGAAACACAGACAGATGTATCTGGGTGCTGCTGTCCATATGGTAACCAAGAGTCTGATACAACAATATATATATATAGTTAGGGGTGTAGAGTCACTCCTCTTGCCTACAGTATGCTGTACAGGGCCCTTTGCATATCAATAATTTGCAATAACTGTAACCAGTCTTTGCAGATAATGTAACTGTGAATCAGGCAACATTTATATGGTTCAAGTTTTCAAGTAATAGATGTAAAACATTTGAATGACCTTTCTGAAGGTCAATCAGGTATTAAAACCGGTATATAAATATCAACGTCCAAATAATATGCGTTCAACGTATAGTTATTCATGTTGTAGTTGTGTAGAAGAACTTCATCTATTTGTGACATATAGGCAGCTATGTAACCATGAGCATAAAAGCATATCTACCAAAAAAAATGTTATGTTAGCAGACTGGCTGCCATGCGTTATTACTTCATCACGTCATGCAAGTTTGAAGCCTGCAGTGAGGTTTTTTTTTCTTCTATTTAGCAGTGGGTAGGTTGTCTTATAGGTTAGGGAATACAACTTTCAGCTCTCACACACTCATGCTCAAGGAAGAGAACTGCTCTCCAAATCTGCTTGGTATCTATCTCAGCATACACTTACCAGTATGGAAAGGGTATCTCCTAGATAGGAGCATCTTCTGCTAAAACTAGGAATTTACCTTTAAAGGGTGATTATGAGCATTTTTTTTAGAATGCTATATATTTAACGAATATGATGTTTGTTTTTTCCTCAAAACTACAATGGTACTCAACACAATGGCCTGAATTTAGTAACTTCACAACATTGCTTCTATGTTATGATAATGAATGCTGTGAAAAGCCTCACAAGGTTTTTCTGTTGATTGTGAACTCCTCGAGTAGTATGAACTCATTTTCAATTAACTTCTTATAATAGATTTCATGGGTGAATGTATATTTCCTACATTTATAGACTGGCCCTTTATATGACTATTACAAAAGTAGAGAGGTAACTGAATAGTTATGCATGTAGGAAATACCCAATCTTAAATTGGCACACACAACCTATTGTGTAAATACTCAAACCACTGGGTTAAATCCAGTAAATGTTAACAACATTGCCAAAAAGTTGTAGAGACAGAAAATAAATATTCATACTACTGGTTCCATCCCAAATAACTCCAGAAAATACCCTATAATTTCCATTAAAATACGTTACTTAAAATAGGCACTGTATTAGTGTTATAATAGTAAGTCAAGCCAGCCATGCATTATTGTTTAGGGAGCTGCTGTATGGTTTTACATCTAACACCATTACCAAGCCTCCAAAACCAACATGAAACATGAGAATATGGCTCTGTGAATACTCCTCCAAAGGAAGCCGACATCGCCGCCCCTTGACCTACTCCATAAACTTCAGTGAATCTTGTTTTAGTGACTTATTTTACCAGTGGCAAATATTTTCAAAATATCATATGTATTTCTAATTGCAGATTAGAGACCCACCTCACGAAGGAATGTTTATATATGGAGTTCACCTCTGGGGAGTATTTTGGAACAAAACTGATGGAGAGATTGTGGATTCACCTCCAAAACAAAGTCTCAATATTTTGCCAGTGATTCATCTACAATGTTTATCCATGTCTGAAAAATCCGGTTTTAGCGATTCTCCAAAGGGGTCTGAAACATACTCATGTCCAGTGTATCTATCATCAACATCTGCAAGAGATCCAGTTTTCTCCATTGACATCCACAAAGATAATATACCCGCTTCTCGATGGTCATTACGAGGTTTGAAGGCCACCATCCATGCATTCTGAACTTTTCATTAACATTACAAACACCTACATCTCTAAGAATGTTTTTTCCAGCACCTTTGGATGTATACGACCTACATTGTGAAATATGCTGCAGGACTATTTGGTTTATTATCTTAATAACAAAATTAAAAAAAATGCAAATGTTGCCAAGATATTTATTTTAATAAACAATATGGTGTCAAAATAAAGTATAGCAATGAGCTTTTATCACACACCCCATTGCTTAAGGCCTAGTATTATGGCCAATTTCCATTACATCCTGTTTTATAAGTATGGTCTGGACATGAAGCGTCTCAAGTATTTTGATTTACTTACAGTGGATATAAAAAGTCTGCACACCCCTGTTAAAATGTCAGGTTTCTGTGCTGTAAAAAAATGAGACAAAGATAAATAATTTCAGAACTTTTTCCACCTTTAATGTGACCTATAAAACTGTACAACTCCATTGAAAAACAAACTGAAATCTTTTAAGTAGGGAAGAAAAAAATAAAATAAATAAGTCTGCTCACCCTCTTATAACTGGGGATGTAGCTGTGTTCAGAATTAAGCAATGACATTCCAAATCGTGTTAAATAGGAGTCAGCATACCCCTGCCATCATTTAAAGTGCCTCTGATTAACCCCAAATAGAGTACAGCTGCTCTAGTTGGTCTTTCCTGAAATTGTCTTAGTTACATCCCACAGCAAAAGCCATGGTCCACAGTTTTTTTTTTTTTTTGTCTTTAGACGTGTACATTTTTAACAGGTAAAAAAACATGTTTTAGAGGAGAGTAATTAATCAAGAGATATTACAATCTGATAAAATATACTGTATATACTCGAGTATAAGCCGAGTTTTTCAGCCCTTTTTTTAAGACTAAAAAGGTCCCCCTCGGCTTATACTCGAGTCACTCTCCCCCCGTGTCTCTCTACCCCCTCCTCATCCTCTAGCCCCCCCGTGTCTCTCTACCCCCTCCTCATCCTCAACCCCCCCCTTCTCATTCTAAACCCCCCCCCTCCCCTCTCCTCACTTACCTGCTCCGGCCTCCGCTCCTTCCGGGACTTGATGTGGTGCGCATGTGACGTCACATGCGCGGCACATCAAGACCCAGAAGGAGCGGAGGCCGGAGCAGGTAAGTGAGGGGAGAGGGGGGGTATTTAGAGGGGTAGCATGGGGGGGTGTTGAGGATGAGGAGGGAGGTTAAGGATGAGGGGGGAGGTTGAGGAGGGGGGGTTGAGGAGGAGGAGGGGGGGTTGAGGAGGAGGAGGAGGGGGGTTGAGGATGAGGAGGGGGGTTAAGGATGAGGAGGGGGTTGAGGAGGGAGGTTGAGGAGGGGGTTGAGGATGAGGAGGGAGGTTGAGGATGAGGAGGGAGGTTGACGAGGGGATTAAGGATGTTGAGGGGGGTTGAGGTTGAGGAGGGGGGTTGAGGATGAGGAGGGGGGTTGAGGATGAGGAGGGGGGTTGAGGATGAGGAGGGGGGTTGAGGAGGAGGATGGGGTGTTGAGGAGGAGGATGGGGTGTTGAGGAGGAGGATGGGGTGTTGAGGAGGAGGAGGGGGGTTGAGGATAAGGAGGGGGTTGAGGATGAGGAGGGGGTTGAGGAGGGGGTTGAGGTTGAGAAGGGGTTTGAGGATGAGGAGGGAGGTTGAGGATGAGGAGGGAGGTTGAGGAGGGGTTTGAGGATGTTGAGGGGGGTTGAGGTTGAGGGGTTGAGGAGGAGGATGGGGTGTTGAGGAGGAGGAGGGGGGTTGAGGATGAGGAGGGGGGTTGAGGATGAGGAGGGGGTTGAGGAGGGAGATTGAGGAGGGGGTTGAGGTTTAGAAGGGGTTTGAGGATGAGGAGGGAGGTTGAGGATGAGGAGGGAGGTTGAGGGTGAGGAGGGAGGTTGAGGATGAGGAGGGAGGTTGAGGATGAGGAGGGAGGTTGAGGATGAGGAGGGAGTTTGAGGATGAGGAGGGAGGTTGAGGAGGGGGGTTGAGGATGAGGAGGGGGGTTGAGGATGAGGAGGGGGTTGAGATACAGGGAAGGGAGAGGGGAGAAGAGACAGGGGAGCAAACATAGTAAGCCCTCAGAAAAATCATAAAACTATAATACATTGTGTGATGTTTTCCAAATATTTAAACTAAAATAATGAACACTGAGTGGTGAAATTGTTGAGGGTTATGGGGGGGGGAAAAACTTGCCATTTTTGTGTGATTTAAAAACTAATCTATGAACTACAGACAAAATCTTACAGGTTGCATAATGCACTGCCCTTTGGCATCTTGACCAATATATTTACAATAATCGACCATTCCTTTTATCCTGGATTCTTTGTGGTCCACCATACCCCATCACCAGCTAAGGCTTTCATCCCTGGACTCAGACTACCCATGCAGGACTTGTGCAATATGGCTGATCTAGCTCTTGTTGACTGTGCCACAAGCTACTCTTCCAGCACTAGATCAATATGTCAAGGAAGAGAGGTTTAAAAAAAACAAAAAACTAGCAACATCAAATTGTTCTAGTTTAATAGAACACAATTTTTCTGGAAATGCTGTTTTTTTCCCTAAATGTAAGAGGCTCGTGTACAAGCTTATTTGTGTCTGTTCAGTTATGTGCAGGATACCGGTCTATCAAGGGACATATAAAGGAGCTAACTCAAATTATTATTTTCCTGTTGTGTAACCTCATACTAGAGTCATTATTTAAATGAAACTGCTTGAATTTGCATATATATTATATGTGTGGTGTTGCATTACAAAGAAGTATCTGAGAAGTAACGAGTTGGGAGAGTCGCCTTACCCATAGATCTGTAAAGGATGGCGTGGGGTGCAAATGGCTGAGTAATGTACCTCTGAAGTAGTATCACCAAGCCACAAAAATGGGTTATGTTGAAGTGGTTATCAATTTTCCTAACATATACATAGAAAGACTGTGGTTTGCCATGTATGAAAAAAAAATGCTATATTTTAGGACCAGAAAGTGTTTAATATTGATTTTTGATGGAATTATAAGTGTTCCAGTCTGTAAATAAAGAATGAGAACATATTTATAGGACAACTACAAAATAATAATAAAAAAAAATGAAAATGTTCAGTATAAGAACATAATTAAGCAAGAAAAAAAAAGTCATAAAACTGCTCTACCCTGAATGCAGTCATATGGGGCAGTTGTGTGTGTGAGAGGGTGTATACATTTCCTGAATAAAGCAGTCTCCGCCAGCGGTGTAAATGATGAGTTTACCAGATTATGAAACAAAAGCTCTGAACTTTGTCTGTTCCTTCCTCCCCACACCTTTTTCCACTGATAACCGCAAAAGCACATACTCCCAGCATCCAGATGTCTGGATTTGATTCACCAAATACACATGTTTTGGGAAAATAAGAGTCTTTGATTTCCACAACTGCTAATATTGTTAATTTGATACATACTTGAGAAACCAGTGCCTTTTTTTCCTGAACTGCAGTGGTCTTTAAAATAAAGATAGTTTCTGGAAAGTTAGCTATCCTTGGGCCACAGAAGAGGGATAGGCTACCCTTAGTTTTTTGCATGTTGAAAGTAAAGCAAGCATCCCAAACATGATGGTTTAAGATAGGGAACATAATGCTTTTGGACATGGTCATCCACATGGAGTGAGTGTCTGCATCCAAGTCAAATATCTACCCAACCATGTACTACTCAGCAGTCTTATAAATAAAGGCAAACTATATAAATTATTTGTGCTTTCCTGTTCCAGCAGTGGTGGCCAGAGGACACTAGGTGGCTGAGCCGAGATTTTAGTAAACTCCAAGTGTTTGAGGTAGGGTTCGGGTAGTGGCAGATGATAAGTTTTACACAAACAAGAAATTGCCTAAAATCTCGAGCCTTACACCTAATGGCTGCCACTGTTCGCAGTCAGAAAACAAGAAAGGTTGAAAATATCAAGTTGCCCTTTTTAAAATAATTTAACAATGTATCAAAAGGTAAGGGGGGGGGAAATAAAACCCTCAACTTTTTAGGGCTCTTCTAGTTAAACACGAAGTGCTTTTCATGTCAAATCTATTTATTAGTTCACCATTAATTTACATATAATACATCAAAGCTTTAGACAGAAAATGTTAAAAAAACATTTACCTCATTAATAGCCACGGCTGTACCCTTCATTGTCCTGAGCACTACTGAAAGGACGTGGAAGATTTTAACTATGGTAACCGATTCAAGGAACCATCCCATCCTCCCCCACATACACACACATCCCAGATTGTTGTAAACTTTATAAACAGTCAAATTACAATCACCTTACATTTCCATTTGCTGGTTATATTGCCAGACCACTAGGCAAAGATGACATACTACATACTAGACTAGAGCCAATAACCTTACAATTACTTTCTATCAAATCTCTTTCTTCTCCTACTAAATAAAAACCTTTCTAACTTTGCACACTTTCCTACCTAACCAAACGTTCACTTCTTTCCTGACCCATCCTAATCCTTATGTTATTCTTGCCCATATTTCTACCTCTTTCATTCTCTTTAGATTGTAAGTTTGCAAGTTATCAGTCTTGTAAGGAAAAGGCACTTTCTACATAAGATTTTAAGCTCAAAGATAGGGTCCTCTATTCTTTTGCCATCTGTTTAATATTGTAGCTGGTTATGGACTTGACCTCTGTACTGCGCTATAGAATATGTTATTATTCAAGCCCAACTAGAAGTTACTGCAGTTAAAATCTTCCACTTCCTTTCAGTAGTGCTTAGGACATGAAAAAAAAAAAAAAAAAACATTATACTTGCTAAACACCCCTAAAAATGCCTGCTAAAATTAGCATAGAGTTCATAATTAATTTTGGCCAATCACAGGCAGCTAATACATTGTATCAATCAGTGATGGTATTTTGGACAGGAAGGCATCACAGGATGTTCTGCACAAGAAAGCTCTCAGACATTGCTTTGTGGATTTCTGCATTGTGCTGCTGTTGGGTTGAAGGTTAGTAAAGGCATAAAATCCATACCCAAATGCAGTTTTTTCATTGGTAGGTACACTGTAAGCAGGTTGGGGGTGTGGAAAACAAGTTTTATTTTTAAATGAAATAAATTTGTGTGTGTATAGAATGACACCATGTAATGTGTGTTTCTGATATAAGCAGCATGTGTTAGATTAGATAAAGTTACACACAGAGGGAAACAGATATGTATTTAACAAATATTTGCCATAATAAAAAAAGTGTGAGTTCCAAAAGTCAATCTATTCTTTATGCCACCACAACGATATTAGATTGATACAGAGTTAATGAAGATTTTTACATAATTTAATGCTCTAAAGAAAACTATAACAATTAAATGTAAACTTTATTACAGTATTTTAAAACAACCTTGCTATTGGGGAAATTTAATAAAGAAATAGTGTGATTTAAAATGACAGATCAAAATCTGTGCTTACATATGTAATCCACTGTCCACATGCTGTTGCATTACCACAGCCAATCAGGTTGCAGGGGGTATGTCCCATTCAAGGCAATGGTAAGTCTTCTTAGGTTTCCAGTTTGAAGGGAACAAACCTTGTAATTTCTTACAGCAGAAAAATTAGATTTCTGCTCTCTTGCTACTGAGCTACGCAGAGCGCCTCAGGGGGAGAGGGTGTTAATGCTCTGGGCATGCAACGCTGAATTATCTAAAACAGGTCAGCTATGGGTTAACTGGTCAGTGCAGTGTTATCAATCATAGCCTTACACAGACACACACAGCAATCAGTTATTAAGCATGAAACAGTTAGTGGGCAGGATGGACTTGTACTTAAACATACATTTAACACTTTGTTAACATACTCTTTTTTTTAATTACACTAATAACACCTAAAAAAATATACAATCTACAAAGGTCCTTTAAGGTAAACAACTTACTTAAGTCTGAAATAGAGCAAAAGCCTTATAATAGAACAAATTGAATCCCTTTTTAAGAGCAAAATATACTTTAATACACCATTAACAGTAAGATGTCCCTCTGTGTTAGTTGTGTGAAGAGCACTCAATATCTAAACTGTTAGTGTTACAATTCTTTTCAATATGTATTGTTTGTGTGAATTATGACAACTCATATCCAGGGTGTAGCTCTTCCTATCACAAATTAAGTCTATGAACAGGAATAATTTGCAGTCTTAAATATATTAATATATTCATCGGACAGTGGACAGAGACACACATTACCCCACTAATGATACAGATTTTTCAAGGGAAGTACAAAACATTAGGATGCTTCAAAACATCTTTACCAAATTGTTTGCAAACACGCAAGAAAAAACTATTTTGAGCGGCTTAAGCATAAGCAAACAAGACTTGTAGAGTATGTGTTTGTGAAATCTAGTTTCTTAATACAAGTAATGTGTTTTACTTACTTGAAAACTCCAGATGGTGGCAGTGTGTATAAAGGAATCAGCGAGAACCTCTTCTTGAGGTTAAGTTGATGATAATGTCTATTAGAGACCAGATTGAACTTAGTCTATAGACTGTTTGGATATCCATACGATGGCTAAGAATCCCTAATGTCAATTTTTTTTTTTTTTATTGTATGCTGTGGAAATCTCAAGGACATTAATCTGAATAATTAAAGATGCCCATCAACAAATAACTTAAACACACATTTTCTTGTGAAAAAGGAAAAATAAAAACAATAGGCAGTTTGAGATCATTTATTGGACCAGCAATGGTTTCTAGTTTACAAGCTGCACATGGTTCTTCTCCAGGTAAACAAATGTGCATATTCCTCATTCTAATATTATTTCTATGACAGATATGAGCTCATGCTTACTCTTTAAATCACATGCATGTCACAATTGGGAGCAATTGTATTGCACCACTTATGAAATGATACAGGAAAGACATAAAAAAAAGTTGTACATGGACATATTAACACTAAACAAACGCAGTATCAGGAGCGAGCATGCCATCATTCTGATACTTTCTATACCACAGTACATGAATACATAATGGGATACTAATAAACTCAGCCTGCATGTTTGTCATTGTACATTCCCATCCAGTTTACATGTTTTGTTGATTTGAGACACATTAACAACATTAAACAAGATATACAAATAGTATTTTTGGGCGATACAGAGTGCATACCTAATAATAGATGTGGTACATTCACACCATCTTGCACCTGTTTACCAGCTGCTAGTCTGCACAGCCCTCCCAACGCGTTTGATCTGCCATAGAAATGCAGCACATCATACACAAATCTAAAGGGCGTCTCTGTATCATTACAGGTCACTTTATATATAGACTTATTGTTTATGACTTCAAAACCAGAAGATGTCATTTTGCACTCAACAGGCTTATGTGAGGATATGCCCAATTTCTATCCAAAAGGCTTTATTTACATTTGGATGGTTTTAAAATACTTAAATTACTCTACTGCAATAAAAAAATAGTAGCAGTCAGAATTATTCATCCAACTGTTTGTTTTTTTACTTTGATTTATATTTACTGAAGTTTAGACAAAGTTATGAATAAGTACATTGACAATGCTGGACCGGTATAGAATTCAGAATGGTTTTCATGTGGACTCCAAAAACCTGCAACATTAAAAATGAGCCTATTGACCCACCAATATTGGTGAAAATGAAAATGTCTTTGAATCACAGTGGGCGTCATTGCCAGCATATCCGTATGGGACAGATAGTGGGTGGGTTGGGTATAACAGACAAGCTTCTCATGGTGGATACTCACAAAGTCAAATGATTCGGCAGCATATACACAACATTATAGATTTACCAGTCTATTGCTGATATATACTGGATTTTCCTAGATTTTCGTGAGACTTCTCACCTAATTAAATGGGCACACATATATTGAAACAATGTGCTCATTTTACAAACAGGCACTATATGGGATGATCAGCCTGCTTGCCAGGGCGTCATTTTGTTGAGGTAAAATATGTTCAGTTTGCTTTATAAGGTGGGCATTCAGACAAATTACACAGCTCTGAAGTAAATGGGACTTAGGTGTTAAAGCTTAGCACCCTGGGCATCTTCTGCATGGGCTTCCAACAGAGAGAAAAGAAACATCATAGTGTGTCAGTTTTGTAAATCACTATGCCCTAAGTATTGAGAGATCCTCCAATTCAAAGTATAAAACAACTCAAGATGTGAGGCAGCAATTGTGCCACCTCCATACAACACTAGTAGCCACTGCAGATTTAAACTCCCTGTTCTTGTTTTGTTTCACCCTTACAGCAATTAAACATAATTGCATTTTCACTACGTTGAACCAAGGAGAATATGCCATAATATTTTGTCATGCTTAACTATTACTAGAATATAATTATCCCTCTTAACTTGTCTTCCAGTGATTTCTACCTCCCATTTAATCATTTGAATTGCTGGTTACGGAAAGCTCTGTACAGCTTTAACACATTACTCACAAGGATTTCCCTCTACTCACAAACCAACAAGAACTGTACTTCAGTCATTTCTCCCCACAGAGAAACATATTAAAAATAGAGCATTGCTAGCTACAGCAGTAAAAGCCTGGAAGAATAAATAAGGGGCAGCTCCAGTGCCATAATAAATATGTATAAATAAAGCCAACAGTGTTCATTTGCACCTAAAGAGGTTTCAAGTTGTCAGATCAAATCCAGAAACAAAAATATCTGTATGCTTGTTATCTCTAGGTAACTAGAGCTGTGTGTCACCCTATGGTGGGGGCTATATGCCAAACAATCTTTAAGGCTACTGGTCATTCTCGCTTTGCTTTTCCCTTTTTCTTTTTTCGGCCATTTTCTACGCCCACTTTGTTCTCCGACTTGCTAATGGCACCATTTGTCACTGCTCCATTCATAGCCGGTTTGCCATTCATTGTAACCTTCCCACTCTTGGCATGTCCTTTAGGTTCTTTGTATGTTTGATAGTAAAAGTTAGCAAAAAGAACAATAAAGGTAATGGCATATACAATCAGCGCCCAGTGCATCCATTTGGGGAAAGGGCAATCAATATAAAGTGATAGGGCTGTATGGCCAATTGTCACATGGAACTGAATCTGCAATAGAAAGAAAAAAAAAAATGAAAAGACATTAAATGGAATATAGTGTATTGTACTGTGCTTACAAAAAGGATCACCCCAACCACATCCACAAGAACCTTATACAAAAACACAATAAAATGGACAAGCTCCCTAATTGTAGTATGGTCTTTTCAAGAGAGAAATAAAATGTACATGCGGCCCTCGACATTCGTGGCTTTTACATTTATGTTTCTTTTGCTTTTTTATTTTATTTTTTTATCTGACGTTTTCGCACAAGATTTTCATGAAGAACACAGATAACTGTATAAGCGGGATCCTAGTCGTAGTGGTTCTAAGGGACAGAAGAAAGTGAAAACTTTGCAAGAAAAAGTGGAAATGTTGGATATGCTTAGAAAAGCAAAGTCTATTGCTGAGGTGGCCCATCATTATGACATTAATGAATCTACTGTCAGATATATATATATATATATATATATATATATATATATATATATATATATATATATATATATATATATATATATAAATAAATAAATAGGAAGTCCAAATTTGTTCTGCTGCAGAAGTTGCTACACCAGTGGGGGCGCAAACTTTGCATCAAGTGCGAGATCCACATGTTTCCCGCACCTTGAAAGCACAGTTTTTCTGTGGTGCAGGACTGCTATAAAAAAAGGTATTCCAGTAGATTCCAACATAATAAAAGAAAAGGCCATGTCTTTATAAACTTCTATAAAAGAAAAGTGTGGCGACAGGTCTAACTCTACACAGTTTCATGCTAGCAAAGGCTGGTTTCATCATTTCGGAAACCATTTGGCCTACGTAACGTAAAGATTACCAGAGAAAAAGCAGCAGAAGAGGCAGCAAAATGTGTTCAACGCTGATGAAACAGCACTGTTTTGGAAAAAAATGCCTCAACATGCATTCACCAGTAAAGAGGAAAGGCGAGCACCAGGCTTTAAGGCAGGCCGGGATAGACTTAACATTTTGCTCTATGCAAATGCATCTGGATTTGTAATATAGCCTACCATGATCTTCAAATATCTTTTCCCTTCAATGCTCAAGGATTAGCATAAGTCCCAGCTACCAGTTTTTTGCATGAGCAACAAAAAAGCATGGACCACAAGAACACTTTTCCTTGATTGGTTTAACCACCCTAGTGGTAATCCCGTGCGTAGCTAATTTTCAGTACCTAAAAGCGGCAACCCCGAGCCACGCTCAGGATTACACACTTCGTCGGTCCGACATCCGTCTTACTGGGTTCCCTTCCCTGCGAGTGTAGGCGGAACAAGGCGGTCTAGAGACGCAGGGGGGTGGAACAAGGCGGTCTGGCCCTGTCAGTATCCCCAAGTGTACTGCTTTAATAAGAAAAACGGCAAACAGAAATACCAATGTATTTCAAGAAGACAAGATCAAGAAGTCCTGCTTCCCCTTACACTCCTACCTCTGCTGCACCCGGCTCTTGTTTGCCCACTGTACCCCTACAAGACCTGGATGCAGACACTGATGATCTACTTCCAATGCTGGACTAAATACTGTACAGTACAGAACTGTAGCTAGATACAGTAGTCAACAATAAACATGTTTTGCTGTTCTGTTCGTTGCAAGTCTCATATTGACAGAGCGAGAATTACTGTAACCTTTGTATGCTGTGTTCATGATTGAAGTGAAAGTGAAAAAAGAAATCTAATAATCCTAAAATATAATAATTTCTAGAATTGGGTAAATCGTTATATATATATATATATATATATATATATATATATATATATATATTATATATATATATTATATATATATACACACACAGAGCAAAAAAGATAAATGTCATTGGAATCAGAATATGGACTCCTCTCCAATATACAGTAAAGTTATATACAAAAAGGTGCTCTGATATACCATACCCCACGTGACTATTTTATTGGTTTTAGGTCACTTTGTGTATCTATATTTACCTTTATATTTTAGAGGAGGACATGTTCTGATTTTAATTACATTTTCCTTTTTTGCACCAATAACAGTGCTATATACCGTACAGTATTCACATATACCGTAATGTACCAATTTCTAGAATTGGGTGAATAAAACGTATAACATATTTTAGAATTGTTACATTTATTAGTTCACTTACCCAATATATCATGAGAGCACCATATAATGTTTATACTGCAATTCTCTTTTTCAACCTGGTTATGTCTGTTAATAAAATAACTATTCTACATCATTTAAGCCTGGTTTCAGTTAGTTTTTTCCGCATTCGCGGATATGCTGCGAATGTAACCCCTGTGAATGTCGGTGGGCCGGCCTGCATAATCTTTTTAGAAATCACGAATATGTGAAGAGGTTATAAGTTTGCTTCAGCTGTGTTACGCATTTCTTACTACTTTCTATTCTTAGTAAGGAATGTTATGAGGCGCTAGCGATCACTTTTACTCTGTTTTGTGCTGGGATGCAGCTACTGACCTCCTGCATGCAAGATCACACCATCTCCTCATAATTCATCTACTAAAGTGATGGGCATCAGGTGGCCCTGGTGTCTCATGCTGCCCTCACACTTTAAGTGTGACTGCCAGTCTGAGAGGGTAGACATGTTCATTTTTAACAACAGAGTCCATTTTATCTTTCCATAACTAGCAAATCTTTCGCTCTTGTACTCAAATACATATCCTCATTATCTAGAACTCTTACTAATTAATCCCTATCTCTTTCAATTTTTAAGCCAGGGAATGCTGTTTGCCACACAATGAGAGGCTATGGCCTCTCTGGGCACCTTCGACGCTCATTGCAAACCTTTCCTGCTGCCTACTGTATGGGCCGCTCATTGCGGGGTTTATTAACATGGCAGTTTTGTGCTTCTGAAGGCCATCTGTCTCTTTCCACCATCTCCCCCCTGTGCTTTTCTCCTCTGTTTTTTCCTGCGTGCCACTGCGTTCTCAGTCGTGTATTTTTTTCCTGCGTGGTTGGCATTGGTGAGCCTCGTTTTCATCCCGTTTCAGATTTTTTGCATTTTTCGTCCGCCATTTTTTCTTCTCACTTAGCCAATTTTCATGTGGTGAAAAAAGCCAAATATCGGTGTAATTCGCTTGCAACCTCACTCCCAGGCTTCCTGTGTCTCCCCCCCTGCTTTGTGTGACTGCGTTCTAATTCTGTGTAAATTTGTTTTTTATTTTGGTGTTTTTTTAGAGTTAAGCGCTCGCATGTGTGACGGTGCGGTTGGCTGCAATGAGCTCATTTCAGCCTAAGCCCTGCGTGCTTCAATGCCTCAACTGCTCGCCCCGCTTTCCAAGGCAAGCAGGGCAATGAGCACCTTTGGCACTCATTGCCTAAGTCCTGCAAGCTCGGAGTGCTTCAATGCCTCAACGACTTGGCTCGTATTGCGAGGCTCGCAATAGTTTGACAACTATTATATGTGATATATCTGTATACTTATACATAAATATAACAATTTATTTATCTCAGTGCTCTTACACAATACAGAACATCTCTACTTTAAAAGTGAGGTCTCAAAGTTTTCAATTGTGACCACTTTGGGATTTTGTATAAGGTTAACACAAAACCAGAGGTTTCCATCAATAGCTATATCTATATCTTACATTTTGTGCTGGTGGCAGGGTTAGATTATTGA
Source organism: Discoglossus pictus (assembly GCA_027410445.1). NCBI lineage: Eukaryota > Metazoa > Chordata > Amphibia > Anura > Alytidae > Discoglossus > Discoglossus pictus. The sequence goes on along the minus strand of CM050165.1, from coordinate 269,193,872 downwards.
TTTTGGGGTGTAAGTGATCTTTGAGGGTTTTTACAATTACTGTAGGTGACTGCTAGCTTGGATAATCTGTTTTGGGGTTAACCATTTCACCCACACACTGCAAAGTCATCATCCTATAATGTATTACTAATAAAAGCAGCTACAGGCAATACCAGACCCGTCAATACTAGATTTTACTCACATGGGCAATTATAACAGATATTTCACTGCAAGAAACATAGCTGCATATAATAGTGAAGCTAAAATGATGTTTTGTTTCATACCTAAAAGGTGTCACACCTTACCTGTTGGTGGTCTTATTGGGGTGGAGACAAGTAGCTTGCTTGGAAACAGAGAAACAAATAATATCTAACAACTTGCAATCCCTATAACAAAATAAGTAAAAACAAAAAAGTACCATTTGTAATATTGTCAAGTATTTTTTCCACCACAAATACTTCTGTAGATGGGGTCCGAAGGCAGCTAATCCATAATACAAGTACATCACAACATGGATCAAAGCATTCATGTGTGCACCAAAAAATGCTACAAAAGCAAGAAAATACAGATTAATTTTATTGCAGATTGCTAAATGTTGAAAAACAAAATACATCTTTGGATTGATTTACTGTTAAAATATTACACAACTAATTATAGGATATGTGAAATATTTAAATATTAAGCAATTTGACTGTCTTTTGCATTCTGCTTTTTTTCCCCATTAAACAAATTAAAATGATTTTCTACAATAAAGATCCATTTTTAAAAGCCAATCAAAATCACACGTTAGGGAAATAACCTAAAAGCTCACATTATCATGCAAAACAATGAATACTTACATTGACCTCCAGCCACCCATTTGATGCCAATCCACCACAAGGTGAACATTGTGCAGTGGTGATACACATGTAGGAAGCTGATTTGGTTGAATTTTTTCCGTAGTATGAAAAATACTGTGTCAAAATACTCCACTCCTTTAGAGACATAATACCACCAAAGAGCTGAAGCTACCTGTAATGGACAAAATTGTGTTGTGACCATGAGGTGGCTGCATATCATCAGCAGTTATTTACAAAGACGTAATATGCAGGAAACTGTCATTTACCGATATGCCATCCTACAGGTCTAAGTATGTGTTAAAAGTGGTTAGTCTGCCTCAGCTATTATAGTATTGCAAGACTATGTTGCATAAAACGCTATACGACATATCACTAAAGAGGCATCACACCTAACAAAATATATTAGTAATAAATCTGTATGGTTAGTTCAGTACCAAAATTACTTCAATGTACATGACTAGACAAATCATAGGAGTTTAGTAAACTCGGGTTCAGTCATGTTACTTTTTGCTTAAAATGAACCATAAGTATGAAGTAATAGAAGGATCTGAGTCTGAATCAGGACCTCCATTGCATTGTTAAACTTTTCATAAACTTCCAAATGTATACAGTATCCCACACAAATGAGTACAACTCTCACATTTTTGTAAATATTTTATTATATCTTTTCATGTGACAACACTGACGAAATGACACTCTGCTACAATGTAAAGTAGTAAGTGTACAGCCTGTAGAACAGTGTAAATTTGCTGTCCCCTCAAAATAACTCAACACACAGCCATTAATGTCTAAACCGTTGGCAACAAAAGTGAGTACACCTCTAAGTGGAAATGTCCAAACTGGGCCCAAAGTGCCAATATTTTGTGTGGCCAACATTATTTTCCAGCACTGCCTTAACCCTCATGGGCATGGAGTTCCCCAGAGCTTCACAGGTTGCCACTGGAGTCCTCTTCCACTCCTCCATAATGACATCACAGAGCTGGTGGATGTTAAGAGTCCTTACACTCCCCCACCTTCCATTTGAGTATGCTCCACATATGCTCAGTAGGGTTTAGGTCTGGTGACATACTTGGCCAGTCCATCACCTTTACTTTCTTTAGCAAGGCAGTGGTCATCTTGGAGGTGTGTTTGGGGTCGTTATGTTGGAATACTGCCCTGCGGCCCAGTCTCTGAAGGTAAATGTTGACATTCATGGTTCCCTCAATGAACTGTAGCTCCCCAGTGCCGGCGGCACTCATGCAGGCCCAGAAAAGACACACACACATGTCTATATATGTTTTCTATAATATGTTGTGTTGATTCCCCCTATATGCATTTACCTGATGATGTCAGATGCTGCCTCCACTCTCTCTGCATCGCTGTTTACATTCAAACTGAGGGTTTCATCTCATACCAGTGTTTGTATGTTCTTTGTGCCTTATCCGTCATTTAGGGATTATTTCACCTACCTTTCCTCAGTATAGATGTATACTTTTGGTGGTGGGAGTGTCATGTTCTGGTCCTGCATGAGTGCTGCCGGCACTGGGGAGCCAACATATCCCCTCCCTTTGGAGACTGGGCCGCAGGGCAGTATTCCAACATGATAATGACCCCAAATACACCTCCAAGACGACCACTGCCTTGCTAAAGAAGCTGAAGGTGATGGACTGGCTAAGCATGTCACCAGGCCTAAACCCTATTGAGCACCTGTGGGGCATCCTCAAACGGAAGGTGGGGGAGTGCAAGGTCTCTAACATCCACCAGCTCTGTGATGTCATCATGGAGGAGTGGAAGAGGACTCCAGTGGCAACCTCTGAAGCTCTGGTGATCTCCATGCCCATGAGGGTTAAGGCAGTGCTGGAAAATAATGATGGCCACACAAAATATCGACACTTTGGGCCCAATTTGGACATTTCCACTTAGGGGTGTACTCACTTTTATTGTCAACGGTTTAGACATTAATGGCTGTGTGTTAAGTTATTTTGAGGGGACAGAAAAATTTACACTGTTATCCAGGCTGTACTACTTTACATTGTAACAGAGTGTAATTTCTTAATTGTGGTCACATGAAAAAATATAATAAAAAACATTTACAAAAATGTGAGGGGTGTACTCAATTTTGTGAAATACTGTAAATAAGCAGTTATTAGATGGTGTTTGATTCCTAAGTTACAAATTATAAGATTTCTTCCTGTGTCTTTCTGAACATCCTTACGTATGTGGGTGTCCATAAAAATCTAGGTTTTGACTAGGACTTAATTTACAAAAAGAACATTTGGATCTTGAATTCTGGAAAGCTGTATATTTTTTTGTATAGTATTCTACCACTGTACAAAAATACCAGTCTGGCTCTAGTGCTGTGTAGCTCATTTACTAGAAGATCAAATCTTATAAGCTAAAACACAGCAGGTTATTTGGAAAACTATTTCTAGATTTCTAATTTCAAGTGCATTTTCCAATGACTTTAAAAATGTAAAATTGAACTCCATGTGATGAGCTTCTACACAGCAGGTGATGAGTTACACCGCAGCCAATGCCAGTAAGTGGCCTCTTACAGCAAATCTGAAAATGCAAACCAAATCCTTTGAATTTATTTGCATGCATTGATACATATATTTTAGGTATTTTTTGTGTACACACTACAGCAATTCTGCTTCTAACAAAAGAGAGAAAAAACATACCTAGTTTGACAATTATTTCACACATTTATAGTAAGACATAGGTAATGCATTCCATGCATATGATAAATGAAAGCAATTCTTACTCGGACTTCATTGACATCATCGGAATAATCTACACTCTGACATATGTAGCTGTATCCTGCTGCTTTTGCTCCTAGAAACAGCTGGGAAGGAAAAAAACAGGAACAAACTCAAATTAAACAAGAAAAAACAAGAACATGTTAAGGGGTTTATTGACGTTTCACAACACTTTAGGATTTGACTGCATTTTCTAATGGGGAACTGCTACTTTTAAGCGTGAGGAATGGCTTAAAGCAAAAAAAAAAAATACAGTATTTAATTAGTAAAAGATTTAGATTCATACTAAATAAACATTGCACCAAAATATTTTTGCTTCTGCGTGATAAATTAAACCTATATTATTTTTTTGCTTGAGCCAATGCACATACATACATAAATTAAAAATTAAAGTAATGCAAATGTGTGACCAAGTAGAAAGACAGTAAAAATACACCAGATGAAACAAATACAGTGAAAATCTGCTTTAAAGAGAGACCTAAGAAATCATAAAGCTAAAGTGCTAAATTACTTTAGAGTATTTCTTTCCATCTAAGGGAAAGATCTGGTTTCAAAAAAATGCATTTGGTCGGTTGCTTTAGGATCCTTGATGGTTTTCTTGATCAATAATTCCCAGTCTCTGCTATGAAGGAGGGTGGGTTTAAATACTTACTTATAGAACAGTAAAAGTTGGGGGTTGGCTTTATTGTAGACTGAATTAAACAGCAACTCTCTGCATTTGTGGATATTTTTATGGATATTTGTGCAGTACTGGACAAAACATGAAGGGTTAAAGAGAAGTAAACCTTTACTTACTAGAGCTGCTAATCTGTAGGACAGCTGAGCAGCTAGAGCTAAGTGCATCATGAAGACAATACCTGCAAAGCTCCATGGCTTTAGTGGTCATGGTTCAAAGACTTTGTGTCACAGCTGTGTCTAGACTAATGCGGACACAATAACATCACAACAGCTCAGGCATAGTAAAGAAAGAAAAAGGGGATTATATAAAAACTAGCGAATTGCCCGTCAAAAAATGACTTGTCTACTGAAATATATAATCCAAATGAATAAATGAATATACTTTACGTATTTTGAAGCATTGTGTTGAAGAGCTGCAATGTGTTTTGATATTGCTGCAGCAATAGTGGTGTGGAGCTGCTGTGTAAGCGTGGTGAATGTGTGCAGTGTAATAGTGTGCGTCCGCGAGACGAAACCGTTAGCGTAGCTGTGTACTTCCGCATTGTTCTAAAATGCCGGCTAATGTGTGGTATGCGTCTTAGCGGAATATCCGTAGGTGTTTTGTGGTGTTTTGCGTGTTTCTTGTGGTGTTTTGCGTGTTTAGAGTGCTGTAGCCTCGTTTTGTTCGGCTGCCATTTTTTCTCTCGCTTAGAGAATTTTTTAGTGTCTAAACTCTTTTATTATGAGTTAAATGAAGGTGTAACTTCATTTTTTGAGGTCCTGGATGCTCCCTCTTGCTGTAGGTAAGCTTTTTATGTATGTGTTGTGTGTATTTATTGTGTTTTTCATGTTTTCATGTCCGCGGGTTGCGGACGATTTTTGCAAGTCCGTAATGTGTGTTAACGTGTCTCGTATGTTGTTTGCGTTGCGCCGTAAAGTTTGCGAGGGTTGCAGTTGCTTCGCGAGGGCCGCAGTTGATACACAAACAATACACACACACATTATATATATATATATATATATATATATATATATATATATATATATATATATATATATACACACACACACACACACACATACATTATACATACATACACACACACACACAATATATACACACAATACACACACACACACAATATCTATACACACACACACACAATACACACACATTATATACATACACATGGTGTTAATGATCAGTGTATAATTAGTTTATATGGCAGGTCTCAGTGATTGCACATGTTCCTCAGACCCCATTATCTTCCCGTCACTCACAGTCAGCTACCCAGGCCCGGCTCCTCCAGCTCTGAGGCCTGCTCCAGTCCGCGGATCCACGGTGTTTCCTGTTCCCCAGGCCGGCCCTGCGCTGGGCATTGTGGGGAGGAGGTGGCTGCTCCATCCCAACAACTGGATTGCCGGGCCCCGGGATGGTGCGGCTACTGGCAGTGGCGGCGTCGGCCCTACGCGGGGCATTGTGGGGAGGAGGTGGCTGCTCCATCCCAACAACTGGATTGCCGGGCCCCGGGATGGTGCGGCTACTGGCAGTGGCGGCGTCTGGTGGGTTCGGCTAGTGGCAGTGGCGGCATTGTGGGGAGGAGGTGGCTGCTCCATCCGACCAACTGGATTGCCGGGCCCCGGGATGGTGCGGCTACTGGCAGTGGCGGCGAACCGGGGCATTGTGGGGAGGAGGTGGCTGCTCCATCCCAGCAACTGAGGCCCTTGCCCGCAGCCCTCGCTACGCGAGCCCGCAAGCGTGAGCAACGGCCCGTACGCTCACAATTATATATGTGATATATACAGATATATCCATCTATCTATACACACACAAAACCCATTTAATCACTATAATGGCTTATAAAAACATTAAAAGTGAATACTTTCAGTGGCCTTTTAATTCCATTCATTAAAATATTTGTAATTTTATGCCATGTTTATTGCATTTTCTTTCATACAGTGTGATGTCAAAAATGCTGCACTTAAATATTGAGGCAGAAAATGTTTCTGAAAACATCCTTCAGGTAGGTATTGCAGCAGGGCTGTGTTTTTTTTAATACTTATATATTGTGTATTTCCAGATTTTCTTGACAACTAAATGTACTCTTTTGCAGCCCTGGCTGTTTTTCCCGGTCTCTAACATAACACATGCAGTTTATATCAGACAGACACATTACATCAAGTCATTTTATACACACACACAGATTTATTTTATTTAAAAATAAATCTTTTTCCCACACTCTGGAGATGCCTACATAGGCACAGTGAACCTCCCGATAGAAACACTGCATTTGGGTATGGATTTTAACCAATTACTAACCTTCAAGCCAACAGCAGGTCAATGCAGAGATCTACAGATCAGTGTCTGGCACCTCCTGCTTCCTTCTACAGGTGTACAATTTCCACTATTACAGGGGGACTATGTCCACTATAATTAAGTCCTTTGCAGTTTCCTTTTAAATGGTAATTATTTGGGGATAGTAACCTGAGGGATGCACTTAAATAAGTTGTTTGGTAAAAAACGGAGGATGCTGTAATATCTAAGAAATGTACCAGGGACACTGAATGCTAATGACCTTCTTCTTTCCTCCTCTCATCACCTCCTCTCACTCCCAACGTCAGGACTTCTCGTGCTGCCCCTATTCTTTGAAACTCCTTGCCTTGCTCCACTAGACCATCCTACTGCCTCGAATGCTTCAAACACTCACTAAAAACTCATCCAATTAAATAAGCTTATCACTTTCCACCTAAATATACACAATATATTGTATCTCACCTTTCTATAGCTCACCCATGCCCTTAAGAATGTAAGTTTGTGAGTTTTCAATCTTATTGGGTGCTTTAGAGAAAGCACTTTGTTTATGGAGTGTAAAATCTAACAAAAAGCCCTTGAATTCTTCTGAAATTTGTTAACCTTGTTTATGACTTTTATCTACCCTTGGAATTTGTTGGCACATTACAAATAAAGGTTAATAATAATAATAATAATAATAATGCACATTTTTCTATCATGTATTTAAAAGGACCATTTAAAAAAAAAAAGTGTTTATTATCTGTATCTATAGTTCGATACAATGCAAATAAACGAAAAAATAGTTCAATGTTGTTTCGCATTACATGACAATTTTATTAACTTATAAAGTCACGACTCAATGTCTAAATCCTATTTTAACCTTATATAAAAAGTGGAAGATTACCCAAAATGGTTTCCAAATACTATAAAATTGGCCATAGCATAAGAAATGTTCTCCACACAAAGAATATTTGCCAATTGTATTTCTAGCCAGTTAATTCTTGGCGTTTGTTTTTTTGCAGCCAGTAAGCAGCTATTACATACAGCTCATGTCGCAGTTTTTATTCATAAATATAGCTTTTAGCTTTTTAACTTTTATAATCATTTAGGTTTACAAAGGTTTATAACACAGTAATTGTTTTTTTTTTACAATTACCCTGGATAAAAAGAAAATGTAAATCTTATCCCTGCTGCGCATAAAGATATTATGCTAATTATCAAGTTTAGTTCTTCAGAAGAGAATACTCTAAATATTGGACTTATGCGGTCTGTTCAGTCTGTAATTCCTTGCACCAATATTCTTCTGTCAACCTTCTAGGAGGCTGCATGGTGGTGGTCCTGACTGACCTTTACTGAAGGATTACAAGTAATCTTTTAAAGGAGATCCATTTACTTATTAAACTTATGGTGGGCAACAGAATTACAGAAGCCCTCCACTGTACGCAGTACATCTGTGCTCACTTACATCCGTTTTAACTTATTTTTAGATTTCCAAATAAATACAATTTTTTTTTAAAGGAGATAAATAAAATGTCTGCGAGACCCTGTAATTCATACATGTAGAGGACAAGTGAAGATGAATTTGCCAAGTAGCAATGATATCTATTTTTTGTGCATTTCAGATACATAAAATGGGCAGACTACATATCATTAGATTTTTCTTCTTTCTGCTTACGGTTAAGGATTTGTCATACACAGTGTCTATGGCAGGCAGTAAGCTATGAATCTCCACCGATTCCTAGATCTCATCTCATAAAAGCAAATATTGCACCGCTACCTATCAATCCATTCAGTCATGATGTGTACTTAATGTACCAGTGGGACAATAGGAAGCTGCTTTGCAGTAGGTGATGCAATATGGAGAATTACAGGTTGATGTCTGCACACCCAACATTTCAGCCTTCGATAGGTAAGCAGAAGAAAATGAATATATAGTAGATTACTCATAACTTTATTTAATTGGAATAATATTTTTTGTAGAAAGGGGGGGGTGGGTAAGGGGAGGGACTTGCGTAGATGTTTAATCCATTTTCTTTGCAATAAAAATACTATTTAAAATATAGAACCCAGAGATTTAAAGTTGGTAATCCAAAGTCTAAATCACTTTGCATGCACATTTATCATGGGTATGCGAGGATAAATGTGCAATCTTAGGGAGTGAATAGTTATATTTATATTGTGAGCAGCACATATGTTCAAACGATCCAAGGCCATAGAGCCATAATAAGCAGCCCTGCCTGGATTGATGCTTTACAGTACACATCAGTCTCCAGATGGTGAATTGGGGGAGCTCTTTCCTGCTCTAGATATTGGACATACAGAGACTGGCAGCTTTGGGTGCCATTGAGAGAACAGGATGGTCATTAATATTTATGAGAGAGTGGGAAGGGTTCGATCTGCAGCTCAGCATCCACGCCACAAGCAAAGAGAAATGACAGGCAGATGCACAAGTAGTATCTTATAATACAGGTTTATGTGTTCCAAGTTCAGCTAGACAGAAAATCAGATATGCAGTATCCCTTTAAGTCTAAGCATTTTAGGTAGACAGGAAAAAGGCAAATTAGATGAACCAGTTTGTTGCAGACTTCAATGACCACAATCCAAGTGGGAATACAATAAAATAAAGATCAGCCAACCAAGGAAACAGACTTAATTGTTATTTGCAAGAATAATAAAAAAAAATTCAACTGACCTCTTTAAATATGAAGAAGTTCAAAATAACCATCCCAAAATTATAGAAGATTAATGGGTAGCGTAACTGGAACGGTTCTCTGTGCTTCATCCATTTGGGACCAAGCCACACAATAAGCAGATAAAGTGTGCTTATAGCCAGAGTAGGCAATGGAGACTGCATCAAAGGCCATTTCTCAACACGTTTATCTGAGGAAATAAAATTACTACAGTTAGCAATTAGTCAGGGATTAATGATTCTCTTTGTAAATGTATGCTGCCACAGCTTGTTCTTTCAGGAATCAATTAAAAAAAGTACAGGCTGCTGCAATAGCATTAAAATAGAAAGCAAGTCATAGCAAACCAACAAGGGAAAAAGTTCTTCATATGTCATGTTCTTTCTTATTCTTCTCACAGAACACTTAGAAATCCTTTGGGGAGTAGAGTACCTTATTCATGAAGATTGTTTTTGTCTATAACTCAAAAGGAAACACCACCCACAACCAATCAACAAACAAACTCATTTCATCATGATAACAAATCAAGGAGATTATGCCTCCTACCGGCTAACAAATGTCCCAGGGTAGCAAGCCTGAGTATATTGTTTCCTATGGATGTTCAGTGTTCATGGTTTAAAGATTTTCCACTGGTGAACACAACATAAGTGTACTCCTATAAATAGAAACCATATAAAAACTATCAATATTTGAATCACACAAGCATTATTGTATGGTCACTTAAACGACTTTTGCTTTCTTTTTAAAGCTTTCTCTGTGATCTTAGTGTAACTTTGCACAATACAAGTGCAGATACTCACAGAAAGGGATGTCACTTACTAACCTGGGACATTTATTTTCCAGTAGGAGGGACCCACATTATCCCTGAAAGTGATATTTGTTTGGAGAACCCACACAGACACACTTATTGTAGATACCCTGTTGAAGTATATTCAATTGTTTTATTGGATCTCATCATTGCGACTCACCTATCCTACCTGTGACGTGGAGGTAGAAGAGTGCTATATACCTCTGGTTATGAGGTAGTGAAATGTTAGTTGATGATATCTTTGTATACTTTTTATTCATAAAATAAATTTGATTTATCGGCGCTAGGAAGTGGCTGTATGTCTGTCTTCCCCATATCCCTTTTTCATTTCATCATGAAGTAGAAAATAGGATAAAAAGGCAAGACACAGTGACTCTGCCCCTATAATAGTTATTATTAATATCCTTTATAAAAGCACCAACATATTCCATAGTACCATGTATAGAGGATACAGTGAGCCCATAAATCAAATATGACAAGTTACAAGTGGGTTGAGGGTATAGACACAAAAGGAAAGGTATTGTTTGTCTGTTGTATCAACCCCTGATGTTACAGAACAAGCTACTAGGCTTCAGTGAGTATGTTAAGAGTAGGGAGGGTCAGAGAGTGGGTAGAGACAAGACAGACAGGGTGGGGCTGCACAAGAAAATTCTTCCCCCTTCACGGTCCCAGAAGCAGACCCCTTGCATTATTTACTGCAACACCAGCTCCCCAGAAAAGTATACCATTCCCCCACACACAATTTCCACTAATGTGCAGAAAAATCTAAATGTTTTGTACGTCCTCTAATGATGATGTACGACTTGTTCCCTGCTTAATTATACTCTACGTCAGACCTAAAGTTTTCAAACTCCCCCCCCCCCCCCCCTCATTTATTTAGTGGTCCTTTCAAACTAACAACCTTATTAAATTGCGATTCGGCCAATTGAATAGGGCTCTATATAAGCACAGAGCATATTTTTTTACAGAAGTTTTTAGTTAGTGAAGACCTTGCTTTTGGATAGAAGTTCACTAACTAAAAACTTCTTTAGAAAAAAATATGCTGTGTGCTTATATAGAGACCTATTCAATTGGCCGAATCACAATTTAATAAGGCTGTAAATGTGTAAGACACTAAAATATGATATAGTGGGTAGAAAACTCATCCACTATATAACCAGTAAGGAAAGAAAAGACTATTCTGGGTACACTCATGTCTCAAGATGGCCATGAGAACTTCTTCGTGAACAGGCTTTTGACTGCTGCTAAGGATTCCTGGTAGTGACATGCAAATGAGGCTCAAAAGTACAATCTTCTACTGTACCCTAATCTGTGGCTATGTGACTTTATGGACCTTTATGTTGCCTCAATTAAAATTCCCACAGTCTATAGATGCCACAGGGGTCTGTCAGGGAGATATAACGTTAATATTTAGGTGACATGGAGGTCTTTTTAAGGACCTCTGTGAAAAGGGGTTAATAGACTCTCATAGTCATTGTGGAGATAATGGGGGAGGGCGAGTAGGGAATGCCCAGGTTCCCTTCAGCAAGGAAGGGGAAATCCCTGTGATTGCCCCATGTACTGTAAATGGCATCCATGATATCCCCAGCTATATGTTGTGTTGGCTGCACTAATTAACTCCACAGTTGTGTTGGATATAAGAAATGAAGGGGGTTTTCAGCGTCTGATACAAGGTATTTTTCTACTTCTACGGGTGGTCTGGCATACATGGAAGTTTAGGCAAGAAAAAAGGGCTTACGCATGGTATGTTATTTCCGTATAACCACGTTAAAAGTGATTTCAATAGCCTGGAGACAAATTTGAATGGGACAGGTCACCGTAACTTGATAACTTGAAATTGTTTCATACATTGCTGAAAAAGAACAATTGTGATAAGTTTACTGTGCAATTTGCATCATAACTGCCTGCACAATATATTTTAATGGGGGCCATAGTCCTAAATATATTACCATGTAAAGTTGGTTAGAGACAGAAAAGGTAGGACATTTTGAACCTCATTTGCATGTCATTACCCAAAATTATTAGCGCAGGAAAAAAACTGTTCACTGTAGGAAAAAACGGTCGATTGAGCCATGCAAATGGTCTCTTGCCTAAGTTTGTAACTAAGTTATATAAAATAGATGTGTAAGAAAAAAACATTTTACATTACTGAAATCAAAACTTAGGTTTGTACAAAATAACATTCCAGACAATGTGAAAGGAATATTACTCCAATTTAAAATGTGCTGACAAGTCTCAGGAGACTTCTCCCCCGCAGACAAGCTGAAAAGATGGCAAGAACACAAATCAGTTTTCAAATGATTGCCACAGCACTCACTGTTCCAAAAACCATCACTGTACTCCATTACTGATTTTCTCTTTTGCTTCAGGAAAGCACATTTATAAGAAGCAAACTACAAATCAGGTCTACAAAGAAAACTATTTTTGCACTTGAAGTCATATGTTCTTGCATGCAATTTCAAATCAGCCCGAAATAGCATTGCGTTAATGAGTGCAAAACCCCCCCAAACAATATAATAAACTAGCGACTTGCCCGTCAAAAAATGAAGGCAATAAAATTGTAAGGCAGGTAATGTGTTTTGGTCGTCTGAGATCCTTCGGCGCTCATTGCGAGCCTCTCGGTTGGTGTATTTTTTGTTATTAGAGGTGCTTTTGCGCTTATTGTAAGGTCCGTGCTGATCTCCGTTTGGCGCTTATTGCAAGCCTCTCCCCTGGTGTGCTTTGTGTCCTATAAGCACTGTTGGTGCTCCTTGTGAGGCACACAGTGAAGGTCTTTGTGGTTTATTGCGATACTTTGGTGTTTTTTTTCTGTATATTTTTTTTAATTATGCTGAAGAGCAACAATCGGTTTTCATGTTCCTGCAGCATCCAATGTAGATTTGTACTGTTGCTGAGCTGAGGTGTAAGTGTCAGCAATGTGTGAAGTGTGTAGTGTAAATAGGCTGCGTGCGCGAGAAGAAGCCGTTAGTGTAGCTGTGTACTTCCGCATTCTGTAAGTTAGTGTTGTAAAATGGCGGAGATTGTGTATGTGGTTCACGGGGGTGGATGATTTAGCGTCCTTGCTAACAGTGTATGTTGTACCTCGTACGGGTTTTTGTAAAAGTCGTATGTGCTTGGGGATGTTTTGCGGCTTTAGGGGTCGTGTAGCCTCTTTTTCGTTTTTTTTCGGCGGCCATTTTTTCTCTTGCTTAAGGGATTTTCGAGTGTCTAAACTCTGTAAATTGGACTTAAATTGAGATGTAACCTCCGTTCCAGACATCCTGGGTGTCCCCACTTGCTGTGGGTAAGGTTGTTATTTTATTTTTGTGTATAAGTCCGTACTAAGTCATTGCGTGTTTTTTTAAAAACATTTTTATTTCAAAGTCCCGCTTTTGTGGCTGTTTGTAACTGCTTGTGAGGCGCCGTAGAGCCTCCACCTCCGCAAATGCGGGCCCTCGCTTTGCGAGGGTCGCAAATGCAGACCCTCGCTTTGCGAGGGTCTGCTTTTGCAGCCTGGATTGAGCCTCCAAAAGTCGTACGGGGTTGTAGGTATGAGCTCCTATGGCGCTCATCTCCACCAGCGCAAGGAGTGCCTTTGGCACTCCTTGCCAGCAACTGCGGGATCGCAAGCGTTAGCAATGACCCGTATTGCCGAGAACTATATATGTGATCCCTAAATTTAACAACAGATTTTATGAAACGTAAGCCGGTGTATGTAATCAATTTGTGATTCTTTGGGATTTTGGCGGGCAGTACATATATGGGTGTCTAAGTCCTTTATTTCTGTGAGGTTACACAATTGGTTTCCTCCTCAGGAATCTTACAATGCAAGATTTGCTTCAGATGCATATAAATTAAAATACAAAAAGTACTGATCAAATCCAGCGAGGGTGATGCACTACATCAAATGAGGTTACGTTGTGCTGAGGTTAGGAGCTGCATTTTCACATAATCCAAAACACTATCCCCCACCCCCCCAAAAAAAATAATGATTTCTCCAATATGACCTAACCTGTAACTACAGCTGTAGGATAGAAGATTCAGTTGCAATTGAGGTTTTATTTTGCCTACAAAACGCTGATTAGCACCAGGAACTGTAATCCAATGAATGTTTCATCTTCTCTTAACACCAGCTGTCTTGGGAATTAACCTCAAATGACGATGCCGGTTATGTTGAGTCAGCAAATGGAAAAAGAATGGGATAGAGCAACTGCTGTTGTGAGACGTGGCTCCCCAATGCAAAGGTAACCACCCTGTCAGGTATACATGAAAATAAAAATATTTTTTTTTACAAAATGCTTAAGTTTGGAAAAAAAAAAAAAGAGCATATAAGGAGAGAAATGAATGCCATACTTCTGCATTTATTCAGAATTTCCCTAGTCACCCAGAATATTCAGGAGATTTTGAATTAAGAAAAGGAGATGTTTTAAACACTAACAATTAGCTAAAAAGTACAATTTTAGAAACTGTGTCCCCCCCCCCCCCCCCCCCCCCCGATTTCTCACGCTCTGGGTTAATTCATTAGGAGGCGCGAGTGGGCAAAGGGAAGGCGAGGCGCGAGTGGGCAAAGGGAAGGCGAGGCGCGAGTGGGCAAAGGGAAGGCGAGGCGCGAGTGGGCAAAGGGAAGGCGAGGCGCGAGTGGGCAAAGGGAAGGCGAGGCGCGAGTGGGGAAAGGGAAGGCGAGGCGCGAGTGGGGAAAGGGAAGGCGAGGCGCGAGTGGGGAAAGGGACGGCGAGGCGCGAGTGGGGAAAGGGAAGGCGAGGCGCGAGTGGGGAAAGGGAAGGCGAGGCGAAAGTGGGGAAAGGGAAGGCGAGGCGAAAGTGGGGAAAGGGAAGGCGAGGCGCCAGTGGGGAAAGGGAAGGCGAGGCGCCAGTGGGGAAAGGGAAGGCGAGGCGCCAGTGGGGAAAGGGAAGGCGAGGCGCCAGTGGGGAAAGGGAAGGCGAGGCGCCAGTGGGGAAAGGGAAGGCGAGGCGCCAGTGGGGAAAGGGAAGGCGAGGCGCCAGTGGGGAAAGGGAAGGCGAGGCGCCAGTGGGGAAAGGGAAGGCGAGGCGCCAGTGGGGAAAGGGAAGGCGAGGCGCCAGTGGGGAAAGGGAAGGCGAGGCGCCAGTGGGGAAAGGGAAGGCGAGGCGCCAGTGGGGAAAGGGAAGGCGAGGCGCCAGTGGGGAAAGGGAAGGCGAGGCGCCAGTGGGGAAAGGGAAGGCGAGGCGCCAGTGGGGAAAGGGAAGGCGAGGCGCCAGTGGGGAAAGGGAAGGCGAGGCGCCAGTGGGGAAAGGGAAGGCGAGGCGCGAGTGGGGAAAGGGAAGGCGAGGCGCCAGTGGGGAAAGGGAAGGCGAGGCGCCAGTGGGGAAAGGGAAGGCGAGGCGCCAGTGGGGAAAGGGAAGGCGAGGCGCCAGTGGGGAAAGGGAAGGCGAGGCGCCAGTGGGGAAAGGGAAGGCGAGGCGCGAGTGGGGAAAGGGAAGGCGAGGCGCGAGTGGGGAAAGGGAAGGCGAGGCGCCAGTGGGGAAAGGGAAGGCGAGGCGCGAGTGGGGAAAGGGAAGGCGAGGCGCGAGTGGGGAAAGGGAAGGCGAGGCGCGAGTGGGGAAAGGGAAGGCGAGGCGCGAGTGGGGAAAGGGAAGGCGAGGCGCGAGTGGGGAAAGGGAAGGCGAGGCGCGAGTGGGGAAAGGGAAGGCGAGGCGCGAGTGGGGAAAGGGAAGGCGAGGCGCGAGTGGGGAAAGGGAAGGCGAGGCGCGAGTGGGGAAAGGGAAGGCGAGGCGCGAGTGGGGAAAGGGAAGGCGAGGCGCGAGTGGGGAAAGGGAAGGCGAGGCGCGAGTGGGGAAAGGGAAGGCGAGGCGCGAGTGGGGAAAGGGAAGGCGAGGCGCGAGTGGGGAAAGGGAAGGCGAGGCGCGAGTGGGGAAAGGGAAGGCGAGGCGCGAGTGGGGAAAGGGAAGGCGAGGCGCGAGTGGGGAAAGGGAAGGCGCGAGTGGGGAAAGGGAAGGCGCGAGTGGGGAAAGGGAAGGCGCGAGTGGGGAAAGGGAAGGCGCGAGTGGGGAAAGGGAAGGCGCGAGTGGGGAAAGGGAAGGCGCGAGTGGGGAAAGGGAAGGCGCGAGTGGGGAAAGGGAAGGCGCGAGTGGGGAAAGGGAAGGCGAGGCGCGAGTGGGGAAAGGGAAGGCGAGGCGCGAGTGGGGAAAGGGAAGGCGAGGCGCGAGCGGGGAAAGGGAAGGCGAGGCGCGAGCGGGGAAAGGGAAGGCGAGGCGCGAGCGGGGAAAGGGAAGGCGAGGCGCGAGCGGGGAAAGGGAAGGCGAGGCGCGAGTGGGGAAAGGGAAGGCGAGGCGCGAGCGGGGAAAGGGAAGGCGAGGCGCGAGCGGGGAAAGGGAAGGAGAGGCACGAGCGGGGAAAGGGAAGGAGAGGCGCGAGCGGGGAAAGGGAAGGAGAGGCGCGAGCGGGGAAAGAGAAGGAGAGGCGCGAGCGGGGAAAGGGAAGGAGAGGCGCGAGCGGGGAAAGGGAAGGCGAGGCGCGAGCGGGGAAAGGGAAGGAGAGGCGCGAGCGGGGAAAGGGAAGGAGAGGCGCGAGCGGGGAAAGGGAAGGAGAGGCGCGAGCGGGGAAAGGGAAGGAGAGGCGCGAGCGGGGAAAGGGAAGGAGAGGCGGAAGAATGGTGTGCTGCAGGGGCTGGAGCCACTACACAAAAAAAAGCAGGGGGGCACAAAGCGAGGGCTGCAGTTGCTGGCAAGGAGCGCCAAAGGCGCTCCTTGCGCTAGTGGAGAACAACCCCCTAAAACTTTCGGCCGCAAATGCGGACTCTCGCAAAGCTAGGGGCCGCATTTGCGGAGGTGGAGGCTCTACGGCACCTCACAACCGGTTACAAACCACTACACAAGCGGGACTTCATAAAACACGCAATGACTAACTACGGACTTACACAAAAATATACCAGCCGTGGGACTTTGAAAAAAATAAATTGCAGACTTACACAAAAACAATTACGACCCTCGGGACGTAGAAAAAATCCATTACGGCCTCGCAAAAATTCGATCTTAACGGACAACCCGCGCACAACGCCAAAAACATTAATTAAAAACCTTAACCACACAAAGCTTAAACACAGCTTAAACCTCGAATTTTGGTCAAATTTACGAAGTTTAGCCACTTGAAAATCTCCTAAGCGAGAGAAAAAATGGCAGCCGAAACAAATGAAAACGAGGCTACACGACCCCTAAAGACGCTAAATATCACAAAGCAAATACGGGTTTTACAAAAACCTGTACGACCTATAACATACACCATTAGCAAGGAGGCTAAATCAGACAAACCCGCCTACCACATACACATTCAACGCCATTTTACAACACTAACTTCCAGAATGAGGAAGTACACAGCTACCCTAACGGCTTCCCCTCGCGCATGCAGCCTATTTACACTACACACATTGCTGACACTAACACCTCGGCTCCACAAGACTGCAAATCTACATTGTATGCTGCAGGAACATGAAAACAGATTGTCAGCTCTTCACTACAATGCTTCCTGCATGTATTACTTACAAATAGGTAAAGTATATTCATTTACTAATTATTACATTAGCATCACAAAAAACATAGACACAAAAAAAAAACACTATCGCAAGAAATGATAAAGACATTCACTGCGTGCCTCACAACGAGCTCCAACGCTGCTCATACCACACAAACTACACTAGGGGACAGCCTTCCAATAAGCGCAAAAAGCAGATCAGCGCCGACCTTACAATCACACCAAAAGCACCTCTGATAAAAAAAAAATACAACAACCAAGAGGCTCACAATGAGCGCCGAGATCTCAGACCACCACAACAAATAATGTCTGTGCCAAACACCATTCCCTGACTTACAATTCTATTGCCGTCATTTTTTGACGGGCAATTCGCTAGTTTGGTATATAAAGAAGAAAAATTTGAAAGGATGTGCTTAGTTATTTTTTTTACTTTCAAAAGACCAAATGTTTCACCACAGTAGTTTTTTAAGGTCTCATCGCCCTTCACAGTCCCCAAACGAATATTACTGAAAATCTGTAGGAAGATCTAAAAAGGGTAATGTAGCGAGTTTCCAATCTTGTAGGGTGCTTTGGAAAAAAGCACTTTCTGCAAAGATTCTAAGCTCAAAACAGAGCTCTCCCTTTTCTGCAGTTTGTTAACATTGTATTGTTCCTTGTTTTCAACCCATGTACAGCGCTAGGGAATATGTTGGCGCGTTACAAAGAAAATGTAATAAAATAATAATAATAATGTAGTGCATGCAAGAAGAGCAAATAATATGCCAGAGATAGTGGGACACTTCCCAATTAGAGAATAGATGACTTAGCTGATTAGAGGACACTGCATATAATCCAAATATGCGGTTATCTTTAAACTGTAGTTAATAAGAATAAACAGATGCAGACCCCATGATAAAGTACTTATTAACATGATTTTAGACAGAAAACAATACAGACAGACAACAGGGTGTAATTAGTAATTTGTACTTAGCAGCAGTGGCGGAGCTACCACTGGTGCAATGCGCCGGGACCCTTCTCTCAGTAAATGGAGAGCATTTTCTAACGATTCACCAAAATGCTGCCCAGACATTGCAAATCCCATGTGCACATTTTTTCTTCATTTAAGAGCAAAAAAAATGTTCTTGCACAACTATAAGTTAAAAAAAATAATAGCATAAAATTCTGATAAAGATGCCTTGTTTTAGTCTGTACATCTCTGAAGTAGCAGTGACTTTCTGACTCACTTGGAGATTTTGTGTAGTTTATAATGTAGAAATATGTCAGGATAATATATTCTACCCAACAGATTTGCAGTAAAACTAGTATGTGTAATGATCACAGGGACATACTAATGAACAAAGACATACTCAGGTATTCAACCCGACCTCCCCACCCCCAAACAATGAGCATCATCCGTGTGACAAAGCTCACATATCACTAAGCTGCCTCCCCTGCCTCCTGCATAATGATCGGCACAGCATCTCCCAGATGATCTACAGTCGGACAACACGATTTAATTACCTTGCAAAGGTTTATGGGTGACACCAATATATACATTACGCAGCCAAGTCATTTGTATGGCCCACAGTATCTCACAATGATGATATTATACCACTGCCATTACATATACTTTTATAAAATAACATTTTCTGTACGGACCTTAACAAATCCAAGATGAATTGTCAATAAATGCAAAGTCCTACAGTAAAACAATGTATTGCTGAACTTGTAATGATAATGTCGCACCGGATCCCAGGAGGGTGAGTCACAAAGTATGACTGAGCAGCTCTCCATATGAATAGCCGTGATATACCAAGGTGCATGTAATGCATACAATGTGCATCTAAATGGCAGCTGCCTAGAGAGACCGTTTTCTAGCTCCTTATCTGTATATTAGATTACAGTTTCTATCTAAGCCCTCAGAATTAAATCAGTGCACCGTTCATATCATTTCTACATGATAAGAGCAGGATTTGATTTGATGCAGGAATTCTTTAGAGGAGACATCTGATCTGTCCTGGAGAACATTTATTGGGTCTTATCGTGGCTAAAAGATAACTTCTGTAGCTAAAAAACAATACATATGTCGTAAAGAAATAGAACAAGAGGTAGATGGGGGTACCAGACACTTGGCTCTCCCCTCCGAGTATTAACCACAAACACACAAAACATTTGACATTTCCTTTGTTTAAAGCTGCACTTAACCCACCTGCACAGTATTATCTGCTAATGGCATGCATCCACCATCCTTTCAGAAATCTTGCATTTTCTTCTACTCATATTCAAACCAGTGGCAAGTACCATCAGTCCTCAGTCGGCCACCACAGATCAGGGTCTTTGGCCGTCACTGCATATGCATTGGTGGGTCTATCAGAATGACAGGCCTCAACCGTGCCAAGTGGTGCATTTTACAGTGCTGACCAGCATTCAGCATAAGAGGGTTGTTGTTTCCTATGCATGATTAAGTCTCCAATACTCTCATTTCAAGTTAAATGTCACTATACAAATCGCACAGAATTGTTCATATGGTCAGTATAGTTACATTACATTCATTTTGTAATGCATGATGGGTAGTTTTTAACTTTACTTTGTGATAAACATGTTATGGGAATGCAAAATTACATTTGTTTTTTCATACAAAATTCTGTGCAAAAAAAAAACTCCTCCATAAACTAGTTGCTCCTGATGCAGATGTACGGCTGTATTATGTTACACGCGGGCTCAGGTCTGTAATGGAAATGCACAATCATCCTCTCTGAGCAGTTATATTTATGTCTCCATCAAGGCTTTTAGGACTGGCGGCATTCAAGCAAAGAATCAGTAAGCCAAAACTGAACTATCTGGCACTGAATGTAGTGATCCGAGTTTGAATGCATGCCACTTAAAGGGACAGTCACCCAAAAATCAAGTTGTTTAATTATTTATATATAGAATGAAACATCAGTACATTGTACCGGCCATTTGTTTCTAGCGTGGATAAATCCTCAGAGAATCATCATTGTTTAAGCTATATTCTTATGCGTGGATATTCCAATAAAGGATAACAGTGTGCTTATTATATCCTAGGTCGGATGATACATAACTGTGAGCGAGACCTTGCTGATGGGAGTGGACACAAAGTATAAAGTCACTGACAACCGAAAGTACACAAAAAACACAATACCATTAGCCC
>CM050165.1:269093235-269168235 GCA_027410445.1 Discoglossus pictus | reverse complement strand
GGGGAGTGCAGTGACGGGGGGGGGGAGTGCAGTGACGGGGGGGGGGAGTGCAGTGACAGGAGGGGCGTGCAGTGACAGGAGGGGCGTGCAGTGACAGGAGGGGCGTGCAGTGACAGGAGGGGCGTGCAGTGACAGGAGGGGCGTGCAGTGACAGGAGGGGCGTGCAGTAACAGTGCAGTAACAGGAGGGGGGGTGCAGCGACAGGAGGGGGGAGTGCAGCGACAGGAGGGGGGGAGTGCAGCGACAGGAGGGGGGAGTGCAGCGACAGGAGGGGGGGGGGGGAGTGCAGTGACAGGAGGGGGGGGGAGTGCAGTGACAGGAGGGGGGGGGAGTGCAGTGACAGGAGGGGGGGGGGAGTGCAGTGACAGGAGGGGGGGGGAGTGCAGTGACGGGGGGGGGGGGGGAGTGCAGTGACGGGGGGGGGGGGGGGAGTGCAGTGACGGGGGGGGGAGTGCAGTGACGGGGGGGGGGGGAGTGCAGTGACGGGGGGGGGGAGTGCAGTGACAGGAGGGGCGTGCAGTGACAGGAGGGGCGTGCAGTGACAGGAGGGGCGTGCAGTGACAGGAGGGGCGTGCAGTGACAGGAGGGGCGTGCAGTGACAGGAGGGGCGTGCAGTGACAGTGCAGTAACAGGAGGGGGGGTGCAGCGACAGGAGGGGGGAGTGCAGCGACAGGAGGGGGGAGTGCAGCGACAGGAGGGGGGAGTGCAGCGACAGGAGGGGGGAGTGCAGTGACAGGAGGGGGGGGGGGAGTGCAGTGACAGGAGGGGGGGGAGTGCAGTGACAGGAGGGGGGGGGGGAGTGCAGTGACAGGAGGGGGGGGGAGTGCAGTGACAGGAGGGGGGGGGAGTGCAGTGACAGGAGGGGGGGGAGTGCAGTGACAGGAGGGGGGGGAGTGCAGTGACAGGAGGGGGGGGGAGTGCAGTGACAGGAGGGGGGGGGAGTGCAGTGACAGGAGGGGGGGGGGAGTGCAGTGACAGGAGGGGCGTGCAGTGACAGGAGGGGCGTGCAGTGACAGGAGGGGCGTGCAGTGACAGGAGGGGCGTGCAGTGACAGTGCAGTAACAGGAGGGGGGGTGCAGCGACAGGAGGGGGGAGTGCAGTGACAGGAGGGGGGAGTGCAGTGACAGGAGGGGGGGGAGTGCAGTGACAGGAGGGGGGGGAGTGCAGTGACAGGAGGGGGGGGGAGTGCAGTGACAGGAGGGGGGGGAGTGCAGTGACAGGAGGGGGGGGAGTGCAGTGACAGGAGGGGGGGGGAGTGCAGTGACAGGAGGGGGGGGGGAGTGCAGTGACAGGAGGGGGGGAGTGCAGTGACAGGAGGGGGGGGGAGTGCAGTGACAGGAGGGGGGGGGAGTGCAGTGACAGGAGGGGGGAGTGCAGTGACAGGAGGGGGGAGTGCAGTGACAGGAGGGGGGAGTGCAGTGACAGGAGGGGGGGGGAGTGCAGTGACAGGAGGGGGGGGGGGAGTGCAGTGACAGGAGGGGGGAGTGCAGTGACAGGAGGGGGGAGTGCAGTGACAGGAGGGGGGAGTGCAGTGACAGGAGGGGGGAGTGCAGTGACAGGAGGGGGGTGCAGTGACAGGAGGGGGGTGCAGTGACAGGAGGGGGGTGCAGTGACAGGAGGGGGGTGCAGTGACAGGAGGGGGGTGCAGTGACAGTGCAGTAACAGGAGGGGGGGGGGTGCAGCGACAGTGCAGTGATAGGAGGGGGGGGGTGCAGCGACAGGAGGGGGGGTGCAGTGACAGTGAAGTGACAGGAGGGGGGGTGCAGCGACAGGAGGGGGGGTGCAGTGATGGGCTGCACCTATCTGGGATCATTGTGCTGATGCATGCAGTGTTTGTGATATATAAGGTGTGTGTCAGTGCTCTGAGCAGGCGTGTATGTAGCACTGTATGTGATGGATGACACACCGCCCATAGCAGCCCGTTATCTCAGACCCATCACAACCTCCTCCCCCCCGTCTCTCAGGTTACATGTCCGGTGTATTACCTGCTATGCTCAGGCTCCAGCTGTACAGATGCACCGTGTGGTTGATGAGCTCAGACACCGTGCCCAACATCCTGCCGCCTGCACCGAGCACACTGACAGGAGAGGCTCAGACTGCGAGTCCCGGCAATGAGAGGCCGTGTACTGCTCAGCTGTGTTACCCCAACTACTCGGTTGCAGTAGCTCTCGGGAGCGCGCGCACAAGCACACCCCTTCCTAAACCCTGCAGGTCCTTGAACGACCATAAAACAACACAAAGGCAAACATGTTCTAAGAGCTAATAATAATAATCATCATCTAATTTCCTGGGTAATATATAACATACTCTCTTCTCTCTCAATTGAAGTACCACTAAATAATGAAAACAATATATTTTTGAAAACTTTAGATCTAAAAACATTATTATTTAATCAGAAACAAATGTTGATGCCTCTGCCGAACCCTGGAGGGATCGGATCTATCTATCTATCCGGATGTTCTCCCTAAGCCCCTAGCCCTCTAAACCTAACCCCCTAACCCCCCTTGGCGGCCCTAACCCCCGACACCAGTTACTAGCCCTAAACCTAAGCCCCTAACCCCCTACTCCCCTTTCCGGGCCCTAACCCTAACCCCCTACACCCGTTGACGGCCCTAACCTCCTAACCCTCTTATCATTAACCCTAACCCCCTAAAAGTACCTTCCTAACCCTAATCCCCTAACCCCTACACCACTTACTGGCCCTAACCCTCTTAGCCTAACCCCCTAAAAGTACCATCCTAATCCTAAGCGCCTAACCCCCTACACCACTTACCGGCCCTAACCCTAACCGA
The DNA here is from genome assembly GCA_027410445.1 of Discoglossus pictus. NCBI lineage: Eukaryota > Metazoa > Chordata > Amphibia > Anura > Alytidae > Discoglossus > Discoglossus pictus. The sequence goes on along the minus strand of CM050165.1, from coordinate 269,165,443 downwards.
AAACCCCATATCACTTACAGACAGCTACATCGGGACGTGCACATAACAGGATAGATCCGGGGGATCCATTATACATTGGTTAAGATGTGCATGAGAGGGGTATTTGCATTTTTGGAGAGCTGCGATTGCATTGAATAATGCAAGGTGCCTGTTTCCTGGCCAGTGAAGGGAAAGAAAGTGGTGTGGTGTTCATTTTAATCCCATCCTATTATCAAATAAAGGCTCTGGACTTCTGCCTATTTTCTATTGTCATGTCCCTTCCTCCATTGATAACTACAAATACACGCCCCATCATTCAGCTCTAAGTATATGATGTAATAAACCCAGAATAGATTTTTGTTCTTAGAAGCAAAGTATTAAACATTCTGATTTCCCCCCAAAATATTTTATGTCCATGGCTTAAGCAGCTGCTAATGTTGTTAGTTAGTAAACCTTATGAGTGATTGCTACTTTTCAGCTGTCTCCTGCCCTACAGGAGGTCTTACCTATAGTACTATTACACCAGAACCTAATGGAAATCTTAAGTGATCTCCCAAGACTCTGTGAGTGCTTCAAGTGAGACAAATCCTTATGTGTAAATTCAACCTCCTGCAATGCAAATAAAAACATAAGAGCACTTAACAGGACATGGCAAGTTTCTGGATTTAACTAGGAATATAATAAACCTGTGTATCTATTTAGTTTTATGTATATCATTTTATTAAGAAGTGCTTGCGACTTTGTTTTTTTCGGCCTAGTACCTTATAAATAATTCTGTTTTCCCTCTGCAGCTCATGAAGACAATGCACTTCTAAGTACAGGGGTTGCACTGTCTCATAGCAACCACTCAGTGGCAACATTCTGCAACATGCTCCTCCTAGAGAGGGGTCACTGACAGGGTAATTTAAAGCACTGCACTTCTCCTTCTGTGTATTCATGAGCTGCATGAACCACAGAGCGCAGATCCAAACAGATACAAATTGTACGATTTTAGGCAGCTAAAAACAGAGTTTTAAAATACTTCCTAATAAAATAAAGTACAGTATATAGATACATACCTAAAGCACAAAAGAAACCTTTGTAATTGGTAATCCAGCCTTATAGAAATAATACTAAAGAACAGTCAACTAAATCACAATGTCAATTACAAATACCTACTCACACAATTAAACACTGATGCACAACAAAGACTAAGATAAACACAGAACCCCAGGGGGTTAATGCCACTGTGATGATCATGGGGTAGGGGATATTACTGCCCAGGGGCACCTGATATAGAAGACAGGTTAACCACCCACAAGGACCGTTGGGGTTCTTGGAAATCTCGGCACCAGCACCCTAATATCTGGCTTCTGTATCAGTCAGGGTCTCTCCATCAGGAATCAGCACTTCCAGGAGACTCAGTAACCTTCATGTGGTAGTGATCAGGACAAGTTACTTGCAGGGTGGAGATAGGATCAGTATAGCAGCCACCAGGAGCAAATAAGAGAATATACCATTTCTATATGTCTCAGCAGTGAACTCATTTATTTTTGGAAAGTCAACAATATTTATAGGGGTTAGATACGGGGGGGGGGGGGGTGTATACAACACAACAATGACAGGGAGTGGCAGACAAACATGGGAGATTGACTCCACATGGGGTCTAATAGTCTAGCACCTGTGAACAATAGGCCAACCTCCAAATAAACATAATGCTGTCTCCATGTCTAGTGGTCCAGACCTCAAATAGAACACATTAACTTTATCTAGCAGGCAATGGGACAAAACAGATTACAATACAATGTAAGTGTTTATAGTCTAGTGGCTGGATCCAAACAGTCTGTCCATTAAGGTTGCTCATGGGCTAAGATCGAGGAACTGGAAAAGGAGTCTGTGACAGGCGCCACCAGCCACCCACCTGTGTATCCCTTACAACTTGGTACCATGTAATAATTTAGAAATTATTAACATATAATCGAATGTCACTGAGCTGTAATGTTCATGCGCAAGAGTAATAAACCACATCAATTTGTCAATGTCTGTGTATTACACTATACAGACAAAAAATTGCAATATTTACTGATGTCTTTTACTGGGGTACTATGAGAATTAGCGTGTTTTGGGGCTCTGACTTCCACACTCGCATCTACATAAGTAACTTGTAAGGACCCTTGTGATTCTTGTAAGCTATTTACCATATGAGACAAAACCCTAGGTACATAGTTCTCATCTCAAACAGGGTAGGTAACACTGTATTTATTTTCTCTGAGCCTTTGCATGAGTATCTGTTTCAGTCCTGGGGGTGTATGCAACTGGGAAGTTATCAAACCCAAGTGATAATATATTCACAATCATCTGTTTATATTCACACACAGGTTACGTGTTTCAATTTATTATTATTATTATTATTATCTTTTATTTGTATCGCGCCAACATATTCCGTAGCGCTGTACAAGGGAGAAGAACAAGGAAATATACAACATACAATACTGACAACAAGCAGAACATGGAGGGCCCTGTTTTGAGCTTCAAATCTTGTAAAAGTGCTTTTTTACAAAGTAGCCCACAAGATTAGACACTCGCCACTTACAATCTAAAGGTAATGGAAGAGATAGAGACCTGGGAAGGGTAGATAAGGAAAAGCAAGGTTAGGAAGGAAGTGAGAGGTACATAGGAAGGAAGTTGTGAAAATAAAGAGGTTAGGTTATCCATTAGTTAGAGAGGGAAAATATGTGATATAAAGTGATTGGCACTATTATGTCATATGGTATATGCCCCTAGTGGTCAAATAATGTAACCTGCAGATGGAAATGTCAGGAGACACATAGTTTAAATAGTTATAACACAAAATGGATTTTCACGTATAAATGAAATTATGTGTTACATGAACAAATCAATTACAGACCTAGATGGGCCCAAAAGGATTGAACAGTGGCGAAAATGACGAGTACCCATAAGGAGTAATGTAAATTAACCCAGAAACGCGTGGTGAGTACTGAGGTAAACAACGAGTGCTGAGGCATTTTTCTGTGTCAAAATATGTTGAATACTAAGTTTGATGAGTTTTGAGGTAGATGAGTGCCGAGGTACCACTATATAAAGAGAGGAAATACATACTGTATGTATGTATATCACTATAATAGTGTTGGTTTTGCAAATGTTGGTGACATTTGCAATGTTGGTCACGCGACTGCGAGGCCCGTGGGACTCAGGCTGCACAAAGGAGCTCATTGGAGGGCTCGCGATGAGCGAAAGGCCCCTCTGGGCTCGCATCACCCCCAGCTACAATGAGCGTTGTAGGCGCTCATTGCAGGGCTCGCATCATCCACAGTACCTGGTTCCTGACAGTAGCTGAAGCAGGTACCAGGATGCAACCCTGCCAGCAGTGCGGCACTCACCATCTTCTCCTCTGCGGCTCCAGCACTACGGCCGGAACTACTTTCTGGATTAAGCAGCGCATCTTGATACAGAAAGTAGCTCCGGCCGGAGCACGGGAGCCGCAGAGAAGGTGAGTGCAGCGCTGCTGGCAGGGTTGCATCCAGGTATGAGACACCGGGGAGGGATAGGAGGGGGAAAAGGAGATAAGAGAGGGAGAGAAGGGGGAACGGAGAGACAAGGGATGAAGAGGGGGGAAGAAGACACGAGGGGGGAAAGGAAGAGGGGGGAAGGAGACACGAGGGGGGAAAGGGAGAGAGGGAAAGGAGACACAAGGGGGAAAGGGCAAGGGGGAAAGGAGGAACAGGAGAGGGAGGGAGATGGGGAAAGGAGACACAGGTGTAGGAGAGGGGGAAAAGGAGAGGGGGAAAGGAGGTAGAGGTACAGGAGAGGGAGGGGGAAAGGAGACACAGGGGAGTGAGAGGGGAGAAAGGACATACAGGGGAGGGTGAGGGGGGGAAAGGACATACAGGGGAGGGTAAGGGGGGGAAAGGACATACAGGGGAGGGTGAGGGGGGAAAGGACATACAGGGGAGGGTAAGGGGGGAAAGGGAGACTGGGAAAGAAGACACGGGAGAAAGGGAGAGGGGGGGAGGAGACACAGGAGAGGGAGAGGGGGCAAAGGGAGAGGGGGAAAGGAGGCCCGGTAGAGGGAGAGGGGGGAAAGGAGACACAGGGGAGAGAGGGGGTAGGAGACACATGGGAGGGGGGAAGGAGACGCAGGGGAGGGGGAAGGAGACACAGGGGAGGGGGGAAGGAGACACAGGGGAGGGAAAGGTGGGGAAAAGACACAGGGCGGGTTGGCCAAGACAAGGGACCATTAACGGACAAACTGCGCACAGCGCAAACATTAAAAAACACAAAAATAAAGATAAAAATAAAATAAAAACATTACCCACAGCAAGGGGGACCTCTGCAACATAGCTTAAACCTCGATTTCAGTCAAATTTCAAAAGTTTAGACACTTGAAAATCCCCTAAGCGAGAGGAAAAATGGCCGACGAAAAAAAAAAACGAGGGTACACGACCCTAAACACGCAAAATACCACAAAGCAAATACGGCTTTTCCAAAAACCTGTACGACCTACAACATACAACATTAGCAAGGACGCTAATACATACAAACCCGCGTACCACATACACATTCGCTGTCATTTTACAACACTAACTTACAGAATGAGGAAGTACCCAGCTACACTAACGGCTTCGCCTCGCGCACGCAGCCTATTTACACTACACACTGCACACATTGCTGACACCTCAGCTCAACAACACTGCAAACCTAAAAATAAAATACACAAAATACAAACAAATTAACACCACACTATCGCAAACAACCACAAACACCTTCACCACGCGACCAACAAGGAGCGCCAACGGTGCTCATAGGACACAAACTACACCAGGGGAGAGCCTTGCAATAAGCAACAAAACCAGATTACTGCGGACCTTACAATAAGCACAAAAGCGCCTATGATAACAACATATACACCAACCCAGAGGCTCGCAATGACCCCCGAAGCTGCTCATTGCGAGCTACAGGATAAGGCCAAAGTCGCTCAGCGCCAGCCTTGCAATGAGTGCACAAGGATCTCAGACCACCAAAACACTTACTCTCTGTGGCAAACAGCATTACCTGCCTTATAATTTTATTACAGTCATTTTTTGACGGGCAAGTCGCTAGTGATATATATAAATGGGAGAGATGTTAAATTAAGTGTTTTGTGTAGTAAGAAGCTGCAATGTTTACATGCATTAGTACTAACATCATTTGTCATAATTGTTAGTTAAGATACTTTGAGGATCTTCGGGATTTCGTATGGGGAGAAAAAATAATGTATGTAAAGTTATTAACCATAAAGGATAGTTTAGATAATGTTTTAACTTGTATGATCATTTATTTGATTGAGTGTTGATTTATGGTGCTTCAAGGGCCTCCAACCCTCAGGGATGGGGGAGCTTGCACTGGATCTATGAGATGTACTGTAACACAGTAGTTCAGATTACACCGTGGTGCACGGCTAACCCTTCAGCTGTGCTTGTGCCGGCTCTATGTGATATGATGTTTGCAGAGCTGGCATCTTAACAAGAAACTGCGCCACCGCACAGCCAACTGACACCGCGCGTGCACGTGACGCAGTAACCTTGGATACGGCTGCATCTGAAGCCACGCCCTCGATAAGCTCGGCATAGACATCACGTGGGAGTGTTCTATAAAACGTTATCCCGAGGAGAAGCGATCAATAAGTGATCCAGCCTGATGCAGTGTGGGAACAAAGGAGGCCGCACACTGCTATATGCAGCATATTCATATTCTGTTACCCATGTACATATTAACCCCAGCTCTCTCACCCCATATATTCACTCCACCATTGCACTTTCTTGCTCCTCCTTAGTGCTATTATTATCCATTCCTTTCCTCTTCTTACCCTTCTAGCTTGTTCCCAATTATACTCATTCTCACACCCCCTCTCTTTCTTCCCCATTACTGTATTCTCATACACCCCCCTCTCTTTCTTCCCCATTACTGTATTCTCATACACCCCCCTCTCTTTCTTCCCCATTACTGTATTCTCATACACCCCCCTCTCTTTCTTCCCCATTACTGTATTCTCATACACCCCCCTCTCTTTCTTCCCCATTACTGTATTCTCATACACCCCCCTCTCTTTCTTCCCCATTACTGTATTCTCATACACCCCCTCTCTTTCTTCCCGTTACTGTATTCTCATACACCCCCCTCTCTTTCTTCCCCATTACTGTATTCTCATACACCCCCCTCTCTTTCTTCCCGTTACTGTATTCTCATACACCCCCCCTCTCTTTCTTCCCCATTACTGTATTCTCATACACCCCCTCTCTTTCTCCCCGTTACTGTATTCTCATACACCCCCTCTCTTTCTTCCCCATTACTGTATTCTCATACACCCCCCTCTCTTTCTTCCCCATTACTGTATTCTCATACACCCCTCTCTCTTTCTTCCCATTACTGTATTCTCATACACCCCCCTCTCTTTCTTCCTGTTACTGTATTCTCATACACCCCCCTCTCTTTCTTCCCGTTACTGTATTCTCATACACCCCCCTCTCTTTCTTCCCCATTACTGTATTCTCATACACCCCCCTCTCTTTCTTCCTGTTACTGTATTCTCATACACCCCCCTCTCTTTCTCCCCATTACTGTATTCTCATACACCCCCCTCTCTTTCTTCCCCATTACTGTATTCTCATACACCCTCTCTCTTTCTTCCCATTACTGTATTCTCATACACCCCCCTCTCTTTCTTCCTGTTACTGTATTCTCATACACCCCCCTCTCTTTCTTCCCCATTACTGTATTCTCACACGCCCCTCTCTCTTTCTCCCCATTACTGTATTCTCATACACCCCCTCTCTTTCTTCCCCATTACTGTATTCTCATACACCCCCCCTCTCTTTCTTCCCCATTACTGTATTCTCATACACCCCCTCTCTTTCTTCCCCATTACTGTATTCTCATACACCCCTCTCTCTTTCTTCCCCATTACTGTATTCTCATACACCCCCTCTCTTTCTTCCCCATTACTGTATTCTCATACACCCCCCTCTCTTTCTCCCCGTTACTGTATTCTCATACACCCCTCTCTTTCTTCCCCATTACTGTATTCTCATACACCCCCCTCTCTTTCTTCCCCATTACTGTATTCTCATACACCCCCTCCCTTTCTTCCCCATTACTGTATTCTCATACCCCCCCTCTCTTTCTTCCCCATTACTGTATTCTCATACACCCCCCTCTCTTTCTTCCCGTTACTGTATTCTCATACACCCCCCTCTCTTTCTCCCCATTACTGTATTGTCATACACCCCTCTCTTTCTTCCCGTTACTGTATTCTCATACACCCCCCTCTCTTTCTTCCCTGTTACTGTATTCTCATACACCCCCCTCTCTTTCTTCCCCATTACTGTATTCTCATACACCCCCCTCTCTTTCTTCCCCATTACTGTATTGTCATACACCCCCCTCTCTTTCTTCCTGTTACTGTATTCTCATACACCCCCCTCTCTTTCTTCCCCATTACTGTATTCTCATACACCCCCTCTCTTTCTCCCCGTTACTGTATTCTCATACACCCCTCTCTTTCTTCCCCATTACTGTATTCTCATACACCCCCCTCTCTTTCTTCCCCATTACTGTATTCTCATACACCCCCTCCCTTTCTTCCCCATTACTGTATTCTCATACCCCCCCTCTCTTTCTTCCCCATTACTGTATTCTCATACACCCCCCTCTCTTTCTTCCCCATTACTGTATTCTCATACACCCCCCTCTCTTTCCCCATTACTGTATTCTCATACACCCCCCTCTCTTTCTTCCCCATTACTGTATTCTCATACACCCCCTCTCTTTCTTCCCCATTACTGTATTCTCATACACCCCTCTCTCTTTCTTCCCCATTACTGTATTCTCATACACCCCCTCTCTTTCTTCCCCCATTACTGTATTCTCATACACCCCCCTCTCTTTCTTCCTCATTACTGTATTCTCATACACCCCCCTCTCTTTCTTCCCCATTACTGTATTCTCATACACCCCCTCTCTTTCTCCCCTGTAGCGGAACCCATCACTGTTTTACCCTGTTTTATGATTATTCTTGGTTAAAATATGATCCTACAATATGTATGCTGGTTGATGCTCTGCAGAATATTAGCCAGACTTTTGCAGACCTAGGCTAATAGATAATCCTATTACAGAGATTCAAGAGATAAGAAAGTTGTAAAGGATCCTTGCATTTTCCAAAGTGTTTTAATTCTCTGATAAGAACAAAGAGGTGTAATTGAATCAGTGTCTGATTGTATCAAAGTTGCCAGGGAGGTGTGACCCCCCTATTGTTCTCTTTGTGTGTATTGTGTGTAGCCAAATATGGGCATGTGTATTGCCTGTGGCCAAAGAGATGTATATATAGTTCTGCAATAACAAAATAAAGTCAGTATTCATTTGACTCCCAAATTGTGTGTCGTCCAATATGGGAGATCGGGGATGGTGAAACTGTAGTGCCTCGTGGGTATTTTATCGTATACCAGCGGAGATTTTGGACTGCGTGTCCCAGCTCCGTTACATTTGTTGGCAAGTGGTGGAATTGTTCCCAAGGTCAGAAGGACAGCTACAGGAGACACCATTCCGTGGAGTACAGATTGAGGGCAACGCTAGTATCCGTACAGCGCCCCTGGCTACAGCAGGATGGAACCGGCTAGTTTTTGGACAGCGTTCCATGATGAGGATGAGAAGGAGGCCGCAGACTACAGGGAAACAGACAGAATGGAACTCTGGTATGATGCCCTGCAAGATGCCCAATGGCGGCGAGGTGAGAGTCTCCCCAGTGATGAGCAGCGGCTACAGAAGCGTGTGGCGATGCGGATGTATCTATTGGGAGAGCAGCCCCTGGATGAGTGGGTGACAAGACTAGAGACCCTGGTATGGCGAGAGATCTGGCTAGACAACGCATACCAGGCCCTCTGGTGGTATACCGTTCGACTTACCCCCTGGACGGCTGAACACGACTTACCGGAGGGGGATGATTATGATGGCCCGGGTTTATTATGGGATGCCTTGGAGGACGATATTGATCTTGGCAGCACGGAGGGGTCTAGGTTTTGGGACATCTACAACTACCGGATGGGCATGTATGTCTGGGATGATGAAGGCGAGGTGAGCAAAGACATGACCCACCTGGTAGCGAGAGAGTGGGAGCTGGAGCAGGACTACCAACACCTGCTCAGCCTTGTGCAGCCCCAACCTACTCGACAAGCAGAACCAGACTTCATTGACTGGTCCTGGGATGACCTCCAGATGGCAGGTAGAGATGGGACCGAGGTCTCTCTACCGGCCCTACAGGGGGCAGAAGGTGTCGTCCTTCCCCCCCAGCGGCAGTGTGAACCCCAGGGGGCAGAAGGTGTCGCCCTTTCCCCCCAGCGGCAGTGTGAACCCCAGGGGGCAGAAGGTGTCGTCCTTCCCCCTCAGCGGCAGTGTGAACCCCAGGGGGCAGAAGGTGTCGTCCTTTCCCCCCAGCGGCAGTGTGAACCCCAGGGGGCAGAAGGTGTCGTCCTTCCCCCTCAGCGGCAGTGTGAACCCCAGGGGGCAGAAGGTGTCGTCCTTTCCCCCCCAGCGGCAGTGTGAACCCCAGGGGGCAGAAGGTGTCGTCCTTTCCCCCCAGCGGCAGTGTGAACCCCAGGGGGCAGAAGGTGTCGTCCTTTCCCCCCAGCGGCAGTGTGAACCCCAGGGGGCAGAAGGTGTCGTCCTTCCCCCACAGCGGCAGTGTGAACCCCAGGGGGCAGAAGGTGCCGTCCTTTCCCCCCAGCGGCAGTGGGAACCCCAGGGGGCAGAAGGTGTCGTCCTTCCCCCTCAGCGGCAGTGTGAACCCCAGGGGGCAGAAGGTGTCGTCCTTTCCCCCCAGCGGCAGTGTGAACCCCAGGGGGCAGAAGGTGTCGTCCTTTCCCCCCAGCGGCAGTGTGAACCCCAGGGGGCAGAAGGTGTCGTCCTTCCCCCCCAGCGGCAGTGTGAACCCCAGGGGGCAGAAGGTGTCGTCCTTTCCCCCCAGCGGCAGTGTGTACCCCAGGGAGCAGAAGGTGTCGACCTTCCTCCACAGCGGCAGTGTGAACCCCAGGGGGCAGAAGGTGTCGTCCTTCCCCCTCAGCGGCAGTGTGAACCCCAGGGAGCAGAAGGTGTCGTCCTTCCCCCCCCAGCGGCAGTGTGTACCCCAGGGAGCAGAAGGTGTCGACCTTCCTCCACAGCGTCAGTGGGTACTCCAGGGGGCCAAAGGTGTCGTCCTTCCCCCCCAGCGGCAGTGTGAAACACAGGGGGCAGAAGGTGTCATCCTTCCCCCCCAGCGACAGTTTACCCTAACCAGGGGAGACACCAATCTCCCAGACGGCGCAGATGGGACCGTGGTCTCTGCGCCCACAGCTTGTCCAGATCCCCAACTACCGTCACTGGGACAACCGGAGGAGGGGGTAAGTACAAACTCCCCTCCCCAGCTAACTTCTAATGTGGCCCCAGGGTTAACAGAGGAAATGTTAACCCCCACTGACCCCCACGTTTCCCTGGCTACTGAGCCGGAATATGTCCCAAGTACCCCAGCAGAAGAGCTGACAGCGGGGCAGAGTGCAGTCGGCCTCTGCCCTCCCTTTGTCCCTGGTACAGAGCAGGAGGTCCTGCAGGTTATACCAGCAGAAGAGCTGGCATCAGGGCAGAGTGCCGCGGGCCTCTGCCCCTCAAGTCCCCTCAGCGTGTTGCACCATCACCCCAGCGAAATATCCAGGTGCCTGGTTAGACTTCCCCCCAAAGGGGAGATGTGTGACGAAGTGCCCTTCGCCACTTTGGCTTGGAGAGGACTGTTTGCCAGCCTCCTGCCCTGCGACTATGGCCCTGGTACATATTGCCCTTTGGAACCAGTGTTCGGCCATACCAGAGTGTAAGTCACTCATTCTGGCCCTTTACATACAGGGGGGTCATTCTGTACTTGCCCTGTGGGAGCGGTGATACCCCAGATAGCTATGCCATGGAGCCCAATCATATGATGAAAGACTATGGGAAAGACTTTAGCTACATGGCAATTGAACTGTGTGAAGAGGATCTGAGCGCTATTCGGTGGTTTTGTGCGCTCAGATCCCAGCTATCTGGGGATATGGGAAATGTGAGTAAATGTGAATTGCAGTAATGCTGATGGGTTGTCAAACTAGAGAATTGACCAACAAATACTTTTGTCCGGACATCCCCAGGCCGATCCGTTGGGATCAGACCGTGTATGCCGGCTTATGGTCACGGGGGAGGTGTGTAGCGGAACCCATCACTGTTTTACCCTGTTTTATGATTATTCTTGGTTAAAATATGATCCTACAATATGTATGCTGGTTGATGCTCTGCAGAATATTAGCCAGACTTTTGCAGACCTAGGCTAATAGATAATCCTATTACAGAGATTCAAGAGATAAGAAAGTTGTAAAGGATCCTTGCATTTTCCAAAGTGTTTTAATTCTCTGATAAGAACAAAGAGGTGTAATTGAATCAGTGTCTGATTGTATCAAAGTTGCCAGGGAGGTGTGACCCCCCTATTGTTCTCTTTGTGTGTATTGTGTGTAGCCAAATATGGGCATGTGTATTGCCTGTGGCCAAAGAGATGTATATATAGTTCTGCAATAACAAAATAAAGTCAGTATTCATTTGACTCCCAAATTGTGTGTCGTCCAATATGGGAGATCGGGGATGGTGAAACTGTAGTGCCTCGTGGGTATTTTATCGTATACCAGCGGAGATTTTGGACTGCGTGTCCCAGCTCCGTTACATCCCCGTTACTGTATTCTCATACACCCCCTCTCTTTCTTCCCCATTACTGTATTCTCATACACCCCCCTCTCTTTCTTCCCCATTACTGTATTCTCATACACCCCCCTCTCTTTCTTCCCCATTACTGTATTCTCATACACCCCCTCTCTTTCTTCCCCATTACTGTATTCTCATACACCCCCCTCTCTTTCTTCCCGTTACTGTATTCTCATACACCCCCCTCTCTTTCTCCCCATTACTGTATTGTCATACACCCCTCTCTTTCTTCCCGTTACTGTATTCTCATACACCCCCCTCTCTTTCTTCCCGTTACTGTATTCTCATACACCCCCCTCTCTTTCTTCCCCATTACTGTATTCTCATACACCCCCCTCTCTTTCTTCCCCATTACTGTATTCTCATACACCCCTCTCTCTTTCTTCCCCATTACTGTATTCTCATACACCCCCCTCTCTTTCTTCCTGTTACTGTATTCTCATACACCCCCCTCCCCTCTCTTTCTTCCCCATTACTGTATTCTCATACACCCCCCTCTCTTTCTTCCCCATTACTGTATTGTCATACACCCCCCTCTCTTTCTTCCTGTTACTGTATTCTCATACACCCCCCTCTCTTTCTTCCCCATTACTGTATTCTCATACACCACCTCTCTTTCTTCCCCATTATTGTATTGTCATACACCCCCCTCTCTTTCTTCCCCATTACTGTATTGTCATACACCCCCCTCTCTTTCTTCCCGTTACTGTATTCTCATACACCCCCTCTCTTTCTTCCTGTTACTGTATTCTCATACACCTCCCTCTCTTTCTTCCCCATTACTGTATTCTCATACACCCCCCTCTCTTTCTTCCCCATTACTGTATTCTCATACACCCCCTCTCTTTCTTCCCCATTACTGTATTCTCATACCCCCCCTCTCTTTCTCCCCATTACTGTATTCTCATACACCCCCCTCTCTTTCTTCCCCATTACTGTATTCTCATACCCCCCTCTCTTTCTTCCCCATTACTGTATTCTCATACACCCCCCTCTCTTTCTCTCCATTACTGTATTCTCATACACCCCCCTCTCTCCCCATTACTGTATTCTCATACACCCCCTCTCTTTCTTCCCATTACTGTATTCTCATACACCCCCCTCTCTTTCTTCCCCATTACTGTATTCTCATACACCCCCCTCTCTTTCTCCCCATTACTGTATTCTCATACACCCCCCTCTCTTTCTCCCCATTACTGTATTCTCATACACCCCCTCTCTTTCTTCCCCATTAGTGTATTCTCATACACCCCCCTCTCTTTCTTCCCGTTACTGTATTCTCATACACCCCCCTCTCTTTCTCCCCGTTACTGTATTGTCATACACCCCCTCTCTTTCTTCCCCATTACTGTATTCTCATACACCCCCCTCTCTTTCTCCCCATTACTGTATTGTCATACACCCCTCTCTTTCTTCCCCATTACTGTATTCTCATACACCCCCTCTCTTTCTTCCCGTTACTGTATTCTCATACACCCCCTCTCTTTCTCCCCATTACTGTATTCTCATACACCCCCTCTCTTTCTTCCCCTTTACTGTATTCTCATACACCCCCCTCTCTTTCTTCCCCATTACTGTATTCTCATACACCCCCCTCTCTCTTTCTTCCCCATTATTGTATTGTCATACACCCCCTCTCTTTCTTCCCCATTACTGTATTCTCATACACCCCCCCTCTCTTTCTTCCCGTTACTGTATTCTCATACACCCCCCTCTCTTTCTTCCCCATTACTGTATTCTCATACACCCCCCTCTCTTTCTTCCCGTTACTGTATTCTCATACACCCCCCTCTCTTTCTTCCCCATTACTGTATTCTCATACACCCCCTCTCTTTCTCCCCGTTACTGTATTCTCATACACCCCCTCTCTTTCTTCCCCATTACTGTATTCTCATACACCCCCCTCTCTTTCTTCCCCATTACTGTATTCTCATACACCCTCTCTCTTTCTTCCCATTACTGTATTCTCATACACCCCCCTCTCTTTCTTCCTGTTACTGTATTCTCATACACCCCCCTCTCTTTCTTCCCCATTACTGTATTCTCACACGCCCCTCTCTCTTTCTCCCTGTAACGGAGCTGGAACACGCAGTCCAAATCTCCGCTGGTATACGGTACAATACCCAGGAGGCACTACAGTTTCACAATCCCCGACCTCCCATATTGGACGACACACAATTTGGGAGTCAAATGAATACTGACTTTATTTTGTTATTGCAGAACTATATATACATCTCTTTGGCCACAGGCAATACACATGCCCATATTTGGCTACACACAATACACACAAAGAGAACAATAGAGGGGTCACACCTCCCTGGCAACTTTGATACAATCAGACACTGATTCAATTACACCTCTTTGTTCTTATCAGAGAATTAAAACACTTTGGAAAATGCAAGGATCCTTTACAACTTTCTTATCTCTTGAATCTCTGTAATAGGATTATCTATTAGCCTAGGTCTGCAAAAGTCTGGCTAATATTCTGCAGAGCATCAACCAGCATACATATTGTAGGATCATATTTTAACCAAGAATAATCATAAAACAGGGTAAAACAGTGATGGGTTCCGCTACACACCTCCCCCGTGACCATAAGCCGGCATACACGGTCTGATCCCAACGGATCGGCCTGGGGATGTCCGGACAAAAGTATTTGTTGGTCAATTCTCTAGTTTGACAACCCATCAGCATTACTGCAATTCCCATTTACTCACATTTTACATATCCACAGATAGCTGGGATCTGAGCGCACAAAACCACCGAATAGCGCTCAGATCCTCTTCACACAGTTCAATTGCCATGTAGCTAAAGTCTTTCCCATAGTCTTTCATTATATGAATGGGCTTCATGGCACAGTTATCTGGGGTATCATGGTTCACACAGGGCAAGTACAGAATGACCCCCCTGTATGTAAAGGGCCAGAATGAGTGACTTACACTCTGGTATGGCCGAACACTGGTTCCAAAGGGCAATATGTACCAGGGCCATAGTCGCAGGGCAGGAGGCTGGCAAACAGTCCTCTCCAAGCCAAAGTGGCGAAGGGCACTTCGTCACACATCTCTCCTTTGGGGGGAAGTCTAACCAGGTACCTGGATATTTTGCTGTAGTGATGGGGCAACACGCTAAGGGGACTTGAGGGGCAGAGGCCAGCGGCACTCTGCCCTGATGCCAGCTCTTCTGCTGGTATAACCTGCAGGACATCCTGCTCTGTACAAGGGACAAAGGGAGGGCAGAGGCCGACTGCACTCTGCCCCGCTGTCAGCTCTTCTGCTGGGGTACTTGGGACATATTCCGGCTCAGTAGCCAGGGAAACGTGGGGGTCAGTGGGGGTTAACATTTCCTCTGTTAACCCTGGGGCCACATTCGAAGTTAGCTGGGGAGGGGAGTTTGTACTTACCCCCTCCGTCGGTTGTCCCAGTGACGGTAGTTGGGGATCTGGACAAGCTGTGGGCGCAGAGACCACGGTCCCATCTGCGCCGTCTGGGAGATTGGTGTCTCCCCTGGTTAGGGTAAACTGTCGCTGGGGGGGAAGGATGACACCTTCTGCCCCCTGTGTTTCACACTGCCGCTGGGGGGGAAGGACGACACCTTTGGCCCCCTGAAGTACCCACTGACGCTGTGGAGGAAGGTCGACACCTTCTGCTCCCTGGGGTACACACTGCCGCTGGGGGGGAGGGACGACACCTTCTGCCCCCTGGGGTTCACACTGCCGCTGAGGGGGAAGGACTACACCTTCTGCCCCCTGGGGTTCACACTGCCGCTGTGGAGGAAGGTCGACACCTTCTGCTCCCTGGGGTACACACTGCCGCTGGGGGGGAAAGGACGACACCTTCTGCCCCCTGGGGTTCACACTGCCGCTGGGGGGAAAGGACGACACCTTCTGCCCCCTGGGGTTCACACTGCCGCTGAGGGGGAAGGACGACACCTTCTGCCCCCTGGGGTTCACACTGCCGCTGGGGGGAAAGGACGACACCTTCTGCCCCCTGGGGTTCACACTGCCGCTGAGGGGGAAGGACGACACCTTCTGCCCCCTGGGGTTCACACTGCCGCTGGGGGGAAAGGACGACACCTTCTGCCCCCTGGGGTTCACACTGCCGCTGGGGGGGAAGGACGACATCTTCTGCCCTCTGTAGGGCCGGTAGAGAGACCTCGGTCCCATCTCTACCTGCCATCTGGAGGTCATCCCAGGACCAGTCAATGAAGTCTGGTTCTGCTTGTCGAGTAGGTTGGGGCTGCACAAGGCTGAGCAGGTGTTGGTAGTCCTGCTCCAGCTCCCACTCTCTTGTTACCAGGTGGGTCATGTCTTTGCTCACCTCGCCTTCGTCATCCCAGACATACATGCCCATCCGGTAGTCGTAGATGTCCCAAAACCTAGACCCCTCCGTGCTGCCAAGATCAATATCGTCCTCCAAGGCATCCCATAATAAACCCGGGCCATCATAATCATCCCCCTCCGGTAAGTCGTGTTCAGCCGTCCAGGGGGTAAGTCGAACGGTATACCACCAGAGGGCCTGGTATGCGTTGTCTAGCCAGATCTCTCGCCATACCAGGGTCTCTAGTCTTGTCACCCACTCATCCAGGGGCTGCTCTCCCAATAGATACATCCGCATCGCCACACGCTTCTGTAGCCGCTGCTCATCACTGGGGAGACTCTCACCTCGCCGCCATTGGGCATCTTGCAGGGCATCATACCAGATTTCCTTTCTGTCTGTTTCCCTGTAGTCTGCGGCCTCCTTCTCATCCTCATCCTCATCATGGAACGCTGTCCGAAAACTAGCCGGTTCCATCCTGCTGTAGCCAGGGGCGCTGTACGGATACTAGCGTTGCCCTCAATTTGTACTCCACGGAATGGTGTCTCCTGTAGCTGTCTTTCTGACCGTGGGAACAATTCCACCACTTGCCAACAAATGTAACGGAGCTGGAACACGCAGTCCAAAATCTACGCTGGTATACCGGTACAATACCCAGGAGGCACTACAGTTTCACAATCCCCCGACCTCCCCATATTGGACGACACACAATTTGGGAGTCAAATGAATACTGACTTTATTTTGTTATTGCAGAACCTATATATACATCTCTTTGGCCACAGGCAATACACATGCCCATACACACAAAGAGAACAATAGAGGGGTCACACCTCCCTGGCAACCTTTGATACAATCAGACACTGATTCAATTACACCTCTTTGTTCTTATCAGAGAATTAAAAACACTTTGGAAAATGCAAGGATCCTTTACAAACTTTCTCTATCTCTTGAATCTCTGTAATAGGATTATCTATTAGCCTAGGTCTGCAAAAGTCTGGCTAATATTCTGCAGAGCATCAACCAGCATACATATTGTAGGATCATATTTTAACCAAGAATAATCATATAAAACAGGGTAAAACAGTGATGGGTTCTGCTACACTCCCCATTACTGTATTCTCATACACCCCCTCTCTTCTTCCCCATTACTGTATTCTCATACACCCCCCCCCTCTCTTTCTTCCCCATTACTGTATTCTCATACACCCCCCTCTCTTTCCCAATTACTGTATATCTCATACACCCCCCTCTCTTTCTTCCCCATTACTGTATTCTCATACACCCCCTCTCTTTCTTCCCCATTACTGTATTCTCATACACCCCTCTCTCTTTCTTCCCCATTACTGTATTCTCATACACCCCCTCTCTTTCTTCCCCATTACTGTATTCTCATACACCCCTCTCTTTCTTCCCCATTACTGTATTCTCATACACCCCCCTCTCTTTCTTCCCCATTACTGTATTCTCATACACCCCCCTCCCTTTCTTCCCCATTACTGTATTCTAATACCCACCCTCTCTTTCTTCCCCATTACTGTATTCTCATACACCCCCCTCTCTTTCTTCCCGTTACTGTATTCTCATACACCCCCCTCTCTTTCTCCCCATTACTGTATTGTATACACCCCCCTCTCTTTCTTCCCGTTACTGTATGTCTCATACACCCCCCCTCTCTTTCTTCCCCGTTACTGTATTCTCATACACCCCCCTCTCTTTCTTCCCGTTACTGTATTCTCATACACCCCCCTCTCTTTCTTCCCCATTACTGTATTCTCATACCCCCCTCTCTTTCTTCCCCATTACTGTATTCTCATACACCCCCCTCTCTTTCTTCCCGTTACTGTATTCTCATACACCCCCCTCTCTTTCTTTCCCATTACTGTATTCTCATACCCCCTCTCTTTCTTCCCCATTACTGTATTCTCATACACCCTCTCTCTTTCTTCCCGTTACTGTATTCTCATACACCCCCCTCTCTTTCTTCCCGTTACTGTATTCTCATACACCCCCCTCTCTTTCTTCCCCATTACTGTATTCTCATACCCCCCTCTCTTTCTTCCCCATTACTGTATTCTCATACACCCTCTCTCTTTCTTCCCGTTACTGTATTCTCATACACCCCCCTCTCTTTCTTCCCGTTACTGTATTCTCATACACCCCCCTCTCTTTCTTCCCCGTTACTGTATTCTCATACACCCTCTCTCTTTCTTCCCCGTTACTGTATTCTCATACACCCCCCTCTCTTTCTTCCCCATTACTGTATTCTCATACACCCTCTCTCTTTCCCCATTACTGTATTCTCATACACCCCCTCTCTTTCTCCCCGTTACTGTATTCTCATACACCCCCTCTCTTTCTCCCCGTTACTGTATTGTCATACACCCCCTCTCTTTCTTCCCCATTACTGTATTCTCATACACCCCCCTCTCTTTCTTCCTCATTACTGTATTCTCATACACCCCCCTCTCTTTCTTCCCCATTACTGTATTCTCATACCCCCCTCTCTTTCTTCCCCATTACTGTATTGTCATACCCCCCTCTCTTTCTTCCCCATTACTGTATTCTCATACCCCCCTCTCTTTCTCCCCATTACTGTATTCTCATACACCTCCTCTCTTCCCCATTACTGTATTCTCATACACCCCCCTCTCTTTCTTCCCCATTACTGTATTCTTATACACCCTCTCTCTTTCCCCATTACTGTATTCTTATACACCCCCCCTCTCTTTCTTCCCGTTACTGTATTCTCATACACCCCCCCTCTCTTTCTCCCCATTACTGTATTCTCATACCCCCCTCTCTTTCTTCCCCATTACTGTATTCTCATACACCCCCTCTCTTTCTCCCCATTACTGTATTGTCATACACCCCTCTCTTTCTTCCCCATTACTGTATTCTCATACACCCCCTCTCTTTCTCCCCATTACTGTATTCTCATACCCCCCTCTCTTTCTTCCCCATTACTGTATTCTCATACACCCCCTCTCTTTCTTTCCCATTACTGTATTCTCATACACCCCCCTCTCTTTCTTCCCGTTACTGTATTCTCATACACCCCCCTCTCTTTCTCCCCATTACTGTATTGTCATACACCCCTCTCTTTCTTCCCCATTACTGTATTCTCATACACCCCCCTCTCTTTCTTCCCGTTACTGTATTCTCATACACCCCCTCTCTTTCTCCCCATTACTGTATTCTCATACACCCCCTCTCTTTCTTCCCCTTTACTGTATTCTCATACACCCCCCTCTCTTTCTTCCCCATTATTGTATTGTCATACACCCCCCCCTCTCTTTCTCCCCATTACTGTATTCTCATACACCCCCTCTCTTTCTTCCCCATTACTGTATTCTCATACCCCCTCTCTTTCCTCCCCATTACTGTATTCTCATACACCCCCCCTCTTTCTTCCCCGTTACTGTATTCTCATACACCCCCTCTCTTTCTTCCCCATTACTGTATTCTCATACACCCCCCTCTCTTTCTTCCCCATTACTGTATTCTCATACCCCCCTCTCTTTCTTCCCCATTACTGTATTCTCATACACCCCTCTCTTTCTTCCCCATTACTGTATTCTCATACACCCCCCCCTCTTTCTTCCCCGTTACTGTATTCTCATACCCCCCTCTCTTTCTTCCCCATTACTGTATTCTCATACACCCCCTCTCTTTCTCCCCATTACTGTATTGTCATACACCCCTCTCTTTCTTCCCCATTACTGTATTCTCATACACCCCCTCTCTTTCTCCCCATTACTGTATTCTCATACCCCCCTCTCTTTCTTCCCCATTACTGTATTCTCATACACCCCCTCTCTTTCTTCCCCATTACTGTATTCTCATACACCCCCTCTCTTTCTTCCCGTTACTGTATTCTCATACACCCCCCTCTCTTTCTCCCCATTACTGTATTGTCATACACCCCTCTCTTTCTTCCCCATTACTGTATTCTCATACACCCCCCCTCTCTTTCTTCCCGTTACTGTATTCTCATACACCCCCTCTCTTTCTCCCCATTACTGTATTCTCATACACCCCCTCTCTTTCTTCCCCTTTACTGTATTCTCATACACCCCCCCTCTCTTTCTTCCCCATTATTGTATTGTCATACACCCCCCCTCTCATTCTCCCCATTACTGTATTCTCATACACCCCCTCTCTTTCTTCCCCATTACTGTATTCTCATACCCCCTCTCTTTCTTCCCCATTACTGTATTCTCATACACCCCCCCCCCTCTTTCTTCCCCGTTACTGTATTCTCATACACCCCCTCTCTTTCTTCCCCATTACTGTATTCTCATACACCCCCCTCTCTTTCTTCCCCATTACTGTATTCTCATACCCCCCTATCTTTCTTCCCCATTACTGTATTCTCATACACCCCTCTCTTTCTTCCCCATTACTGTATTCTCATACACCCCCCCCTCTTTCTTCCCCGTTACTGTATTCTCATACACCCCTGTAACGGAGCTGGGACACGCAGTCCAATATCTCCGCTGGTATACGATAAAATACCCACGAGGCACTACAGTTTCACCATTCCCGACCTCCCATATTGGACGACACACAATTTGGGAGTCAAATGAATACTCACTTTATTTTGTTATTGCAGAAATATTTATACATCTCTTCCCACAGGCAATCCACATCCCCCATATTTGGCTGCACAATACCCATAAAGAGAACAATAGGTGAGTCACACCTCCCTGGCAACTTTGATACAATCAGACACTGATTCAATTACACCTCTTTGTTCTTATCAGAGAATTAAAACACTTTGGAAAATGCAAGGATCCTTTACAACTTTCTTATCTCTTGAATCTCTGTAATAGGATTATCTATTAGCCTAGGTCTGCAAAAGTCTGGCTAATATTCTGCAGAGCATCAACCAGCATACATATTGTAGGATCATATTTTAACCAAGAATAATCATAAAACAGGGTAAAACAGTGATGGGTTCCGCTACACACCTCCCCCGTGACCATAAGCCGGCATACACGGTCTGATCCCAACGGATCGGCCTGGGGATGTCCGGACAAAAGTATTTGTTGGTCAATTCTTTAGTTTGACAACCCATCAGCATTACTGCAATTCACATTTACTCACATTTCCCATATCCCCAGATAGCTGGGATCTGCGCGCACAAAACCACCGAATAGCGCTCAGATCCTCTTCACACAGTTCAATTGCCATGTAGCTAAAGTCTTTCCCATAGTCTTTCATCATATGAATGGGCTCCATGGCATAGCTATCTGGGGTATCATGGTTCACACAGGGCAAGTACAGAATGCCCCCCCTGTATGTAAAGGGCCAGAATGAGTGAC
This sequence comes from Discoglossus pictus, assembly GCA_027410445.1. Classification (NCBI taxonomy): domain Eukaryota; kingdom Metazoa; phylum Chordata; class Amphibia; order Anura; family Alytidae; genus Discoglossus; species Discoglossus pictus. The sequence goes on along the minus strand of CM050165.1, from coordinate 269,144,052 downwards.
TTACACTCTGGTATGGCCGAACACTGGTTCCAAAGGGCAATATGTACCAGGGCCATAGTCACAGGGCAGGAGGCTGGCAAACAGTCCTCTCCAAGCCAAAGTGGCGAAGGGCACTTCATCACACATCTCTCCTTTGGGGGGAAGTCTAACCAGGCACCTGGATATTTCGCTGGGGTGATGGTGCAACACGCTGAGGGGACTTGAGGGGCAGAGGCCAGCGGCACTCTGCCCTGATGCCAGCTCTTCTGCTGGTATAACCTGCAGGACCTCCTGCTCTGTACCAGGGACAAAGGGAGGGCAGAGGCCGACTGCACTCTGCCCCGCTGTCAGCTCTTCTGCTGGGGTACTTGGGACATATTCCGGCTCAGTAGCCAGGGAAACGTGGGGGTCAGTGGGGGTTAACATTTCCTCTGTTAACCCTGGGGCCACATTAGAAGTTAGCTGGGGAGGGGAGTTTGTACTTACCCCCTCCTCCGGTTGTCCCAGTGACGGTAGTTGGGGATCTGGACAAGCTGTGGGCGCAGAGACCACGGTCCCATCTGCGCCGTCTGGGAGATTGGTGTCTCCCCTGGTTAGGGTAAACTGTCGCTGGGGGGGAAGGATGACACCTTCTGCCCCCTGTGTTTCACACTGCCGCTGGGGGGGAAGGACGACACCTTTGGCCCCCTGGAGTACCCACTGACGCTGTGGAGGAATGTCGACACCTTCTGCTCCCTGGGGTACACACTGCCGCTGGGGGGGAAGGACGACACCTTCTGCCCCCTCGGGTTCACACTGCCGCTGAGGGGGAAGGTCGACACCTTCTGCTCACTGGGGTACACACTGCCGCTGGGGGGAAAGGACGACACCTTCTGCCCCCTGGGGTTCACACTGCCGCTGAGGGGGAAGGACGACACCTTCTGCCCCCTGGGGTTCACACTGCCGCTGGGGAGGAAGGACGGCCCCTTCTGCTCCCTGGGGTACACACTGCCGCTGGGGGGGAAGGACGACACCTTCGGCCCCCTGGGGTACACACTGCCGCTGGGGAGGAAGGACGACACCTTCGGCTCCCTGGGGTACCCACTGCCGCTGTGGAGGAAGGTCGACACCTTCTGCTCCCTGAGGTACACACTGCCGCTGGGGGGGAAGGACGACACCTCCTGCCCCCTGGGGTTCACACTGCCGCTGAGGGGGAAGGACGACACCTTCTGCCCCCTGGAGGGCCGGTAGAGAGACCTCGGTCCCATCTCTACCTGCCATCTGGAGGTCATCCCAGGACCAGTCAATGAAGTCTGGTTCTGCTTGTCGAGTAGGTTGGGGCTGCACAAGGCTGAGCAGGTGTTGGTAGTCCTGCTCCAGCTCCCACTCTCTCGTTACCAGGTGGGTCATGTCTTTGCTCACCTCGCCTTCGTCATCCCAGACATACATGCCCATCCGGTAGTCGTAGATGTCCCAAAACCTAGACCCCTCCGTGCTGCCAAGATCAATATCGTCCTCCAAGGCATCCCATAATAAACCCGGGCCATCATAATCATCCCCCTCCGGTAAGTCGTGTTCAGCCGTCCAGGGGGTAAGTCGAACGGTATACCACCAGAGGGCCTGGTATGCGTTGTCTAGCCAGATCTCTCGCCGTACCAGGGTCTCTAGTCTTGTCACCCACTTATCCAGGGGCTGCTCTCCCAATAGATACATCCGCATCGCCACACGCTTCTGTAGCCGCTGCTCATCACTGGGGAGATTCTCACCTCGCCGCCATTGGGCATCTTGCAGGGCATCATACCAGAGTTCCATTCTGTCTGTTTCCCTGTAGTCTGCGGCCTCCTTCTCATCCTCATCATGGAACGCTGTCCGAAAACTAGCCGGTTCCATCCTGCTGTAGCCAGGGGCGCTGTACGGATACTAGCGTTGCCCTCAATCTGTACTCCACGGAATGGTGTCTCCTGTAGCTGTCCTTCTGACCGTGGGAACAATTCCACCACTTGCCACCAAATGTAACGGAGCTGGGACACGCAGTCCAATATCTCCGCTGGTATACGATAAAATACCCACGAGGCACTACAGTTTAACCATTCCCGACCTCCCATATTGGACGACACACAATTTGGGAGTCAAATGAATACTCACTTTATTTTGTTATTGCAGAAATATTTATACATCTCTTCCCACAGGCAATCCACATCCCCCATATTTGGCTGCACAATACCCATAAAGAGAACAATAGGTGAGTCACACCTCCCTGGCAACTTTGATACAATCAGACACTGATTCAATTACACCTCTTTGTTCTTATCAGAGAATTAAAACACTTTGGAAAATGCAAGGATCCTTTACAACTTTCTTATCTCTTGAATCTCTGTAATAGGATTATCTATTAGCCTAGGTCTGCAAAAGTCTGGCTAATATTCTGCAGAGCATCAACCAGCATACATATTGTAGGATCATATTTTAACCAAGAATAATCATAAAACAGGGTAAAACAGTGATGGGTTCCGCTACAACCCCCTCTCTTTCTTCCCCATTACTGTATTCTCATACCCCCTCTCTTTCTTCCCTGTAACGGAGCAGGAACACGCAGTCCAAAATCTCCGCTGGTATACGATAAAATACCCACGAGACACTACAGTTTCACCATTCCCGACCTCCCATATTGGACGACACACAATTTGGGAGTCAAATGAATACTGACTTTATTTTGTTATTGCAGAAATATTTATACATCTCTTTGGCCACAGGCAATCCACATCCCCCATTTTTGGCTGCACAATACCCATAAAGAGAACAATAGGTGGGTCACACCTCCCTGGCAACTTTGATACAATCAGACATTGATTCAATTACACCTCTTTGTTCTTATCAGAGAATTAAAACACTTTGGAAAATGCAAGGATCCTTTACAACTTTCTTATCTCTTGAATCTCTGTAATAGGATTATCTATTAGCCTAGGTCTGCAAAAGTCTGGCTAATATTCTGCAGAGCATCAAACAGCAAACATATTGTAGGATCATATTTTAACCAAGAATTAAATAATCATAAAACAGGGTAAAACAGGGATGGGTTCCGCTACACACCTCCCCCGTGACCATAAGCCGGCATACACGGTCTGATCCCAACGGATCGGCCTGGGGATGTCCGGACAAAAGTATTTGTTGGTCAATTCTCTAGTTTGACAACCCATTAGCATTACTGCAATTCACATTTACTCACATTTCCCATATCCCCAGATAGCTGGGATCTGAGCGCACAAAACCACCGAATAGCTCTCAGATCCTCTTCACACAGTTCAATTGCCATGTAGCTAAAGTCTTTCCCATAGTCTTTCATCATATGAATGGGCTCCATGGCATAGCTATCTGGGGTATCACCGCTCCCACAGGGCAAGTACAGAATGACCCCCCTGTATGTAAAGGGCCAGAATGAGTGACTTACACTCTGGTATGGCCGAACACTGGTTCCAAAGGGCAATATGTACCAGGGCCATAGTCGCAGGGCAGGAGGCTGGCAAACAGTCCTCTCCAAGCCAAAGTGGCGAAGGGCACTTCGTCACACATCTCCCCTTTGGGGGGAAGTCTAACCAGGCACCTGGATATTTCGCTGGGGTGATGGTGCAACACGCTGAGGGGACTTGAGGGGCAGAGGCCCGCGGCACTCTGCCCTGATGCCAGCTCTTCTGCTGGTATAACCTGCAGGACCTCCTGCTCTGTACCAGGGACAAAGGGAGGGCAGAGGCCGACTGCACTCTGCCCCGCTGTCAGCTCTTCTGCTGGGGTACTTGGGACATATTGCGGCTCAATAGCCAGGGAAACGTGGGGGTCAGTGGGGGTTAACATTTCCTCTGTTAACCCTGGGGCCACATTAGAAGTTAGCTGGGGAGGGGAGTTTGTACTTACCCCCTCCTCCGGTTGTCCCAGTGACGGTAGTTGGGGATCTGGACAAGCTGTGGGCGCAGAGACCACGGTCCCATCTGCGCCGTCTGGGAGATTGGTGTCTCCCCTGGTTAGGGTAAACTGTCGCTGGGGGGGAAGGATGACACCTTCTGCCCCCTGTGTTTCACACTGCCACTGGGGGGGAAGGACGACACCTTTGGCCCCCTGGAGTACCCACTGACGCTGTGGAGGAAGGTCGACACCTTCTGCTCCCTGGGGTACACACTGCCGCTGGGGGGGAAGGACGACACCTTCTGCCCCCTGGGGTTCACACTGCCGCTGAGGGGGAAGGACGACACCTTCTGCCCCCTGGGGTTCACACTGCCGCTGTGGAGGAAGGTCGACACCTTCTGCTCCCTGGGGTACACACTGCCGCTGGGGGGAAAGGACGACACCTTCTGCCCCCTGGGGTTCACACTGCCGCTGGGGGGGGAGGACGACACCTTCTGCCCCCTGGGGTTCACACTGCCGCTTGGGGGAAAGGACGACACCTTCTGCCCCCTGGGGTTCACACTGCCGCTGGGGGGAAAGGACGACACCTTCTGCCCCCTGGGGTTCACACTGCCGCTGAGGGGGAAGGACGACACCTTCTGCCCCCTGGGGTTCACACTGCCGCTGGGGGGAAAGGACGGCACCTTCTGCCCCCTGGGGTTCACACTGCCGCTGAGGGGGAAGGACGACACCTTCTGCCCCCTGGGGTTCACACTGCCGCTGGGGGGAAAGGACGACACCTTCTGCCCCCTGGAGGGCCGGTAGAGAGACCTCGGTCCCATCTCTACCTGCCATCTGGAGGTCATCCCAGGACCAGTCAATGAAGTCTGGTTCTGCTTGTCGAGTAGGTTGGGGCTGCACAAGGCTGAGCAGGTGTTGGTAGTCCTGCTCCAGCTCCCACTCTCTCGTTACCAGGTGGGTCATGTCTTTGCTCACCTCGCCTTCGTCATCCCAGACATACATGCCCATCCGGTAGTCGTAGATGTCCCAAAACCTAGACCCCTCCGTGCTGCCAAGATCAATATCGTCCTCCAAGGCATCCCATAATAAACCCGGGCCATCATAATCATCCCCCTCCGGTAAGTCGTGTTCAGCCGTCCAGGGGGTAAGTCGAACGGTATACCACCAGAGGGCCTGGTATGCGTTGTCTAGCCAGATCTCTCGCCATACCAGGGTCTCTAGTCTTGTCACCCACTCATCCAGGGGCTGCTCTCCCAATAGATACATCCGCATCGCCACACGCTTCTGTAGCCGCTGCTCATCACTGGGGAGACTCTCACCTCGCCGCCATTGGGCATCTTGCAGGGCATCATACCAGAGTTCCATTCTGTCTGTCTCCCTGTAGTCTGCGGCCTCCTTCTCATCCTCATCATGGAACGCTGTCCAAAAACTAGCCGGTTCCATCCTGCTGTAGCCAGGGGCGCTGTACGGATACTAGCGTTGCCCTCAATTTGTACTCCACGGAATGGTGTCTCCTGTAGCTGTCCTTCTGACCGTGGGAACAATTCCACCACTTGCCAACAAATGTAACTGAGCAGGAACACGCAGTCCAAATCTCCGCTGGTATACGGTAAAATATCCAAGAGGCACTACAGTTTCACCATTCCCGACCTCCCATATTGGACGACACACAATTTGGGAGTCAAATGAATACTGACTTTATTTTGTCATTGCAGAACTATATATACATCTCTTTGGCCACAGGCAATACACATGCCCATATTTGGCTACACACAATACACACAAAGAGAACAATAGGGGGTCACACCTCCCTGGCAACTTTGATACAATCAGACACTGATTCAATTACACCTCTTTGTTCTTATCAGAAAATTAAAAAACTTTGGAAAATGCAAGGATCCTTTACAACTTTCTTATCTCTTGAATCTCTGTAATAGGATTATCTATTAGCCTAGGTCTGCAAAAGTCTGGCTAATATTCTGCAGAGCATCAACCAGCATACATATTGTAGGATCATATTTTAACCAAGAATAATCATAAAACAGGGTAAAACAGTGATGGGTTCCGCTACACCCCCTCTCTCTTTCTTCCCCATTATTGTATTGTCATACACCCCCCCTCTCTTTCTCCCCATTACTGTATTCTCATACACCCCCCTCTCTTTCTCCCCATTACTGTATTCTCATACACCCCCCTCTCTTTCTTCCCCATTACTGTATTCTTATACACCCTCTCTCTTTCCCCATTACTGTATTCTCATACACCCCCCTCTCTTTCATCCCGTTACTGTATTCTCATACACCCCCCCTCTCTTTCTCCCCATTACTGTATTCTCATACCCCCCATTCTTTCTTCCCCATTACTGTATTCTCATACACCCCCTCTCTTTCTCCCCATTACTGTATTGTCATACACCCCTCTCTTTCTTCCCCATTACTGTATTCTCATACACCCCCCTCTCTTTCTTCCCCATTACTGTATTCTCATACCCCCCTCTCTTTCTTCCCCATTACTGTATTCTCATACACCCCCTCTCTTTCTTCCCCATTACTGTATTCTCATACACCCCCTCTCTTTCTTCCCGTTACTGTATTCTCATACACCCCCCTCTCTTTCTCCCCATTACTGTATTGTCATACACCCCTCTCTTTCTTCCCCATTACTGTATTCTCATACACCCCCCTCTCTTTCTCCCCATTACTGTATTGTCATACACCCCTCTCTTTCTTCCCCATTACTGTATTCTCATACACCCCCCTCTTTTTCTTCCCGTTACTGTATTCTCATACACCCCCTCTCTTTCTCCCCATTACTGTATTCTCGAACACCCCCTCTCTTTCTTCCCCTTTACTGTATTCTCATACACCCCCCTCTCTTTCTTTCCCATTACTGTATTCTCATACACCCCCTCTCTCTTTCTTCCCCATTATTGTATTGTCATACACCCCCCCTCTCTTTCTCCCCATTACTGTATTCTCATACACCCCCCTCTCTTTCTCCCCATTACTGTATTCTCATACCCCCCTCTCTTTCTTCCCCAATACTGTATTCTCATACACCCCCCTCTCTTTCTCCCCATTACTGTATTGTCATACACCCCTCTCTTTCTTCCCCATTACTGTATTCTCATACACCCCTCTCTTTCTTCCCCATTACTGTATTCTCATACACCCCCCCTCTTTCTTCCCCGTTACTGTATTCTCATACACCCCCTCTCTTTCTTCCCCATTACTGTATTCTCATACCCCCTCTCTTTCTTCCCCATTACTGTATTCTCATACCCCCTCTCTTTCTTCCCCATTACTGTATTGTCATACACCCCTCTCTCTTTCTCCGCTACTGTATTCTCATACACCCCCTCTCTTTCTTCCCCATTACTGTATTCTCATACACCCCCCTCTCTTTCTTCCCCATTACTGTATTCTTATACACCCTCTCTCTTTCCCCATTACTGTATTCTCATACACCCCTATCTTTCTTCCCCATTACTGTATTCTCATACACCCCCTCTCTTTCTTCCTGTTACTGTATTCTCATACACCCCCTCTCTTTCTTCCCCATTACTGTATTCTCATACACCCCTCTCTTTCTTCCCCATTACTGTATTCTCATACACCCCCTCTCTTTCTTCCCCAATTCTGTATTCTCATACACCCCCTCTCTTTCTTCCCCATTACTGTATTCTCATAAACCCTCTCTCTTTCTTCCCGTTACTGTATTCTCATACACTCCCCTCTCTTTCTTCCCGTTACTGTATTCTCATACACCCCCCTCTCTTTCTTCCCCATTACTGTATTCTCATACACCCCCCTCTCTTTCTTCCCGTTACTGTATTCTCATACACCCCTGTAGCGGAACCCATCACTGTTTTACCCTGTTTTATGATTATTCTTGGTTAAAATATGATCTTACAATATGTATGCTGGTTGATGCTCTGCAGAATATAAGCCAGACTTTTGCAGACCTAGGCTAATAGATAATCCTATTACAGAGATTCAAGAGATAAGAAAGTTGTAAAGGATCCTTGCATTTTCCAAAGTGTTTTAATTCTCTGATAAGAACAAAGAGGTGTAATTGAATCAGTGTCTGATTGTATCAAAGTTGCCAGGGAGGTGTGACCCCCCTATTGTTCTCTTTGTGTGTATTGTGTGTAGCCAAATATGGGCATGTGTATTGCCTGTGGCCAAAGAGATGTATAAATATTTCTGCAATAACAAAATAAAGTCAGTATTCATTTGACTCCCAAATTGTGTGTCGTCCAATATGGGAGGTCGGGGATGGTGAAACTGTAGTGCCTCGTGGGTATTTTATCGTATACCAGCGGAGATTTTGGACTGCGTGTCCCAGCTCCGTTACATTTGTTGGCAAGTGGCGGGATTGTTCCCACGGTCAGAAGGACAGCTACAGGAGACACCATTCCGTGGAGTTACAAATTGAGGGCAACGCTAGTATCCGTACAGCGCCCCTGGTTACAGCAGGATGGAACCGGCTAGTTTTCAGACAGCGTTCCATCATGAGGAGGAGGAGGCGGCCGCGGACTACAGGGATGCAGACAGAAAGGAACTCATGGTTACAGTACCTCGTATTACCCCACAGAATGAGTTTGGAAGAGAACTCCAAAGCAGACTGGCCTTTTTCCCAGATACGCTTCCCATGAAAACCTTGGAATGGTTAATGACGGATGTCCACAAATCCATAATGGAAAAGCAGCGGGCACGGGAGCGGTCCATCTGGGGAGCCGCTAACCCACCTCCCACCATTAAACCCCCCCCAGCACTGCGTCCGGGTGGTGGGAACTACCAAACCCCTCCACGGTACATCAGGTGCCACACGTGTAACCAGCAGGGTCACATGCAGAGAGACTGTCTCAGAAACAGAAACCGCTCCACGTGGAATACTCCAACTAATTCCACCTCCCAGCAGCAGTGTGTACCCCAGGGGGCAGAAGGTGTCATCCTTCCCCCCCAGCGACAGTGTGTACCCCAGGGGGCTGAAGGTGTCGTCCTTCCCCCCCAGCGGCAGTGTGTACCCCAGGGAGCTGAAGGTGTCGTCCTTCCTCCCCAGCGGCAGTGTGAACCCCAGGGGACAGAAGGTGTCGTCCTTCCCCCTCAGCGGCAGTGTGTACCCCAGGGAGCTGAAGGTGTCGTCCTTCCTTCCCAGCGGCAGTGTGTACCCCAGGGAGCTGAAGGTGTCGGCCTTCCCCCCCAGCGTCAGTGTGTACCCCAGGGAGCAGAAGGGGCCGTCCTTCCTCCCCAGCGGCAGTGTGAACCCCAGGGGGCAGAAGGTGTCGTCCTTTCCCCCCAGCGGCAGTGTGAACCCCAGGGGGCCGAAGGTGTCGTCCTTCCCCCCCAGCGGCAGTGTGTACCCCAGGGAGCAGAAGGTGTCGACCTTCCTCCACAGCGGCAGTGGGTACCCCAGGGGGCCAAAGGTGTCGTCCTTCCTTCTCAGCGGCAGTGTGTACCCCAGGGAGCTGAAGGTGTCGGCCTTCCTCCACAGCGGCAGTGTGTACCCCAGGGAGCTGAAGGTGTCGGCCTTCCCCCCCAGCGTCAGTGTGTACCCCAGGGAGCAGAAGGGGCCGTCCTTCCTCCCCAGCGGCAGTGTGAACCCCAGGGGGCAGAAGGTGTCGTCCTTTCCCCCCAGCGGCAGTGTGAACCCCAGGGGGCAGAAGGTGTCGTCCTTTCCCCCCAGCGGCAGTGTGTACCCCAGGGAGCAGAAGGTGTCGACCTTCCTCCACAGCGGCAGTGGGTACCCCAGGGGGCCAAAGGTGTCGTCCTTTCCCCCCAGCGGCAGTGTGAAACACAGGGGGCAGAAGGTGTCATCCTTCCCCCCCAGCAACAGTTTACCCTAACCAGGGGAGACACCAATCTCCCAGACGGCGCAGATGGGACCGTGGTCTCTGCGCCCACAGCTTGTCCAGATCCCCAACTACCGTCACTGGGACAACCGGAGGAGGGGGTAAGTACAAATTCCCCTCCCCAGCTAACTTCTAATGTGGCCCCAGGGTTAACAGAGGAAATGTTAACCCCCACTGACCCCCACGTTTCCCTGGCTACTGAGCCGAAATATGTCCCAAGTACCCCAGCAGAAGAGCTGACAGCGGGGCAGAGTGCAGTCGGCCTCTGCCCTCCCTTTGTCCCTTGTACAGAGCAGGAGGTCCTGCAGGTGATACCAGCAGAAGAGCTGGCATCAGGGCAGAGTGCCGCTGGCCTCTGCCCCTCAAGTCCCCTCAGCGTGTTGCCCCATCACCACAGCAAAATATCCAGGTACCTGGTTAGACTTCCCCCCAAAGGAGAAATGTGTGACGAAGTGCCCTTCGCCACCTTGGCTTGGAGAGGACTGTTTGCCAGCCTCCTGCCCTGCGACTATGGCCCTGGTACATATTGCCCTTTGGAACCAGTGTTCGGCCATACCAGAGTGTAAGTCACTCATTCTGGCCCTTTACATACAGGGGGGGTCATTCTGTACTTGCCCTGTGTGAACCATGATACCCCAGATAACTGTGCCATGAAGCCCATTCATATGATGAAAGACTATGGGAAAGACTTTAGCTACATGGCAATTGAACTGTGTGAAGAGGATCTGAGCGATATTCGGTGGTTTTGTGCGCTCAGATCCCAGCTATCTGGGGATATGGGAAATGTGAGTAAATGTGAATTGCAGTAATGCTGATGTGTTGTCAAACTAGAGAATTGACCAACAAATACTTTTGTCCGGACATCCCCAGGCCGATCCGTTGGGATCAGACCGTGTATGCCGGCTTATGGTCACGGGGGAGGTGTGTAGCGGAACCCATCACTGTTTTACCCTGTTTTATGATTATTCTTGGTTAAAATATGATCTTACAATATGTATGCTGGTTGATGCTCTGCAGAATATTAGCCAGACTTTTGCAGACCTAGGCTAATAGATAATCCTATTACAGAGATTCAAGAGATAAGAAAGTTGTAAAGGATCCTTGCATTTTCCAAAGTGTTTTAATTCTCTGATAAGAACAAAGAGGTGTAATTGAATCAGTGTCTGATTGTATCAAAGTTGCCAGGGAGGTGTGACCCCCCTATTGTTCTCTTTGTGTGTATTGTGTGTAGCCAAATATGGGCATGTGTATTGCCTGTGGCCAAAGAGATGTATAAATATTTCTGCAATAACAAAATAAAGTCAGTATTCATTTGACTCCCAAATTGTGTGTCGTCCAATATGGGAGGTCGGGGATGGTGAAACTGTAGTGCCTCGTGGGTATTTTATCGTATACCAGCGGAGATTTTGGACTGCGTGTCCCAGCTCCGTTACAACCCCCCTCTTTCTTCCCCATTACTGTATTCTCATACCCCCCTCTCTTTCTTCCCCATTACTGTATTCTCATACACCCTCTCTCTTTCTTCCCGTTACTGTATTCTCATACACCCCCCTCTCTTTCTTCCCGTTACTGTATTCTCATACACCCCCCTCTCTTTCTTCCCCATTACTGTATTCTCATACACCCCCCTCTCTTTCTTCCCCATTACTGTATTCTCATACACCCTCTCTCTTTCTTCCCGTTACTGTATTCTCATACACCCCCCTCTCTTTCTTCCCGTTACTGTATTCTCATACACCCCCCTCTCTTTCTTCCCCATTACTGTATTCTCATACACCCCCCTCTCTTTCTTCCCGTTACTGTATTCTCATACACCCCCCTCTCTTTCTTCCCGTTACTGTATTCTCATACACCCCCCTCTCTTTCTTCCCCATTACTGTATTCTCATACACCCTCTCTCTTTCTTCCCATTACTGTCTTCTCATACACCCCCCTCTCTTTCTTCCCGTTACTGTATTCTCATACACCCCCTCTCTTTCTTCCCCATTACTGTATTCTCATACACCCCCCTCTCTTTCTTCCCATTACTGTATTCTCATACACCCCCCTCTCTTTCTTCCCCATTACTGTATTCTCATACACCCCCCTCTCTTTCTTCCCCATAACTGTATTCTCATACACCCCCTCTCTTTCTCCCCGTTACTGTATTGTCATACACCCCCTCTCTTTCTTCCCCATTACTGTATTCTCATACACCCCGCTCTCTTTCTTCCCGTTACTGTATTCTCATACACCCCCCTCTCTTTCTTCCCCATTACTGTATTCTCATACCCCCCTCTCTTTCTTCCCCATTACTGTATTCTCATACACCCTCTCTCTTTCTTCCCGTTACTGTATTCTCATACACCCCCCTCTCTTTCTTCCCGTTACTGTATTCTCATACACCCCCCTCTCTTTCTTCCCCATTACTGTATTCTCATACCCCCCTCTCTTTCTTCCCCATTACTGTATTCTCATACACCCTCTCTCTTTCTTCCCGTTACTGTATTCTCATACACCCCCCCTCTCTTTCTTCCCGTTATTGTATTCTCATACACCCCCCTCTCTTTCTTCCCCGTTACTGTATTCTCATACACCCTCTCTCTTTCTTCCCGTTACTGTATTCTCATACACCCCCCTCTCTTTCTTCCCCATTACTGTATTCTCATACACCCTCTCTTTCCCCATTACTGTATTCTCATACACCCCCTCTCTTTCTCCCTGTTACTGTATTGTCAAACACCCCCTCTCTTTCTTCCCCATTACTGTATTCTCATACACCCCCTCTCTTTCTTCCCCATTACTGTATTCTCATACACCCCCCTGTCTTTCTTCCCCATTACTGTATTCTCATACCCCCCTCTCTTTCTTCCCCATTACTGTATTGTCATACCCCCCTCTCTTTCTTCCCCATTACTGTATTCTCATACACCCCTCTCTCTCTTTCTCCGCTACTGTATTCTCATACACCCCCTCTCTTTCTTCCTGTTACTGTATTCTCACCCCCCCTCTCTCTCCCCCATTACTGTATTGTCATACACCCCTCTCTCTTTCTCCGCTACTGTATTCTCATACACCCCCTCTCTTTCTTCCCCATTACTGTATTCTCATACACCCCTATCTTTCTTCCCCATTACTGTATTCTCATACACCCCCTCTCTTTCTTCCCCATTACTGTATTCTCATACACCCCCTCTCTTTCTTCCCCATTACTGTATTGTCATACACCCCTCTCTCTTTCTCCGCTACTGTATTCTCATACACCCCCCTCTCTTTCTTCCCCATTACTGTATTCTCATACACCCCCTCTCTTTCTTCCCCATTACTGTATTGTCATACACCCCTCTCTCTTTCTCCGCTACTGTATTCTCATACACCCCCCTCTCTTTCTTCCCGTTACTGTATTCTCATAGACCCCCTCTCTTTCTTCCCGTTACTGTATTCTCATAGACCCCCTCTCTTTCTTCCCCATTACTGTATTCTCATAGACCCCCCTCTCTTTCTTCCCCATTACTGTATTCTCATAGACCCTTTCTCTTTCTTCCCCATTACTGTATTGTCATACCCCCCTCTCTTTCTTCCCCATTACTGTATTCTCATACACCCCTCTCTTTCTTCACTATTACTGTATTCTCATACACCCCCTCTCTTTCTTCCCCATTACTGTATTCTCATACACCCCCTCTCTTTCTCCCCGTTACTGTATTGTCATACATCCCCCTCTCTTTCTTCCCCATTATTGTATTCTCATACACCCCCTCTCTTTCTTCCCCATTACTGTATTCTCATACACCCCCTCTCTTTCTTCCCCATTACTGTATTCTCATACACCCCCTCTTTTTCTTCCCCATTACTGTATTCTCATTCACCCCCCTCTCTTTCTTCCCCATTACTGTATTCTCATACACCCTCTCTCTTTCTTCCCATTACTGTCTTCTCATACACCCCCCTCTCTTTCTTCCCGTTACTGTATTCTCATACACCCCCTCTCTTTCTTCCCCATTACTGTATTCTCATACACCCCCCTCTCTTTCTTCCCATTACTGTATTCTCATACACCCCCCTCTCTTTCTTCCCCATTACTGTATTCTCATACACCCCCCTCTCTTTCTTCCCCATAACTGTATTCTCATACACCCCCTCTCTTTCTCCCCGTTACTGTATTGTCATACACCCCCTCTCTTTCTTCCCCATTACTGTATTCTCATACACCCCGCTCTCTTTCTTCCCGTTACTGTATTCTCATACACCCCCCTCTCTTTCTTCCCCATTACTGTATTCTCATACCCCCCTCTCTTTCTTCCCCATTACTGTATTCTCATACACCCCTCTCTCTTTCTTCCCGTTACTGTATTCTCATACACCCCCCTCTCTTTCTTCCCGTTACTGTATTCTCATACACCCCCCTCTCTTTCTTCCCCATTACTGTATTCTCATACCCCCCTCTCTTTCTTCCCCATTACTGTATTCTCATACACCCTCTCTCTTTCTTCCCGTTACTGTATTCTCATACACCCCCCTCTCTTTCTTCCCGTTATTGTATTCTCATACACCCCCCTCTCTTTCTTCCCCGTTACTGTATTCTCATACACCCTCTCTCTTTCTTCCCGTTACTGTATTCTCATACACCCCCCTCTCTTTCTTCCCCATTACTGTATTCTCATACACCCTCTCTTTCCCCATTACTGTATTCTCATACACCCCCTCTCTTTCTCCCTGTTACTGTATTGTCAAACACCCCCTCTCTTTCTTCCCCATTACTGTATTCTCATACGCCCCCTCTCTTTCTTCCCCATTACTGTATTCTCATACACCCCCCTGTCTTTCTTCCCCATTACTGTATTCTCATACCCCCCTCTCTTTCTTCCCCATTACTGTATTGTCATACCCCCCTCTCTTTCTTCCCCATTACTGTATTCTCATACACCCCTCTCTCTCTTTCTCCGCTACTGTATTCTCATACACCCCCCTCTCTTTCTTCCTGTTACTGTATTCTCACCCCCCCCCTCTCTCCCCCATTACTGTATTGTCATACACCCCTCTCTCTTTCTCCGCTACTGTATTCTCATACACCCCCTCTCTTTCTTCCCCATTACTGTATTCTCATACACCCCTATCTTTCTTCCCCATTACTGTATTCTCATACACCCCCTCTCTTTCTTCCCCATTACTGTATTCTCATACACCCCCTCTCTTTCTTCCCCATTACTGTATTGTCATACACCCCTCTCTCTTTCTCCGCTACTGTATTCTCATACACCCCCCTCTCTTTCTTCCCCATTACTGTATTCTCATACACCCCCTCTCTTTCTTCCCCATTACTGTATTGTCATACACCCCTCTCTCTTTCTCCGCTACTGTATTCTCATACACCCCCCTCTCTTTCTTCCCGTTACTGTATTCTCATAGACCCCCTCTCTTTCTTCCCGTTACTGTATTCTCATAGACCCCCTCTCTTTCTTCCCCATTACTGTATTCTCATAGACCCCCCTCTCTTTCTTCCCCATTACTGTATTCTCATAGACCCTTTCTCTTTCTTCCCCATTACTGTATTTTCATACCCCCCTCTCTTTCTTCCCCATTACTGTATTCTCATACACCCCTCTCTTTCTTCACTATTACTGTATTCTCATACACCCCCTCTCTTTCTTCCCCATTACTGTATTCTCATACACCCCCTCTCTTTCTCCCCGTTACTGTATTGTCATACATCCCCCTCTCTTTCTTCCCCATTATTGTATTCTCATACACCCCCTCTCTTTCTTCCCCATTACTGTATTCTCATACACCCCCTCTCTTTCTTCCCCATTACTGTATTCTCATACACCCCCTCTTTTTCTTCCCCATTACTGTATTCTCATTCACCCCCCTCTCTTTCTTCCCCATTACTGTATTCTCATACCCCCCTCTCTTTCTTCCCCATTACTGTATTGTCATAACCCCCTCTCTTTCTTCCCCATTACTGTATTCTCATACACCCCCCTCTCTCTTTCTTCCCCATTACTGTATTGTCATACACCCCTCTCTCTCTTTCTCCGCTACTGTATTCTCATACACCCCCCTCTCTTTCTTCCTCTTACTGTATTCTCACCCCCCCCTCTCTCTTCCCCATTACTGTGTTGTCATACACCCCTCTCTCTTTCTCCGCTACTGTATTCTCATACACCCCCTCTCTTTCTTCCCCATTACTGTATTCTCATACACCCCCTATCTTTCTTCCCCATTACTGTATTCTCATACACCCCCTCTCTTTCTTCCCCATTACTGTATTCTCATACACCCCCTCTCTTTCTTCCCCATTACTGTATTGTCATACCCCCTCTCTTTCTTCCCATTACTCTATTCTCATACACCCCCCTCTCTTTCTTCCCGTTACTGTATTCTCATACACCACCTCTCTTTCTTCCCCATTACTGTATTGTCACACCCCCCTCTCTTTCTTCCCCATTACTGTATTCTCATACACCCCTATCTTTCTTCCCCATTACTGTATTCTCATACACCCCCTCTCTTTCTTCCCCATTACTGTATTCTCATACACCCCCTCTCTTTCTTCCCCATTACTGTATTGTCATACACCCCTCTCTCTTTCTCCGCTACTGTATTCTCATACACCCCCCTCTCTTTCTTCCCCATTACTGTATTCTCATACACCCCCTCTCTTTCTTCCCCATTACTGTATTGTCATACACCCCTCTCTCTTTCTCCGCTACTGTATTCTCATACACCCCCCTCTCTTTCTTCCCGTTACTGTATTCTCATAGACCCCCTCTCTTTCTTCCCGTTACTGTATTCTCATAGACCCCCTCTCTTTCTTCCCCATTACTGTATTCTCATAGACCCCCCTCTCTTTCTTCCCCATTACTGTATTCTCATAGACCCTTTCTCTTTCTTCCCCATTACTGTATTGTCATACCCCCCTCTCTTTCTTCCCCATTACTGTATTCTCATACACCCCTCTCTTTCTTCACTATTACTGTATTCTCATACACCCCCTCTCTTTCTTCCCCATTACTGTATTCTCATACACCCCCTCTCTTTCTCCCCGTTACTGTATTGTCATACATCCCCCTCTCTTTCTTCCCCATTATTGTATTCTCATACACCCCCTCTCTTTCTTCCCCATTACTGTATTCTCATACACCCCCTCTCTTTCTTCCCCATTACTGTATTCTCATACACCCCCTCTTTTTCTTCCCCATTACTGTATTCTCATTCACCCCCCTCTCTTTCTTCCCCATTACTGTATTCTCATACCCCCCTCTCTTTCTTCCCCATTACTGTATTGTCATAACCCCCTCTCTTTCTTCCCCATTACTGTATTCTCATACACCCCCCTCTCTCTTTCTTCCCCATTACTGTATTGTCATACACCCCTCTCTCTCTTTCTCCGCTACTGTATTCTCATACACCCCCCTCTCTTTCTTCCTCTTACTGTATTCTCACCCCCCCCCTCTCTCTTCCCCATTACTGTGTTGTCATACACCCCTCTCTCTTTCTCCGCTACTGTATTCTCATACACCCCCTCTCTTTCTTCCCCATTACTGTATTCTCATACACCCCCTATCTTTCTTCCCCATTACTGTATTCTCATACACCCCCTCTCTTTCTTCCCCATTACTGTATTCTCATACACCCCCTCTCTTTCTTCCCCATTACTGTATTGTCATACCCCCTCTCTTTCTTCCCATTACTGTATTCTCATACACCCCCCTCTCTTTCTTCCCGTTACTGTATTCTCATACACCACCTCTCTTTCTTCCCCATTACTGTATTGTCACACCCCCCTCTCTTTCTTCCCCATTACTGTATTGTCATACTCCCCTCTCTTTCTTCCCCATTACTTTATTCTCATACACCCCCCTCTCTTTCTTCCCCATTACTGTATTCTCATACCCCCCTCTCTTTCTTCCCCATTACTTTATTCTCATACCCCCCTCTCTTTCTTCCCCATTACTGTATTCTCATAAACCCCCTCTCTTTCTTCCCCATTACTGTATTGTCATACCCCCTCTCTTTCTTCCCATTACTGTATTCTCATACACCCCCCTCTCTTTCTTCCCGTTACTGTATTCTCATACACCCTCTCGCTTTCTTCCCCATTACTGTATTGTCATACCCCCCTCTATTTCTTCCCCATTACTGTATTCTCATATACCCCCCTCTCTTTCTTCCCCATTACTGTATTCTCATACCCCCCTCTCTTTCTTCCCCATTACTGTATTCTCATACCCCCCTCTCTTTCTTCCCATTACTGTATTCTCATACACCCCCTCTCTTTCTTCCTGTTACTGTATTCTCATACACCCTCTCTCTTTCTTCCCCATTACTGTATTCTCATACACCCCCCTCTCTTTCTCCCCGTTACTGTATTCTCATACACCCCCCTCTCTTTCTTCCCCATTACTGTATTCTCATAGACCCCCTCTCTTTCTTCCCCATTACTGTATTCTCATACACCCCCCTCTCTTTCTTCCCCATTACTGTATTCTCATACACCCCCCTCTCTTTCTTCCCGTTACTGTATTCTCATACACCCCCCTCTCTTTCTTCCTGTTACTGTATTCTCATACACCCCCCTCTCTTTCTTCCCCATTACTGTATTCTCATAGACCCCCTCTCTTTCTTCCCCATTACTGTATTCTCATACACCCCCCTCTCTTTCTTCCTGTTACTGTATTCTCATACACCCCCCTCTCTTTCTTCCCCATTACTGTATTCTCATAGACCCCCTCTCTTTCTTCCCCATTACTGTATTCTCATACACCCCCCTCTCCTTCTTCCCCATTACTGTATTCTCATACCCCCCCCCTCTCTTTCTTCCCGTTACTGTATTCTCATACACCCCCCTCTCTTTCTTCCTGTTACTGTATTCTCATACCCCCCTCTCTTTCTTCCCCATTACTGTATTCTCATACACCCCCCTCTCTTTCTTCCCCATTACTGTATTCTCATAGACCCCCTCTCTTTCTTCCCCATTACTGTATTCTCATACACCCCCTATCTTTCTTCCCCATTACTGTATTCTCATACACCCCCCTCTCTTTCTTCCCGTTACTGTATTCTCATACACCCCCCTCTCTTTCTTCCCCATTACTGTATTCTTATCAACCCTCTCTTTCTCCCCGTTACTGTATTCTCATACACCCCCCCCTCTTTCTTCCCGTTACTGTATTCTCATCAACCCTCTCTTTCTCCCCGTTACTGTATTCTCATACACCCCCCCCTCTTTCTTCCCATTACTGTATTCTCATCAACCCTCTCTTTCTCCCCGTTACTGGATTCTCATACACCCCCCCCCCTCTTTCTTCCCGTTACTGTATTCTCATCAACCTTCTCTTTCTTCCCCATTACTGTATTCTCATACACCCCCTATCTTTTTTCCCCATTACTGTATTGTCATACACCCCTCTCTCTCTTTCTCCGCTACTGTATGCTCATATACCCCCCTCTCTTTCTTCCCGTTACTGTATTCTCATACACCCCCTCTCTTCCTCATTACTGTATTCTCATACATCCCCCTCTCTCTTTCTTCCCCATTTCTGTATTCTCATACACCCCCCTCTCTTTCTTCCCCATTACCGCTTGCCTCGCAAAAAACGTTCGCCTCGCAAGGCGAGCCAGCGGTGCAGTCACACATGCGAGCCTTGCGAAACAGACGCACAGCACAGGCTGCAATGAGCACCAAAGGCGCTCATTGCAGCCAGCGGTGCTGTAACAAATGCGAGTCTTGCAAAGTGAGGCAAAGCAGCCGCGCAGTACTTAAGCTGCAATGAGCGCTGAAGACTGAGGCACGTGGGACTTAGGCGCAGCTCGCCAGCGGCACAGCACTTAGGCTGCAATGAGCTGGACCCACAACTGCAAGACTTGCGACATAACTCTAAAAACGCACCCAAAAAAAGAAATTGTAGCGGAACCCATCACTGTTTTACCCTGTTTTATGATTATTATGGTTAAAATATGATCCTACTATATGTATGTTGGTTGATGCTCTGCAGAATATTGTCCCAGACATTTACAGCTACTTGGCATGGGAGATAATCATGTTACAACGACGCCGCATAAGATAAAGGAAGTCTATTGTATACAGTGTTCTCATTCTCAGATAAGAACAAAGAAGTGTAATTGAATCAATGTCTGATTGTATCAAAGTTGCCAGGGAGGTGTGACCCACCTATTGTTCTCTTTATGTGTATTGTGCGGCCATATATGGGCATGTGTATTGCCTGTGGGAAGAGATGTGTAGCGGAACCCATCACTGTTTTACCCTGTTTTATGATTATTCTTGGTTAAAATATGATCCTACAATATGTATGCTGGTTGATGCTCTGCAGAATATTAGCCAGACTTTTGCAGACCTAGGCTAATAGATAATCCTATTACAGAGATTCAAGAGATAAGAAAGTTGTAAAGGATCCTTGCATTTTCCAAAGTGTTTTAATTCTCTGATAAGAACAAAGAGGTGTAATTGAATCAATGTCTGATTGTATCAAAGTTGCCAGGGAGGTGTGACCCACCTATTGTTCTCTTTATGGGTATTGTGCAGCCAAATATGGGGGATGTGGATTGCCTGTGGGAAGAGATGTATAAATATTTCTGCAATAACAAAATAAAGTCAGTATTCATTTGACTCCCAAATTGTGTGTCGTCCAATATTGGAGGTCGGGGATGGTGAAACTGTAGTGCCTCGTGGGTATTTTATCGTATACCAGCGGAGATTTTGGACTGCGTGTTCCTGCTCCGTTACATTTGTTGGCAAGTGGTGGAATTGTTCCCACGGTCAGAAGGACAGCTACAGGAGACACCATTCCGTGAAGTACAGATTGAGGGCAACGCTAGTATCCGTACAGCGCCCCTGGCTACAGCAGGATGGAACCGGCTAGTTTTCGGACAGCGTTCCATGATGAGGATGAGAAGGAGGCCACAGACTACAGGGAAACAGAAAGAAAGGAACTCTGGTATGATGCCCTGCAAGATGCCCAATGGCGGCGAGGTGAGAGTCTCCCCAGTGATGAGCAGCGGCTACAGAAGCGTGTGGCGATGCGGATGTATCTATTGGGAGAGCAGCCCCTGGATGAGTGGGTTACAAGACTAGAGACCCTGGTATGGCGAGAGATCTGGCTAGACAACGCATACCAGGCCCTCTGGTGGTATACCGTTCGACTTACCCCCTGGACGGCTGAACACGACTTACCGGAGGGGGATGATTATGATGGCCCGGGTTTATTATGGGATGCCTTGGAGGACGATATTGATCTTGGCAGCACGGAGGGGTCTAGGTTTTGGGACATCTACGACTACCGGATGGGCATGTATGTCTGGAATGATGAAGGCGAGGTGAGCAAAGACATGACCCACCTGGTAACGAGAGAGTGGGAGCTGGAGCAGGACTACCAACACCTGCTCAGCCTTGTGCAGCCCCAACCTACTCGACAAGCAGAACCAGACTTCATTGACTGGTCCTGGGATGACCTCCAGATGGCAGGTAGAGATGGGACCGAGGTCTCTCTACCGGCCCTCCAGGGGGCAGAAGGTGTCGTCCTTCCCCCTCAGCGGCAGTGTGAACCCCAGGGGGCAGGAGGTGTCGTCCTTCCCCCCCAGCGGCAGTGTGTACCTCAGGGAGCAGAAGGTGTCGACCTTCCTCCACAGCGGCAGTGGGTACCCCAGGGAGCCGAAGGTGTCGTCCTTCCTCCCCAGCGGCAGTGTGTACCCCAGGGGGCCGAAGGTGTCATCATTTCCCCCCAGCAGCAGTGTGTACCCCAGGGAGCAGAAGGTGTCGTCCTTCCCCCTCAGCGGCAGTGTGTACCCCAGGGAGCTGAAGGTGTCGTCCTTCCTTCCCAGCGGCAGTGTGTACCCCAGGGAGCTGAAGGTGTCGGCCTTCCCCCCCAGCGTCAGTGTGTACCCCAGGGGGCCGAAGGTGTCGTCCTTCCCCCCCAGCGGCAGTGTGTACCCCAGGGAGCAGAAGGGGCCGTCCTTCCTCCCCAGCGGCAGTGTGAACCCCAGGGGGCAGAAGGTGTCGTCCTTTCCCCCCAGCGGCAGTGTGTACCCCAGGGGGCAGAAGGTGTCGTCCTTTCCCCCCAGCGGCAGTGTGAACCCCAGGGGGCAGAAGGTGTCGTCCTTCCCCCCCAGCGGCAGTGTGAACCCCAGGGGGCAGAACGTGTCATCCTTCCCCCCCAGCGACAGTTTACCCTAACCAGGGGAGACACCAATCTCCCAGACGGCGCAGATGGGACCGTGGTCTCTGTGCCCACAGCTTGTCCAGATCCCCAACTACCGTCACTGGGACAACCGGAGGAGGGGGTAAGTAAAAACTCCCCTCCCCAGCTAACTTCTAATGTGGCCCCAGGGTTAACAGAGGAAATGTTAACCCCCACTGACCCCCAGGTTTCCCTGGCTACTGAGCCGGAATATGTTCCAAGTACCCCAGCAGAAGAGCTGACAGCGGGGCAGAGTGCAGTCGGCCTCTGCCCTCCCTTTGTCCCTGGTACAGAGCAGGAGGTCCTGCAGGTTATACCAGCAGAAGAGCTGGCATCAGGGCAGAGTGCCGCTGGCCTCTGCCCCTCAAGTCCCCTCAGCGTGTTGCCCCCTCACCACAGCAAAATATCCAGGTGCCTGGTTAGACTTCCCCCCAAAGGAGAGATGTGTGACGAAGTGCCCTTCGCCACCTTGGCTTGGAGAGGACTGTTTGCCAGCCTCCTGCCCTGCGACTATGGCCCTGGTACATATTGCCCTTTGGAACCAGTGTTCGGCCATACCAGAGTGTAAGTCACTCATTCTGGCCCTTTACATACAGGGGGGCATTCTGTACTTGCCCTGTGTGAACCATGATACCCCAGATAACTGTGCCATGGAGCCCATTCATATAATGAAAGACTATGGGAAAGACTTTAGCTACATGGCAATTGAACTGTGTGAAGAGGATCTGAGCGCTATTCGGTGGTTTTGTGCGCGCAGATCCCAGCTATCTGGGGATATGGGAAATGTGAATTGCAGTAATGCTGATGGGTTGTCAAACTAGAGAATTGACCAACAAATACTTTTGTCCGGACATCCCCAGGCCGATCCGTTGGGATCAGACCGTGTATGCCGGCTTATGGTCACGGGGGAGGTGTGTAGCGGAACCCATCACTGTTTTACCCTGTTTTATGATTATTCTTGGTTAAAATATGATCCTACAATATGTATGCTGGTTGATGCTCTGCAGAATATTAGCCAGACTTTTGCAGACCTAGGCTAATAGATAATCCTATTACAGAGATTCAAGAGATAAGAAAGTTGTAAAGGATCCTTGCATTTTCCAAAGTGTTTTAATTCTCTGATAAGAACAAAGAGGTGTAATTGAATCAATGTCTGATTGTATCAAAGTTGCCAGGGAGGTGTGACCCACCTATTGTTCTCTTTATGGGTATTGTGCAGCCAAATATGGGGGATGTGGATTGCCTGTGGGAAGAGATGTATAAATATTTCTGCAATAACAAAATAAAGTCAGTATTCATTTGACTCCCAAATTGTGTGTCGTCCAATATTGGAGGTCGGGGATGGTGAAACTGTAGTGCCTCGTGGGTATTTTATCGTATACCAGCGGAGATTTTGGACTGCGTGTTCCTGCTCCGTTACAAGATGGGTATAAATATTTCTGCAGAACAAAATAAAGTGAGTATTCATTTGACTCCCAAATTGTGTGTCGTCCAATATGGGAGGTCGGGGATGGGGAGCCTGTAGTGCTTCTTGGATATTTTACCGTATACCAGCGGAGATTTTGGACTACGTGTTCCTGCTCCGTTACATTTGTTGGCAAGTGGTGGAATTGTTCCCACGGTCAGAAGGACAGCTACAGGAGACACCATTCCGTGGAGTACAAATTGAGGGCAACGCTAGTATCCGTACAGCGCCCCTGGCTACAGCAGGATGGAACCGGCTATTTTTCGGACAGCGTTCCATCATAAGGAGGAGGAGGCGGCCGCAGACTACAGGGAAACAGACAGAAAGGAACTCTGGTATGATGCCCTGGAAGATGCCCAATGGCGGCGAGGTGAGAGTCTCCCCAGTGATGAGCAGCGGGTACAGAAGCGTGTGGCGATGCGGATGTATCTATTGGGAGAGCAGCCCCTGGATGAGTGGGTGACAAGACTAGAGACCCTGGTATAGCGAGAGCTCTGGCTAGACAACGCATACCAGGCCCTCTGGTGGCATACCGTTCGACTTACCCCCTGGACGGCTGAACACGACTTACCGGAGGGGGATGATTATGATGGCCCGGGTTTATTATGGGATGCCTTGGAGGACGATATTGATCTTGGCAGCACGGAGGGGTCTAGGTTTTGGGACATCTACGACTACCGGATGGGCATGTATGTCTGGGATGACGAAGGCGAGGTGAGCAAAGACATGACCCACCTGGTAACGAGAGAGTGGGAGCTGGAGCAGGACTACCAACACCTGCTCAGCCTTGTGCAGCCCCAACCTACTCGACAAGCAGAACCAGACTTCATTGACTGGTCCTGGGATGACCTCCAGATGGCAGGTAGAGATGGGACCGAGGTCTCTCTACCGGCCCTACAGAGGGCAGAAGGTGTCGTCCTTCCCCCCCAGAGGCAGTGTGAACCCCAGGGGGCAGAAGGTGTCGTCCTCCCCCCCCAGCGGCAGTGTGTACCCCAGGGAGCCGAAGGTGTCGTCCTTCCTCCCCAGCGGCAGTGTGTTCCCCAGGGAGCCGAAGGTGTCGTCCTTCCCCCCCAGCAGCAGTGTGAACCCCAGGGGGCAGAAGGTGTCGTCCTTCCCCCCCAGCGGCAGTGTGAACCCCAGGGGGCAGAAGGTGTCGTCCTTCCCCCCCAGCGGCAGTGTGAATCCCAGGGGGCAGAAGGTGTCGTCCCTCCCCCCCAGCAGCAGTGTGAACCCCAGGGGGCAGAAGGTGTCGTCCTTCCCCCCCAGCGGCAGTGTGAACCCCAGGGGGAAGAAGGTGTCGTCCTTCCCCCCCAGCGGCAGTGTGAACTCCAGGGGGCAGAAGGTGTCGTCCTTTCCTCCCAGCGGCAGTGTGAACCCCAGGGGGCAGAAGGTGTCGTCCTTCCCCCCCAGCGGCAGTGTGAACCACAGGGGGCAGAAGGTGTCGTCCTTCCCCCCCAGCGGCAGTGTGAATCCCAGGGGGCAGAAGGTGTCGTCCCTCCCCCCCAGCGGCAGTGTGAACCCCAGGGGGCAGAAGGTGTCGTCCTTCCCCCCCAGCGGCAGTGTGAACCCCAGGGGGAAGAAGGTGTCGTCCTTCCCCCCCAGCGGCATTGTGAACCCCAGGGGGCAGAAGGTGTCGTCCTTTCCCCCCAGCGGCAGTGTGAACCCCAGGGGGCAGAAGGTGTCGTCCTTCCCCCCCAGCGGCAGTGTGAACCCCAGGGGGCAGAAGGTGTCGTCCTTTCCCCCCAGCGGCAGTGTGAACCCCAGGGGGCAGAAGGTGTCGTCCTTCCCCCCCAGCGGCAGTGTGAACCCCAGGGGGCAGAAGGTGTCGTCCTTCCCTCCCAGCGGCAGTGTGAACCACATGGGGCAGAATGTGTCGTCCTTACGCCCCAGCGACAGTTTACCCTGATAAGGGGAGACATGAGTCTCCCAGATGGCGCAGATGGGACCGTGGTCTCTGCGCCCACAGCTTGTCCAGATCCCCAACTACCGTCACTGGGACAACCGGAGGAGGGGGTAAGTACAAATTCCCCTCCCCAGCTAACTTCTAATGTGGCCCCAGGGTTAACAGAGGAAATGTTAACCCCCACTGACCCCCACGTTTCCCTGGCTACTGAGCCGGAATATGTCCCAAGTACCCCAGCAGAAGAGCTGACAGCGGGTGTAGCGGAACCCATCACTGTTTTACCCTGTTTTATGATTATTATGGTTAAAATATGATCCTACTATATGTATGTTGGTTGATGCTCTGCAGAATATTGTCCCAGACATTTGCAGCTACTTGGCATGGGAGATAATCCTGTTACAACGACTCCGCATAAGATAAAGGAAGTCTATTGTATACAGTGTTCTCATTCTCAGATAAGAACAAAGAAGTGTAATTGAATCAATGTCTGATTGTATCAAAGTTGCCAGGGAGGTGTGACCCACCTATTGTTCTCTTTATGTGTATTGTGCGGCCATATATGGGCATGTGTATTGCCTGTGGGAAGAGATGGGTATAAATATTTCTGCAGAACAAAATAAAGTCAGTATTCATTTGACTCCCAAATTGTGTGTCGTCCAATATGGGAGGTCGGGGATGGTGAAACTGTAGTGCCTCTTGGGTATTTTATCGTATACCAGCGGAGATTTTGGACTGCGTGTTCCTGCTCCGTTACATTTGTTGGCAAGTGGCGGGATTGTTCCCACGGTCAGAAGGACAGCTACAGGAGACACCATTCCGTGGAGTCCAAATTGAGGGCAACGCTAGTATCTGTACAGCGCCCCTGGCTACAGCAGGATGGAACCGGCTAGTTTTCAGACAGCGTTCCATCATGAGGAGGAGGAGGCGGCCGCGGACTACAGGGATGCAGACAGAAAGGAACTCATGGTTACAGTACCTCGTATTACCCCACAGAATGAGTTTGGAAGAGAACTCCAAAGCAGACTGGCCTTTTTCCCAGGTACGCTTCCCATGAAAACCTTGGAATGGTTAATGACAGATGTCCACAAATTCATAATGGAAAAGCAGCGGGCACGGGAGCGGTCCAGCTTGGGAGCTGCTAACCCACCTCCCACCATTAACCCCCCCCCAGCACTGCGTCCGGGTGGTGGGAACTACCAAACCCCTGCACGGTACATCAGGTGCCACACGTGTAACCAGCAGGGTCACATGCAGAGAGACTGTCCCAGAAACAGAAACCGCTCCACGTGGAATACTCCAACTAATTCCCCTCCCCAGCGACAGTGTGTACCCCAGGGAGCTGAAGGTGTCGTCCTTTCTCCCCAGCAGCAGTGTGTACCCCAGGGGGCCGAAGGTGTCATCCTTCCCCCCCAGCGCCAGTGTGTACCCCAGGGAGCCGAAGGTGTTGTCCTTCCTCCCCAGCGGCAGTGTGTACCCCAGGGGGCCGAAGGTGTCATCCTTCCCCCCCAGCAGCAGTGTGTACCCCAGGGAGCTGAAGGTGTCGTCCTTCCTCCCCAGCGGCAGTGTGTACCCCAGGGAGCTGAAGGTGTCGGCCTTCCCCCCCAGCGGCAGTGTGTACCCCAGGGAGCTGAAGTTGTCTTCCTTCCTCCCCAGCGGCAGTGTGTACCCCAGGGAACTGAAGGTGTCGGCCTTCCCCCACAGCGGCAGTGTGTACCCCAGGGAGCAGAAGGGGCCGTCCTTCCTCCCCAGCAGCAGTGTGAACCCCAGGGGGCAGAAGGTGTCGTCCTTTCCCCCCAGCGGCAGTGTGAACCCCAGGGGGCAGAAGGTGTCATCCTTCCCCCTCAGCGGCGGTGTGAACCCCAGGAGGCAGAAGGTGTCGTCCTTCCCCCCCAGCGGCAGTGTGTACCCCAGGGAGCAGAAGGTGTCGACCTTCCTCCACAGCGGCAGTGGGTACCCCAGGGGGCCAAAGGTGTCGTCCTTCCCCCCCAGCGGCAGTGTGAAACACAGGGGGCAGAAGGTGTCGTCCTTCCCCCCCAGCGACAGTTTACCCTAACCAGGGGAGACACCAATCTCCCAGACGGCGCAGATGGGACCGTGGTCTCTGCGCCCACAGCTTGTCCAGATCCCCAACTACCGTCACTGGGACAACCGGAGGAGGGGGTAAGTACAAATTCCCCTCCCCAGCTAACTTCTAATGTGGCCCCAGGGTTAACAGAGGAAATGTTAACCCCCACTGACCCCCACGTTTCCCTGGCTACTGAGCCGGAATATGTCCCAAGTACCCCAGCAGAAGAGCTGACAGTGGGGCAGAGTGAAGTCGGCCTCTGCCCTCCCTTTGTCCCTTGTACAGAGCAGGAGGTCCTGCCGGTTATAGCAGCAGAAGAGCTGGCATCAGGGCAGAGTGCCGCTGGCCTCTGCCCCTCAAGTCCCCTCAGCGTGTTGCACCATCACCCCAGCAAAATATCCAGGTGCCTGGTTAGACTTCCCCCCAAAGGGGAGATGTGTGACGAAGTGCCCTTCGCCACTTTGGCTTGGAGAGGACTGTTTGCCAGCCTCCTGCCCTGCGACTATGGCCCTGGTACATATTGCCCTTTGGAACCAGTGTTCGGCCATACCAGAGTGCATGTCACTCATTCTGGCCCTTTAAATACAGGGGGGGCATTCTGTACTTGCCCTGTGTGAACCATGATACCCCAGATAACTGTGCCATGTTGCCCATTCATATAATGAAAGACTATGGGAAAGACTTTAGCTACATGGCAATTGAACTGTGTGAAGAGGATCTGAGCGCTATTCGGTGGTTTTGTGCGCTCAGATCCCAGCTATCTGGGGATATGGGAAATGTGAGTAAATGTGAATTGCAGTAATGCTGATGGGTTGTCAAACTAGAGAATTGACCAACAAATACTTTCGTCCGGACATCCCCAGGCCGATCCGTTGGGATCAGACCGTGTATGCCGGCATATGGTCACGGGGGAGGTGTGTAGCGGAACCCATCACTGTTTTACCCTGTTTTATGATTATTATGGTTAAAATATGATCCTACTATATGTATGTTGGTTGATGCTCTGCAGAATATTGTCCCAGACATTTGCAGCTACTTGGCATGGGAGATAATCCTGTTACAACGACTCTGCATAAGATAAAGGAAGTCTATTGTATACAGTGTTCTCATTCTCAGATAAGAACAAAGAAGTGTAATTGAATCAATGTCTGATTGTATCAAAGTTGCCAGGGAGGTGTGACCCACCTATTGTTCTCTTTATGTGTATTGTGCGGCCATATATGGGCATGTGTATTGCCTGTGGGAAGAGATGGGTATAAATATTTCTGCAGAACAAAATAAAGTCAGTATTCATTTGACTCCCAAATTGTGTGTCGTCCAATATGGGAGGTCGGGGATGGTGAAACTGTAGTGCCTCTTGGGTATTTTATCGTATACCAGCGGAGATTTTGGACTGCGTGTTCCTGCTCCGTTACAGCGGGGCAGAGTGCAGTCGGCCTCTGCCCTCCCTTTGTCCCTTGTACAGAGCAGGAGGTCCTGCAGGTTATACCAGCAGAAGAGCTGTCATCAGGGCAGAGTGCCGCTGGCCTCTGCCCCTCAAGTCCCCTCAGCGTGTTGCACCATCACCCCAGCGAAATATCCAGGTGCCTGGTTAGACTTCCCCCCAAAGGGGAGATGTGTGACGAAGTGCCCTTCGACACTTTGGCTTGGAGAGGACTGTTTGCCAGCCTCCTGCCCTGCGACTATGGCCCTGGTACATATTGCCCTTTGGAACCAGTGTTCGGCCATACCAGAGTGTATGTCACTCATTCTGGCCCTTTACATACAGGGGGGTGATTCTGTACTTGCCCTGTGTGAACCATGATACCCCAGATAACTGTGCCATGAAGCCCATTCATATAATGAAAGACTATGGGAAAGACTTTAGCTACATGGCAATTGAACTGTGTGAAGAGGATCTGAGCGCTATTCTGTGGTTTTGTGCGCTCAGATCCCAGCTATCTGGGGATATGGGAAATGTGAGTAAATGTGAATTGCAGTAATGCTGATGGGTTGTCAAACTAGAGAATTGACCAACAAATACTTTTGTCCGTACATCCCCAGGCCGATCCGTTGGGATCAGACCGTGTATGCCGGCATATGGTCACGGGGGAGGTGTGTAGCGAAACCCATCATTGTTTTACCCTGTTTTATGATTATTATGGTTAAAATATGATCCTACTATATGTATGTTGGTTGATGCTCTGCAGAATATTGTCCCAGACATTTACAGCTACTTGGCATGGGAGATAATCTTGTTACAACGACGCCGCATAAGATAAAGGAAGTCTATTGTATACAGTGTTCTCATTCTCAGATAAGAACAAAGAAGTGTAATTGAATCAATGTCTGATTGTATCAAAGTTGCCAGGGAGGTGTGACCCACCTATTGTTCTCTTTATGTGTATTGTGCGGCCATATATGGGCATGTGTATTGCCTGTGGGAAGAGATGGGTATAAATATTTCTGCAGAACAAAATAAAGTGAGTATTTATTTGACTCCCAAATTGTGTGTCGTCCAATATGGGAGGTCGGGGATGGTGAGCCTGTAGTGCTTCTTGGATATTTTACCGTATACCAGCGGAGATTTTGGACTACGTGTTCCTGCTCCGTTACAGAAATCATGTACAAAAAATTATAAAACACTCACACACAGCACAGGGGGAGACACAAGATGCCTGGGAGTGAGGTTGCAAGCAAATTAGACCAATATTTGACGTTTTTCGTCACTCGAAAATCGCCTAAGCAAGGAAAAAAATGCCGGACGAAAAACGTAACATTTCAGAAACAGCATGAAAACGAGGCTAAGCAACGCCAGGCTCGCAGAACTTACAAAATACACAACGCTGAAGACAGTAACACTTACACGAACAATGCCAGGCACGCAGGACTTTGAGGTGCAGAACATTGCATTGTGTGGCAAACAGCATTGCCAGGCTTCAAATGTTATTGCCGTCATTTTTGACGGGCAAGTAAATAGCAAAATCAGGTATAAAAAACCTATAGGGCAGCCAGAATAGAATATATGCAGTAGTAAATAAATCTACTTAGGTTATAATGTATGGTTATGGCCAACCAAATAATTTTTATATATAGGTATTAGGGTATTTAATAAGGGGCTTTGTAACAGAATTGATTTAAGTTAATTTATCAAAGTAGCCAGTCTGTTTTTGATAGAATGGACCCAAGTGGAAAACAATCAATGGTTTCAGCTCATGTCCAGCGTATGACCCCCAAAACCTTATTTCAGGTTTAACTCATCTTATCAGTTGTCACAGGAAGATTGTATGTGGACTATTTTAATTATATTATAAAATGTAGTAATAGAAACTTGTGGCTATATTTACCCAATATGAAGTCAGCAGGGAAACCCATGCTGGATAGGACTGCCCCTTAACTTGTTTAGACATAATCCCTGTTTAGTATTCTTATTAGGTAGAACTTGTAGTTGATACTGTATAGTGAAAATATAAAAGGACAGAAGTTTATGACAGAGAGCGACAGTCAGAAAAGCAGTCAGCCTCTCTTTGTCCTAATATTTAAACTCTTTCCTTTTCAACCACCCAGTCACAGGGTTGGTTTCCCCCAATAGCAATAGCCTCCCGCCATATGTGTATGTACATGCATTATTTGGTATGTGAATAAAGTGGCGTATAGAGGTTATTCATGTACGCTAGAAGGCACACACACTCCATGGCTCAACTAGAAAATATGGAGTATGTGCTGACCTTTAGTTATACTTTCAGCCAAATACATTTTTTTAGGTTTTTGTTGTTATTTTATCAGCACCTGTTTGCTAACACTCTGTCAAAATAATGGTGAATTTAACAAATAGTAAACTCGTATACATGTATTACCGTCATAAGACTATCCTAATTATACTCAAGGTTGCTGAGCCACCTGAAATTATTTGGAAATTATAACTTCCAGTGACCAGTATGAGAGTGTGTGAGAGCGATAACACCAAATTTAACACACCTGCTCTCCATTCACACCTAAGACCTTGTAACAATAACGAGTTACATGACACCGGGGAGGGAAAATGGCTTACTGGGCCTAATTTGGACATTTTCACTGTACTCACTTTTGTTGCCAACGGTTTAGACATAATGGCTGTGTCGTGAGTGATTTTGAGGGGACAGCAAATGTGCACTGTTATACAGGCTGTACACTTACTACTTTACATTGCAGCAGAGTGTCATTTCTTCAGTGTTGTCACATGAAAATATATAATAAAATATTTACAAAAATGTGAGGGGTGTACTCACTTTTGTGAGATACGGTATGTCTGTAGTGCAAGAGAGAGATTTGCTAGAGTGATAAAACAGTTTCAGTTTTGTTGAAGAATGATATTGTCTCTCACTACAGAGAACAGTCCCAAGTCCAGTTGCAGAGTTCCACTGATCTATACCATGACATCAGTCTCTAACCATCTTCAAAAAGATATCCCACTGGCATCTCTAAGATTAAGTTTCTGTTCTTCTCCCATTACTCTCCCATGCCCATCGTGGTGGAGTCATTTTGCACTCTTTCTCCTTTCATTCAGTCATTTTCTAGATCCTTTCAAATACATCTAAAAAATAAAGAATAACCATTTTTTTCACCCAAGAAAAACAACTATTTATTCACTTATCCATTTGAGCTGATGTAACTCTCTTCAATTGTCAGTCACACTTTTGATTCCCTTTTTGGCCCATTTTCAATTTATTACACCTCTCCCTCTGCCCCATGTATGGTATGTAAAATGTTAAAATGGCTGAACAAGCTTTTGGGTATATGATTAAGGCTGTGATGCGGATAAGTAACGGTATAGATTAGGGGACGAGAAGCCTTAGATCCTCCCTCTAATTATGAGGACCTCTCAAATTGGCCTAAATATTAGCTAATCAAAAGCAGAAAATGTAGAGCGGGGAGAAGGCATGGATATATATATATAGTAAACCAACATCTCAGCAGTCAAAACATTTTATTTATCCTTTATAAATAACCTCAAAAAAACTGTAAACAAAGATGCAAATTATTATGCAGGTTAAAAGAAAAAAAAACACCAAATACCTTGGATTCACAAAGAGCTTGTTTGTCTTTCTTACAGAGACTATCTTTACTCAGACTCTCTCAGTCTGAGGCTCTCTCCTGTGAGAAGGAAAGTAGCTACTGAAGAAATTGTAGAAGCGCTGAGCTGGACCCGATGGATTTACCCTGCAGAATAAAAATAAAGCTCCTGGACCCGATGGATTTACCCTGCAGAATAACGACTTATTACTTCTCCCCTATTTAGAGGATATGGTTAATATGCTACTTGAAGGACATTGACTTCTGGATGACATGGGAATGCCAGTATAGTAGTTATACCTAAATAAGGGAAGGATCCTACACTATCAGACGCCTCTGTTGCTTAAACTGATCCATGTGGACTTATCTCTTGTAGGGAAGCTCCAGATAGTATCCAAGAAATGCTTATTACAATCTCTCAAGTCCACCACTTGAGAACACCTCCCATACTGTGAGCATTAGATGCTGAGAAAGCCTGAGACCGGGTGGACTGAACCTGTCTTTTCCATATCTTGGAGAGATTTGGATTTCAAGAAGGGTTAACTAAAGTAATCTACATTCTTGTTAAATTTAAAACTGCAATTTAGAGGAGTACCTATAGGTGGCGATAAGCCATAATTAAAAGAGATGCGTATGAGTGATAGAAACCATGTTTGTTGATCTCTTTATACTTTCGAAATTATAATATTTTGTACGTACACTTATGTGTTTGAATAAAAACTAAGCTTTAGCTATTAATAAGTTGGGAAGTACTGTTGATTTATATCTATGTTGCTATCTTTGGGACCTTGGTGGAAGGGCAGATCAGTGGCCACCAAGCATAATATTCATTCTGCTACAAGGGAAATAGCACGACACTTGAACACAAGCAACATGTTTTTTTTATAATGTAAATATATACATAGCATGTAATGTATTATCATACTATGCAATTATTGAGATATATTTTATAAAACATAGAAACAAAATAAATATGATGTTAACCTTCAAACTACAGAGTAGCAGTTCACAGCCCTCTCCTCAAGTCCCACCAACATGAGTTAGGTTTCACACTGTGTCCGTACAAATGAGAAAAAAATTGGAGAATGACAACTTTGCTTTCTAAGTACAAGAGACTGTGTAACTACTGTGTCTAATGGGTACATTACCTTTTTTACTTTAATTAAATGCTAGTAGAATATTTTGAAATCATATAAGTGAGAGAAGATAATGTATATAGATAAAATAGCTTAGCCCACTCATAACAAATGACAATCCCTCCCATACAAATTGTTAAAGGGATATGTAAGTGAGCTGCGTTATGAATGCATCTGATAGAGGAGAATTAGTAGTGTATGATTACAATTATTTGCATGAACCAATTTTTTTTAATTTTGCAAAAAAAAAAATGTTGGGGGTGATGTTTACTCCCCCAGGATCAAGCGCTGCGCTTGAGGGTTCATTTTTGGAAAAACAAATCCTTGTTATGCGCGATGCTGATCGTCTGTCTCTGTGTGTGTCTTTGTGTCTGTCTGTGTGAGTGTCTGTGAGTGTGTGTCTCTGTGTGTGAGTGTGTCTGTGTGCGAGTGCTTTTCTGAGTGTCTGTCTCTGTGTGTGAGTGTCTGTCTCTGTGAGTGTGTGAGTGCATGTGTGTGTGTCTGTCTCTGTGTGTGATGGTCTCTGTGCGAGTGTGTGATTGGGCAACTCACTGGGGCTGGAAGATGTGACGGGGCATTTCACTGGGGTTGAGGCAGGTGATGAGGCAATTCACTGATGATGGGGCAATTCACTGGGGCTGGAAGACGTGACGGGGCATTTCACTGGGGTTGGAGGAGGTGATGGGGCAATTCACTGGGGCTGGGGGAGGTGATGGGGCAATTCACTGGGGCTGGAAGATGTGACTGGGCATTTCACTGGGGTTGGAGGAGGTGATGGGGCAATTCACTGGGGTTGGGGGAGGTGATGGGGCAATTCACTGGGGCTGGAGGATGTGACGGGAATTTCACTGGAGTTGGGGGGGTGATGGGGCAATTCACTGGGGCTGGAGGATGTGACGGGGCATTTCACTGGAGTTGGGGGGGGTGATGGGGCAATTCACTGCTTTATGAATCCAACACAAGTGTTGTTGCTAGCACTTCTGCTTCTAATGGACCTACTTTGGGTGAATAGAAATTATTATTATTACATATTTATAAATCACACGTTTTTAATCTTGTAAGGTGCTGTGGGAAAGCATTATGTATGTAAGAAGACAGAGCCCTTCTTTCTTTTGCAAGGTATTAATATTATATTTTGCCTTGTGCTTAACCCCTGTATAGCGTTACAGAATATGCTGGCACATTGGAAATAAAGGATAATAATACTGATTGGGAGGGCTTACAACACACCATACAATGGTCAAAAATTGGTACATACAGGACTAGTCCTGTAACGCTTTGCACACTCTCAGGGCCACCTAGAGGACGTAACATATGTAAACAGCTTTCTTTATTCCTACTCTCCTTGACTGGCAGTTTGACAGGAGAAAGAAGTTCGTTGGGTACCTGGTGCTCCAGTGGTTAGGATTCAGTGCTTTAACCGCTGCGGCCTGGGTTTGATTCCAGTCAGGCATCCAAGAGGTCACAATGAAGCCTTGCAGGGTTGGGCCTGGTCAGTACTTGGATGGGAAAACACCTAGGAATACTGGGAGCTGTATGCTGTGGCCCACAGGAGAAGAAACTGGCAACCCACTCCAGTATCTCTGCCATGAATACTAAGTGGATCAGCATGACCATGGATATAAAAGATGTGCCTGGTGTTTTACAGTCCATGAGGTCACAGAGAGTTGAAAACGACTGAACAACGCAAAAAAATGTACATTTACACAGCATTATGTATTTAGAACCATTTGAGATCCTCCACATGTCAATGATGGTGAGACTGTACTCATCATGATGAGATTCAGATAAAGTTGTGCAGGACACAGACACATCTAGAAGAACAAGATGGGACAGTTGGCAGATATGTTATGGACAGGGGGGAATTATTCGTGCCAGGAGGTAGAGTGGATTTTGCATCTAGTTTCTGATGCAGCACGGAATGCAAACACACCCATAAACATAAATATGGTCTCATTCACAGAATAGAAATGTGTTTAAATAAATAAAAAAGTAAATTTTTTCCCCAGAAATGCTGAGCTTTAATAAGGACATGCACACTTTTTTTTTACATAGGATCACAGTGACATATATTTGTGATCTAACACAATGTTTATGTACATAGGCTGATAGATCTATCTATACGGTATTGTACTGTAGTACACTGGTTTGCTTTTGTCTGAACAGTAATTGTTAATCCATTTTATATGAACAGAACAAACTTGCAGAAAAGACATCTCCATTCTGATTGGCTACGGGGCCATGCCCCCATAACACAGCAAAGAGGAAGGGCTGAAGCAAACTAACTAAAATAGCTTCAATTAAAGAATTTAGTAACTAAATCCACATTTTAATGAGATCTAAAGGATGGTGAAGACAAATTTCCACCACATTTTTTATATCTTTTATCTGTACTGTAATGGCTCCAGTGGTCCGCACCAATCCCTCCCTACATTAAAGTACTACAATCCTTCCCCTGTCTGCGCTCTAATTGCTTGGGAATACCAACATCATACACGTGACTTCTTTCGGGATTCCAGCAGGGGAGGGATAGCAGGACCACTAAACCAATAATGAATTTCACCCTGACCCCCCATAAGAAGCCCATGTTAAGGTAGAGGAGCTGGTGATAACATGGGGGTCTCAGAGGCCCATTACACTACAGAAATAAATTTTTAAAAAATGAAATAAATATTATATATGTGTATATATATATATATATCTATATATAAAAATATATGTATATATATTTATATCTACACACACGTATACGCATGTATATATATATATTCTAGCGACTTGCCATCAAAAAATGATGGCAATAAAATTGTAAGGCAGGTAATGCTGTTTGCCACAGAGAGTAAGCCTTCGGCGCTCATTGCAAGCCTCTGGGTTGGTGTATTTGTTGTTATGATAGGCGCTTTTGCGCTTATTGTAAGGTCCGCAGTGATTTTGTTTTGTGGCTTATTGCAAGGCTCTCCCCTGGTGTAGTTTGTGTCCTATGAGGAGCGTTGGTGTAGTGAAGATGTTTGTGGTTGTTTGCGGTAGTGTGGTGTTAATTTTTTTTTTTTGTTGTGTCTATTATTTTTTTTTAATGCTAATTAATTAATTAATTAAATTATAAATTAATATACTTTACCTCTTTGTAATTAATATATGCAGCAAGCAATGTGCTGAAGAGCTAACAATCTGTTTTGATGTTCCTGCAGCATATAATGTAGATTTGCAATGTTGTTGAACTGAGGTGTAAGTGTCAGCAATGTGTGCAGTGTGTAGTGTAAATAGGCTGCGTGCATGAGGGGAAGCCGTTAGTGTAGCTGGGTACTTCCGCATTCTGTAAGTTACTGTTGTAAAATAGCGGCGAATGTGTATGTGGTAGGCGGGTTTGTCTGATGAAGCGTCCTTACTAATGGTGTATGTTGTAGGTCGTACAGGTTTTTGTAAAACATTTTATTTATCCTTTATAAATAACCTCAAAAAAACTGTAAACAAAGATGCAAATTATTATGCAGGTTAAAAGAAAAAAAACACCAAATACCTTGGATTCACAAAGAGCTTGTTTGTCTTTCTTATAGAGACTATCTTTACTCAGACTCTCTCAGTCTGAGGCTCTCTCCTGTGAGAAGGAAAGTAGCTACTGAAGAAATTGTAGAAGCGCTGAGCTGGACCCGATGGATTTACCCTGCAGAATAAAAATAAAGCTCCTGGACCCGATGGATTTACCCTGCAGAATAACGACTTATTACTTCTCCCATATTTAGAGGATATGGTTAATATGCTACTTGAAGGACATTGACTTCTGGATGACATCGGAATGCCAGTATAGTAGTTATACCTAAATAAGGGAAGGATCCTACACTATCTGACGCCTCTGTTGCTTAAACTGATCCATGTGGACTTATCTCTTGTAGGGAAGCTCCAGATAGTATCCAAGAAATGCTTATTACAATCTCTCAAGTCCACCTCTTGAGAACACCTCCCATACTGTGAGCATTAGATGCTGAGAAAGCCTGAGACCGGGTGGACTGAACCTGTCTTTTCCATATCTTGGAGAGGTTTGGATTTCAAGAAGGGTTAACTAAAGTAATCTACATTCTTGTTAAATTTAAAACTGCAATTTAGAGGAGTACCTATGGGTGGTGATAAGCCATAATTAAAAGAGATGCGTATGAGTGATAGAAACCATGTTTGTTCATCTCTTTTTACTTTCGAAATTATAATATGTTGTACGTACACTTATGTGTTTGAATAAAAACTAAGCTTTAGCTATTAATAAGTTGGGAAGTACTGTTGATTTATATCTATGTTGCTATCTTTGGGACCTTGGTGGAAGGGCAGATCAGTGGCCACCAAGCATAATATTCATTCTACTACAAGGAAAGGAGCACGACACTTGAACACAAGCAACATGTTTTTTTTATAATGTAAATATATACATACAATGAAATGTATTATCATACTATGCAATTATTGAGATATATCTTATAAAACATAGAAACAAAATAAATATGATGTTAACCTTCAAACTACAGAGTAGCAGTTCACAGCCCTCTCCTCAAGTCCCACCAACATGAGTTAGGTTTCACACTGTGTCCGTACAAATGAGAAAAAAATTGGAGAATGACAACTTTGCTTTCTAAGTACAAGAGACTGTGTAACTACTGTGTCTAATGGGTAAATTACATTTTTTACTTTAATTAAATGCTAGTAGAATATTTTGAAATCATATAAATGAGAGAAGAGAATGTATATAGATAAAATAGCTTAGCCCACTCATAACAAATGACAATCCCTCCCATACAAATTGTTAAAGGCATATGCAAGTGAGCTGCATTATGAATGCATCTGATAGAGGAGAATTAGTAGTGTATGATTACAATTATTTGCATGAACCAATTTTTTAAAAGTTTGCATAAAAAAAAATGTTGGGGGTGATGTTTACTCCCCCAGGATCAAGCGCTGCGCTTGAGGGTTCATTTTTGGAAAAATAAATCCTTGTTATGCGCGGATGCGCAATGCTGATCGGCTGTCTCTGTGTGTGAGTGTCTTTGTGTCTGTGAGTGTGTGTCTCTGTGTGTGTGAGTGCTTTTGTGAGTTTCTGTCTGTTTCTGAGTGTCTGTCTCTGTGTGTGAGTGTCTGTGTGTCTGTCTGTGAGTATGTGTCTCTATGAGTGTCTGTGTGTGTGAGTGCTTTTGTGAGTTTCTGTCTGTTTCTGAGTGTCTGTCTCTGTGTGTGAGTGTCTCTGTGTGTGAGTGTCTGTGTGTGTCTGTCTCTGTGTGTGTGTCTGTCTCTGTGAGTGTGTCTGTCTCTGTGAGTGTGTGTGAGTGCATGTGTGTGTGTCTGTCTCTGTGTGTGATGGTCTCTGTGCGAATGTGTGATTGGGCAACTCACTGGGGCTGGGAGAGGTGACTGGGCATTTCACTGGGACTGGGGGAGGTGATGGGGCAATTCACTGGTGCTGGAAGACGTGACGGGGCACTTCACTGGGATTGAGGCAGGTGATGAGGCAATTCACTGATGATGGGGCATTTCACTGGGGCTGGAAGATGTGACGGGGCATTTCACTGGGGTTGGAGGAGGTGATGGGGCAATTCACCTGGGTTGGGGGAGGTGATGGGGCAATTCACCGGGGCTGGAGGATGTGACAGGGCATTTCACTGGAGTTGGGGGGTGATGGGGCAGTTCACTGCTTTATGCATCCAACACAAGTGTTGTTGCTAGCTCTTCTGCTTCTAATGGACCTACTTTGGGTGAATAGAAATTATTATTATTATTATTACATATTTATAAATCACACGTTTTTAATCTTGTAAGGTGCTGTGGGAAAGCATTATGTATGTAAGAAGACAGGGCCCTTCTTTCATTTGCAAGGTATTAATATTGTATTTTGCCTTGTGCTTAACCCCTGTATAGCGTTACAGAATATGCTGGCACATTGGAAATAAAGGATAATAATACTGATTGGGAGGGCTTACAACACACCAGACAATGGTCAAAAATTGGTACATAAAGGACTAGTCCTGTAACGCAATGCACACTCTCAGGGCCATCTAGAGGACGTAACGTATGTAAACAGCTTTCTTTATTCCTACTCTCCTTGACTGGCAGTTTGACAGGAGAAAGAAGTTAGTTGGGTACCTGGTGCTCCAGTGGTTAGGATTCAGTGCTTTAACCGCTGCGGCCTGGGTTTGATTCCAGTCAGGCATCCAAGAGGTCACAATGAAGCCTTGCAGGGTTGGGCCTGGTCAGTACTTGGATGGGAAAACACCTAGGAATACTGGGAACTGTATGCTGTGGCCCACAGGAGAAGAAACTGGCAACCCACTCCAGTATCTCTGCCATGAATACTAAGTGGATCAGCATGACCATGGATATAAAAGATGTGCCTGGTGTTTTACAGTCCATGAGGTCAAAGAGAGTTGAAAACGACTGAACAACGCAAAAAAATGTACATTTACACAGCATTATGTATTTAGAACCATTTGAGATCCTCCACATGTCAATGATGGTGAGACTGTACTCAGAGATTCAGATAAAGTTGTGCAGGACACAGACACATCTAGAAGAACAAGATGGGACAGTTGGCAGATATGTTATGGACAGGGGGGGGATTATTCGTGCCAGGAGGTAGAGTGGATTTTGCATCTAGTTTCTGATGCAGCACGGAATGCAAACACACCCATAAACATATATATGGTCTCATTCACAGAATAGAAATGTGTTTAAATAAATAAAAAAGTCAATTTTTCCCCCAGAAATGCTGAGCTTTAATAAGGACATGCACACTTTTTTTTTACATAGGATCACAGTGACATATATTTGTGATCTAACATAATGTTTATGTACATAGGCTGATAGATCTATCTATACGGTATTGTACTGTAGTACACTGGTTTGCTTTTGTCTGAACAGTAATTGTTAATCCATCTTATATGAACAGAACAAACTTGAAGAAAGACATCTCCATTCTGATTGGCTACGGGGCCATGCCCCCATAACACAGCAAAGAGGAAGGGCTGAAGCAAACTAACTAAAATAGCTTCAATTAAAGAATTTAGTAACTAAATCCACATTTTAATGAGATCTAAAGGATGGTGAAGACAAATTTCCACCACATTTTTTATATCTTTTATCTGTACTGTAATGGCTCCAGTGGTCCGCACCAATCCCTCCCTACATTAAAGTACTACAATCCTTCCCCTGTCTGCGCTCTAATCGCTTGGGAATACCAACATCATACACGTGACTTATTTCGGGATTCCAGCAGGGGAGGGATAGCAGGACCACTAAACCAATAATGAATTTCACCCTGACCCCCCATAAGAAGCCCATGTTAAGGTAGAGGAGCTGGTGATAACATGGGGGTCTCAGAGGCCCATTACACTACAGAAATAAATTTTAAAAAAATGAAATAAATATTATATATGTGTATATATATATATATATCTATATATAAAAATATATGTATATATATTTATATCTACACACACGTATACGCATGTATATATATATATTCTAGCGACTTGCCATCAAAAAATGATGGCAATAGAATTGTAAGGCAGGTAATGCTGTTTGCCACAGAGAGTAAGCCTTCGGCGCTCATTGCAAGCCTCTGGGTTGGTGTATTTGTTGTTATGATAGGCGCTTTTGCGCTTATTGTAAGGTCCGCAGTGATTTTGTTTTGTGGCTTATTGCAAGGCTCTCCCCTGGTGTAGTTTGTGTCCTATGAGGAGCGTTGGTGCAGTGAAGATGTTTGTGGTTGTTTGCGGTAGTGTGGTGTTAATTGTTTGTTTTTTTTGTGTCTATTAATTTTTTTTAATGCTAATTAATTAATTAATGAAATTATAAATTAATATACTTTACCTCTTTGTAATTAATATATGCAGCAAGCAATGTGCTGAAGAGCTAACAATCTGTTTTGATGTTCCTGCAGCATATAATGTAGATTTGCAATGTTGTTGAACTGAGGTGTAAGTGTCAGCAATGTGTGCAGTGTGTAGTGTAAATAGGCTGCGTGCATGAGGGGAAGCCGTTAGTGTAGCTGGGTACTTCCGCATTCTGTAAGTTACTGTTGTAAAATAGCGGCGAATGTGTATGGGGTACGCAGGTTTGTATGATTTAGCGCCCTTACTAATGGTGTATGTTGTAGGTCGTACAGGTTATTGTAAAAGCTGTATTTGCTTTGTGGCATTTAGCGGCTTTAGGTTTGGACGGGGGAATTATTCGTGCCAGGAGAAGTCTGTAATGGATTTTTTCTAAGCCCCGCGGGTCGTAATTGTTTTTGTGTAAGTCCGCAATTTTTTTTATTTTCTAAGTCCCGCGGCTCGTACTTTTTTGTGTAAGTCCGTAGTTAGTCATTGTGTGTTGTTTTTTTTTTTTTTTTATTCAAAGTCCCGCTTATGTGGTTGTTTGTAACGGGTTGTGAGGCGCCGCAGAGCCTCCACCTCCGCAAATGTGGGCCATTGCAGCCGATGTGGGAGCCTCCACCTTCGCAAATACGGCCCCTCGCTTCGTGAGGGTCTGCATTTGCGGTCCGAAAGTCGTAGGGGGTCAAAGGGATGAGCGCCTATGGCGCTCATCTCCACCAGCGCAAGGAGCAACAACCCGTATTGCTGACAACTATATATGTTATTATATATATACTAGCAACTTGCCCGGCAAAAATGACGGCAATAAAAATTGAAGCCTGGCAACGGTGTTTGTCACACATTGCAAGCCTCTCCCCCCCTCTACTTTATTGGGTTCGCAATGAGTGCCTTCGGCGCTAATCACGGGCCTCGCAATGAGCACCTTCGGCGCTCATTGGGAGCCTCTTTACCCCTCTACCTCTCCCTCCCTCCCTCTACTTGATGGGAGGGGCTCATTGCGAGCCTCTCCCCCCTCTACTTTACTGGCCTTGTGATGAGCTCCTTCAGCACTCATCTCGGGCCTTGCAATGAGTGGCTTTGGCGCTCATTGTTAGCCTCTCCCCCCCATGTCTCCTTCCCCCCTCTCCCTCTCTTGTTTCTCCTTCCCTCTCTCCCTCCCGTGTCTTTCTCCCTCCCTCCCCTGTGTCT
Source organism: Discoglossus pictus (assembly GCA_027410445.1). Lineage (NCBI taxonomy): Eukaryota > Metazoa > Chordata > Amphibia > Anura > Alytidae > Discoglossus > Discoglossus pictus. Next base: position 269,101,532 of record CM050165.1, on the reverse strand, counting down.
CTTCCCCCCTCCTGTGTCTCCTTCCCCCTGCCCCTCGTCTCTTCCCCCCTCCGATGTGTCTCCTCCCCATCCTGTCCTTCCCCTGTGTCTCTCTTCCCCCCTCCCCTGTGTCTCTCTTCCTCCTCCTCTCCCCTGTGTCTCTCTTTCCTGTGTCTCTCTTCCCCCTCCTCTCCCTCCCCTGTGTCTCTCTTCCCCCTCCTCTCCCTCCCCTGTGTCTCTCTTCCCCCTCCTCTCCCTCCCGTGTGTCTCTTCCCCTGTATCTCACTTCCCCTGAATCTCACTTCCCCTGTGTCTCTCTTCCCCCCTCCTCTCGTGTCTCTATTCCCCTCCTCCTCTCTCTCCCTCATGTATCTCTTCCCCATCCTCTCCCCATGTGTCTCTCTTACCCTCCTCTCCCTTCCCTGTTACTCTTCCTCCCCTCCTCTCTCTCTCCCCTGTGTCTCCCCTACCCCCTCCCGTGTCTCTCTTCCCCCTCCCCCCCACCGTGTCTCTATTCCCCCTCCTCTCCCCCCCGCCGTGTCTCTCTTCCCCCTCCTCTCCCCCCCGCAGTGTCTCTCTTCCTCCTCCTCTCCCCTCCCGCCGTGTCTCTCTTCCCCCTGCTCTCCCCCCGCCGTGTCTCTCTTGCCCCTCCACTCCCCCCCGCTGTGTCTCTCTTCCTCCTCCTCCCTCCCACCGTGTCTCTCTTCCCCCCCGCCGTGTCTCTCTTCTTCCCCCCCGCCGTGCCTCTCTTCCCCCCGCTGTGTCTCTCCCCCCCCCCCGCTGTGTCTCTCTTCCCCCCCGCCGTGTCTCTCTTCCCCCTCCTCTCATGTCTCTCTTCCCCCACTCCTCCCTCACCTCAATGCCTCAGACGCGTGCACGCTTATGTGCCTGTCTTCGCGTGCACACCTATGTGCCCGTCTTCGCGTGCGCATGCACGCGTGTGTCCGGCTACCCATGCACCCGCCCCGCTCGTGCGCGCGACAATTGGGCGCGCGCCACCAGAGCAGAGAGGCTGCAGGGCTGATGTGGTGCGATGAGCGCCGTAAGCATCAGTGGGGTAAAGGGAGCTGTGGCAGGGGGAGTTGTGAAACTGCGAGTTGTCGTCAGTTGAGGGCACGACAACTCGCAGTTTGACAATTATAATATGTGATATATATATATATATACTAGCGAATTGCCCGTCAAAAAATGACGGCAATGAAATTGTAAGGTAGCTAATGCTGTTTGGTGTATAATAATGAAATATGTAATACATTACTAAATGAATATACTGTACCTATTTTGAAGCATTGTGTTGAAGAGCTGGCAATCTGTGTTGATGTTGCTGCAGCATTAGTGGTGTGGAGCTGCTGTGTAAGCATGCTGAATGTGTGCACTGTGTGGTATGAATATCCGTAGGTCGTTTGTTGCGTTTTGCGAGTTTGTTGTGGTGTTTTGCGAGTTTGTTGTGGTGTTTTGCGAGTTTAGAGTGCTGTAGACTCGTTTTCGATTTGTTGGGCGGCCATTTTTTCTCTCGCTTAGATTTTTTTTTAGTCTCTAAACTCTTTTATTTCGAGTAAAATCGAGGTCTAAGTTGTATTTTTGAGGTCCTGGGTGCTCCCTCTTGGTGTAGGTAAGGTTTTTATGTATGTGCTGTGTGTATGTATTGTGTTTTACATTTTGTAATGTTCGCGAGTTGCGTCCGAGTGTTGCGAGGCCGTAATGTGTGTGAACGTGTGTCGTATGTTGTTTGCGAGTGTCGTAATGTGTGTGTCGTGCTGTTTGGGTTGTGACGTGAAGTTTGCGAGGGTCGCAGTTGCTGGCATGGAGCGCCTTCGGCGCTCCATGCCAGCAACTGCGGCCCTCGCTTCGCGAGGTCCTCAGGTGCTGGCATGGAGCGCCTACGGCGCTCCATGCCAGCAACTGAGGCCCTCGCTTCGCGAGGGCCGCAGCTCGCTACGCGAGCCCGCAACGTTAGCAACAACTCGTACGCTCACAACTATATATGTGATATGAATAGTGAGATGAATAATCAGAGTATTGCAGTATATTGTGTTACCTTTTTTTTTATTGAACATATTCATAATGATTATGACTAGCTTTTGAGAGCAAACTCTCTAAATATTGTTCTGTTCAGCCAACTGTGCCCAAGCCTGCATAAGTGGTAATGATTGGGTTCATTATAGGACAGATTATGTAAATTTGTTTATTATCTTTATTTGTTTTGTTTCATTTTTCTCTGTTTGACTGCAATTGGATTTGGGGAGTACGGTATTTTTTTTTTGTATATTAATGTGTATATAAGGGTGTATTGATGTGTACAGATGTGTTTTTTGCATGTTTTGTTTTGTTTGTTTTTCACGAACTCTGTATGTTGTATAGTTTTCTAATAAAATTTGATATAAAAAAAAAAAGAAGTGGAGATCAGAGGAAATAAATGGGGGCGTAACCTCCAACATTCATATCCAGTATTTTTTTCTCTGTTCTGTAGTTTTCAACACTTTTTTTCTTGGTTTTCTTGTGGTCTACTCCTTAACATGTGAAGAAATAGACAACACCATTTATTTCCTCCGATCTCCATATGCAGGCTTGTGCGCAGCTGACTGACAGAACATTATTCATGTAGCCTGTGTCTTGGAATATTATTTATTTCCTAATATTAGTATTGCTTGTGACTTGACAAAGAGTCACAATCATTATGAATACGTTTGTCCAACAGAAAGGTATCACTATATACTACAATACTCTGATTATTCAAATATACACATTTCTATAGTGTAATGTAGGGGCCAGAGCAAATGCTGTGCACGCCACTATTTTACTATGTAAAGCATATAATCTGCCACAGCCCCAACCCTAACTCTAAGAACAAATTGAAGAAAGTCTGGCCACTGCACGCCACTGCGCTGGCGGGGTTTAATAGGTTGTTGTTGTTTACTCATCCAGTAGTGTCTGACTCTCCGTGACCCTATGGACATTAGCACACCAGCCACAACTATCGTTATGTTTCTGGTTGTGCTCATCCATAAAATTTTCTTGGCAAAGATAGTGGAGCATGTTGCCAGTTCCTTCTCCAGTGGACTGCAATTTGTCTGACCTCTCTATTACCTGCCTATCTTGGGTGACCCTACATGGTAAGGTTTTCTTGGGTTGCCAGTTCCTTCTCCAGTGGATCACAGTCTGTCTGATATCTCTGCTATGACATGCCCATTTTGGTAGAGCTCACAGCTTCATTTAAGTACACAAGCCCCTTCACCACTGCAAGGTAGTGATCCAAAAGGGGGACATACTAGGAAAGATCCATTATTATTACAACTGAACTATAAACTAACGTATTGATGCATCGGCTCTACGTTTAGGGTACAAAGATGTGACCCACCCTGCAACTCTATTTATTCTCTAACCTGCTTCTGACCTTTGCAGCAATCGTGTTTTTCAAATTCGAACACACGCATTTTAAATGACCAAAACATACATGGCCGCACCAACCTGCTGCCAGTACTGCGATCTACAATCACTTCCTGTTCCGCTTGGCCTGACCAATCAACACCCAGGATTGCGGATGTGTCGATTTTCAAACCTGCAGCTGGTAGAGAGAATTGTGCTGAAACGGCTGGGCTTAGGAGATCTGATTAGAGGCAGTGCGCGCCGGAGACAGGAAAACAGGAGCTCTAGGCTGAGGAGTAACGACCGCTGGAGGAGAGAGACGACCCCAGGTATACGGCTCTGTGGGGTTATATAGAGGGAGGGTGTGTTATGCGTTATAGACAGGCAGAGGCGTGGTATATGGGGTGTTACAGACATGGAGAGATGTGCGTATATGGGGTGTTTACAGACATGAAGAGGTGCGGGTATATGGGGTGTTACAGACATGGAGAGGTGTGGGTATATGGGGTGTTACAGACAGGGAGAGGTGTGGGTATATGGGGTGTTACAGACATGGAGAGGTGTGGGTATATGGGGTGTTACAGACATGGAGAGATGTGGGTATATGGGGTGTTACAGACATGGAGAGGTGCGGTACGTGGGGTGTTACAGACATGGAGAGGTGTGGGTATATGGGGTGTTACAGACAGGGAGAGGTGTGGGTACATGGGGTGTTACAAGACATGGAGAGATGTGGGTATATGGGGTGTTACAGACATGAAGAGGTGTGGGTATATGGGGTGTTACAGACATGGAGAGATGTGGGTATATGGGGTGTTACAGACATGAAGAGGTGTGGGTACGTGGGGTGTTACAGACATGAAGAGGTGTGGGTACGTGGGGTGTTACAGACATGGAGAGATGTGGGTATATGGGGTGTTACAGGACATGGCGAGATGTTGGGTATATGGGGTGTTACAGACAGGGAGAGGTGTGGGTATATGGGGTGTTACAGACATGGAGAGGTGCGGGTATATGGGGTGTTACAGACATGGAGAGGTGCGGGTACGTGGGGTGTTACAGACATGGAGAGGTGCGGGTACGTGGGGTGTTACAGACATGGAGAGGTGCGGGTACGTGGGGTGTTACAGACATGGAGAGGTGCGGTACGTGGGGTGTTACAGACATGGAGAGGTGCGGGTACTTGGGGTGTTACAGACATGGAGAGGTGCGGGTACGTGGGGTGTTACAGACATGGAGAGGTGCGGGTACGTGGGGTGTTACAGACATGGAGAGGTGCGGGTACGTGGGGTGTTACAGACATGGAGAGGTGCGGGTACGTGGGGTGTTACAGACATGGAGAGGTGCGGGTACGTGGGGTGTTACAGACATGGAGAGGTGCGGGTACGTGGGGTGTTACAGACATGGAGAGGTGCGGGTACGTGGGGTGTTACAGACATGGAGAGGTGCGGGTACGTGGGGTGTTACAGACATGGAGAGGTGCGGGTACGTGGGGTGTTACAGACATGGAGAGGTGCGGGTACGTGGGGTGTTACAGACATGGAGAGGTGCGGGTACGTGGGGTGTTACAGACATGGAGAGGTGCGGGTACGTGGGGTGTTACAGACATGGAGAGGTGCGGGTACGTGGGGTGTTACAGACATGGAGAGGTGCGGGTACGTGGGGTGTTACAGACATGGAGAGGTGCGGGTACGTGGGGTGTTACAGACATGGAGAGGTGCGGGTACGTGGGGTGTTACAGACATGGAGAGGTGCGGGTACGTGGGGTGTTACAGACATGGAGAGGTGCGGGTACGTGGGGTGTTACAGACATGGAGAGGTGCGGGTACGTGGGGTGTTACAGACATGGAGAGGTGCGGGTACGTGGGGTGTTACAGACATGGAGAGGTGCGGGTACGTGGGGTGTTACAGACATGGAGAGGTGCGGGTACGTGGGGTGTTACGAGACGGGGAGAGGAATATAATATACCTATATATCACTTTACGTTTGTGTACTTTATTTTATTAAGAAGTGTCTAAAGGTTCTTTTTTTGTCTGCATAAAATCTTACAAATAGTTCCTAACTGGTTTCCCCTCTGCAGCTTGTTAAGACAGTGTACTTCTAAGTATAGGGGTTGCACTGTCTCATAGTAAACAATAAGTGGAAACATTTTCCAAGATGCTCATTGAGAGAGGTCATTGACAGGCTAATTTGAAACATTGCTCTTCACCTTTTGTGTATTCATGAGCTACAGAGGGCATACCCAAACAGGTACAAATTTTAATGATTTTAGCCAGAAAGTACATATTTGATATTACTAGTGAAATCCAGAAACCTATGTCCCTTTTAAGTGACAAATTGAATGTCACAAAGATGCTTTGCAGTGACAATTTCTAAGTCATTAATGAGCTTTAAAACTCTATTTTATTCCAAATAAAAATAATCTCAACTCTTGCAATAACATTGATAAGGCTATCTTATTTAATGTTGTTGCAGCTTAAATCTTTCACCTAGTGTATGTCCTACTTGTGTAAAACCCATCCTATGCTGCGCATGAAAGCGTTGTTATAACGACAGGCTTATGCTAAAAGGAGCTACATATAAAGTGGTATTGGAGTAAGAAATGCATTGTGGACTCATTTGCATGCCCCTGCCCAGATTCCCCAGAGTGCAGTGCAAAAACGTATATATATTTTTTAAGATTCTGAGAAGGAATGATTTTTATATTAATCTTTATTACATATCATTGTGACAGACAATCATAAAGCATAATTACATATCATTATAAGTGTCCTCAGATCTTGTCATTTAAGAACTTTGTACACATACTACATAATATTGCTACGTTTATTGATCTAGTTTATTTTTAATGTAGGTTGCTGCTTAGAATGGATGATGAAGATATAAGTGAAAGGAAATTGAAGATTGCTTCATCTTGGACAGAGTTAAAAGTTTTAAAAACCAAATATGGTGCAGAAGATAATTGGACAGATGAACTGACTTATGCAAAATCTTCTGCAGACACAACAGGTGGGTATTGCTTTATTGCTAATTTGTAATGTACGGTAGTTATGTTTTGTTTTATTTTTTTTAATTTCATTTATACCATATGCTAATTAGTCTACACCTTTCTTGTAATTTCACAGGAGAGCAAATACCAGGTGAATTACATTGGCACCTATAAGAGGAAGGGCATTTGTGTTAGAGAGTGAGAACAGAGAGAGATGGAGTGAATAAAATAGGGCAGAGAGAGGAGGAGTGTGATCAAAGCAGAGATAAAGAGTCAACCAGGCTAAGGAATGCAAATCAAATTATAGGGGCGATGGATTCATAGATGTGGTATTGTTAGGGACACATATATCTCTAAGCATTGCACAAAATACTTATAATCAATCAATACTTTAGGGTTTTTTTTCAGCCATATTTTAAGAGACAATTCTGTTTTCTTTACAGAGCACTCCGGTTTTGTTGGCTGTCTGATGACTCCAGAAGACTCCTGAGGAATGGCAAAGCTTCCTTGTAAAAATAGAGAACACAGGCCTGCCTCAAAGTGACAGGGTACTACTTAATAAACTCATTGACCATTACAGTCAAGCTGTGGAATCTCTACCTGCAGAACTACACAGCAATGATGAGAGCTATGCTCAAATTCTGGTCCGATTTGCTGAACTCAAGGCGTAAGTATTGTCTTTTTTTTTTATATACCAAAGCATGTGACTTGAATATATTAACCGTTAGCAGGAAAATTGTTTTACTGGGTTCCATGAGTTTGCGTTATTGTGTTATTATAGTTTATTTGTAACGCGCCAACATATTCTGTAGCGCTGTACATATGTTAATTTCCAGGCAAAGACATATTCAATATTAACACATTGCACAGATGGAGGGTCCTGTCTTTGAGCTTAGAATCCGGTGTCCATAGTGCCTTACCCCAAAGCATTGTGCAGGATGGAAACTCGCAGACTTACAATCTAAAAGTTGTATGCAGATTGTTTAGTTTAAATTGCATGATTAAGTAAAGACATTGACATATATTTAAACAAACAGGATTAGTGACAACTAAAGGGTAAGTTTCTCTAGAAAACATTTTTTTTATTGATATATAGGGACAGTGACGCAAATTTTAAATAGTTAAACATTTTTCTTAGCTACTTTTTTTTTTCTAAACTGGATTAATGGCAGCATCTTGGTAACGTATTGCTGCAAACTCAACCCAAGTGGAAATATCCTTAAATCCTTAGCTGGGAAAGGTTACGTTACATAGATATGTATGTAAAATACGTTTATATACAGTTACATGCTGTGCAGATTCTTGGACATGGAGCTCACACAAACTGTATGTAACTTGTTGGTGGTGAACAGTTTGTGTGAGTTCCATGTACAGTGTGGAGACATCGCTATGCATGGTTAATGCTTCGTTCTTATAATTTACATACTTTACTAAGGATGGATGTGATTGATCATTTTATGTAATTTGTTGGTGGTGAACAATTATCAGTCATAACCATCCCTAGTAAGGTATGTGAAGTATTAGGACAAAGCATCAACCACAAGTCTAATGTGAACAGTGCATAGCTATATTTCCAAACTCCACTAACATGAGGCTTGTGCTGCAAATACATTCTAGCTGGCGATTTCATTTTATCCATTGCAAAGGAAACTTTTGTAGAGCACTGAAGCAAAAAAACAAAAATAACTGACTAATTGTTATTATTTGAGCAATCCATAATCTGACGAACATGATGGCCTATACATAAGAAGTTTATAGCGATATGCTATTTGTGCAAAGATTGTTGCCCACTTTGCTTAGAATATCAATTAATACATGTTTTTTTTTTTTTTTTTTTTTTTTAGGATCATCGATCCAGATGAGGCACGTGAGCAGTTCCAGCTAGCCAAACTGAACTGCAAGAAATATGCTTTTGTGCATACATCTTTTGCCCAGTTTGAGCTTTCTCAAGGTAAATGCTTT